>JAPERM010000084.1:0-112025 GCA_030411635.1 Fusarium sp. MBC 119
TTATTAAGCTAGATTACCTTAAGAGAGGAAAAATAAGTAGGCTTTTATATTTAGAAGAAGAAGTTATATATAATATTAACTTTGCTGCGCTATAGCTTAAAAGGCAATTATGTGGGCATTAGGTTATAATGCCGCTGAGATAGAAAAAAAAACTATGTTCTTTATTATTATTAAAGCTGGCTTCTTTGTATTTAGAAGTTATAGAGCAAACCTTGAATAGACCTGAATATTAGGTCTAGCTTCAATTGATTCTGCGTCCAAGAACAAGTCACAGACGCAAAGACCTGTCTGCGCAAGAAACCCAACGTGTTGCGAATCCGCCAGTGGGTCTTGCCGGCTTTGATCCATGATGTGTCGATAAGCTGTCTGTAGCCAACATCGAAGTCATAGAAGATCCAGAGAAGTAACAGATTGATTACCGGAACGGAAGTACGAGGTGGATAGAGATACAGTCCCGGCTTCGGTCAGTTGTTCTCATGGAGTTATTGAGCTTGTTTAAATGCAGTGTCAAAATCAGAGCTGGAAAAGCTATTTTCGGCTAGTGAGAGCAAGTAACAGTCCTTAGCGCCCGCTGCCCAGCTCGCAGCAACACAGTTGGCAACCGTGGAGCAGGAATCTATGCAGGCGATAAAGTCGGCTGCCTTAGAGAGGGAAATTATAGCGTAATTGTAGACATCAAGGTTGCAGGAGATGCTAAAGCTTTCGCTATTGGGGGCTATGTATGGGTTGTCCACCTCGGCACAGGTGGTCGGCCTTGAGGCGGCGGTGGTAGTCGTTGGGGCATCTGAGGTCGTTTCTGCGGTCGTAGTATCCGAGGTCACGTCTGTGGTTGTTGGGGCAGTCGTGGTGTCTATGGCGCTAATTAGTAACGGTGGGGATAGCGATGGTAGTGGTAGTTGTACCTGCGGTTGTAGTATCTCCAGCAGTAGTAATGTCTGCAGCGGTAGTAGTGTCTGCAGTGGTAGTCGTAGGGCTGTCAGGGACGGCAGTGGTGGTGGTCGTTTCATCCGTCAAAGCTGATGAGTCTGTTGTTGTTTCAGTTGAGGTCGTTGGCTCAGCGATCGAAGTTGACACTAGAGCAGTGGACTCGGACGAACCAGAGGCTGATTCAGTCTCTGAAAGAGTCACGGTGTAGTCTAGAGTGGTAGATGAGGCTGTTTCCAGTGATAGCGTTTGTGAAGATTCGATATCAGTGCTTGTGGGTACAACAGAGGAGCCTGAAGAGGACGATGGCTTGCATGGCGAAGCTGAAGCAAATTGGCAGAGCGCCAGAAGCTGAAGGTGTGAAAGTCTCATGGTGTTGCTAGAGTCCAGGCGATAGAGTGAGAATGAAGTGTAACAGGAAAGGCCTGAAAGGCCGGGGACGGTACTTTAAGTCTATCATGTCAAACCCCCTTTCTTTTGTTTTCATTTAGCTTAACTTGATTTGCCGGGCAGATCGTTGATCTAGTCGAGTAAACTACCGATTTGGTGCCTGAGCTATCGAACGTAGCGCTGATAGACCAAGAGTTAAGGCACACGCTAGTATAATTCACTAACCTGAGTTGTAAAAAGTCTGTTTAATATAGAGCGATCTACAGATTAGTGCACTTAAATCACGATTGCTAAACTCTATTAAGGAAAAAAGAAAAAGAAATTCTATGATCTTCTGCATCATAAATTTAGTCTTCTTAACAACAGAATCCCCCATCGTTTTCCCCATCGCGTCCACAAAGGTCGAAAAAAACGTCCTGCCTTAAAGAGAACCCCCATTTAATGACCTTACCTACTGTCTATTTCTCACAGCAGCTACTATACTATGATTCGTCTTATTAAAGTTTCTACCTATATCAAATCCTTTCTCAAAATCAGTGGTATCCGCTTTGCCGAAGGGTCATGGAAAATAAATATTAAACTCTTATATATATATATATAATCCTTACTCAGTATCTCGAAGAGATAGATCAAGGCTACACATCTAAAAGACATAGTTTTCTTTAACACAATAAGGTATCATGTATTAAACTCTTAGATAAGTGCAATTTAATAGTTAGTACTTATATATATCTACATCAACTTCTCTGCATTTCCGACCTTAACCCCCATCTAAGATATCAATACAAAAAGATAAGAAATTAGGTGCTTAGGTTGAAATGAACTAGCTATCTTATATATAGCTACTCACAAGCAACGTTCACTCATAGTGCTCTTTAATTTACATATATTTCGAGCTAGATCTTGGGCATAATCTTCAACGGGCGAACTTCGTCCATGATCTTCTTGGCAGCCAGTCCACCTCTTTCAATAGCGCCATCGATAAACCCACGCCATCCCACAGCCCAGTCTGAGTTTGCAAATAAGATGTTTCCTTCGAGATCTCGAAGTGCGGCAAGCTCTTCAAAGCTGAAGCTGGGTGGGAACATGCACCATGTGCCCTTCGAGAATGGGTCGGTGCTCCAGTTATGCCAAATCTGAGATCTGGGTTAGTCACTTGTGTTCAAAATATTTCTCGAAAGAAAGAGATTACATACCGTCTTCTCTACATCCATATCATGTAGCTTCTTGCAATCTTTTACGTAGCTCCGAGCGTCTTCTTCTGGCGTAGCGAACTGCTTGTTGGCCCCGAAGCTGACAACATGGGTATTACCTCGAGGAGTGAGGCCGTCTCCAAATGCACTGCAAGCCCTAGTCACAGGGAAACATGCAGAAGCCCAGGATCGAAGTGCAGTGCCACGTACTTCGAAGTGAACCTTGGCACCATGGTTGACGTTTCGTAGACGCATTGCTGCCGTCTTGGCAGGACTCAGAGCTGATGCGAAGCGGACATGTTCCAGCACATTAAGAGGAACAGTGCAAATCACCCGCTTTGCTTCCCAGCTTTGATTGACAATAACCCGATCGTCTTTATCCTCGATATCTTTTACATCCGTGTCGAAGCAGTAAGAAAGGTTCTCAGTTTGGAGAGCTTCATCGAAAAAGCATCGTGCAAAGCTTGACTGGCCAGTTGGAATCTTGAATTCATCCCCAGTCTCATACAAACCATCCGTCGTGTATCCTCCTAACGCCCACCATCTGAGGATCTCGAATAGCCCGGCGTTGTTCATATCAGTGCCGTAAATGGAAGATAAGCGTGCTTGAAGTATGGTGGCCTCATCATCCGTGAGATCTGACCTGATTTGATCCAGACGCTGAGCAACGGATATTTGTTCCCACTGTTTGACCTTGGGATTGAAGTGAGGATCGTGAGGGTATGGCATAACATCACGTCCTAGCTTACCATCGACATCGCAAAGCAATCTAAATGCCTTCTCAGTCATTTCATGCTAGAAGTTCTGTTAGCAAGACTCAGCTTTTTGTACACAGCAGGTGTTGAGTTATTAGTACCGCTTTCTCGTGGCTAATATCCTGATGCTTGCCGTCAAGATGTGTTGTATAGTGATTGATGCCGACACTTTTATCGTGGCTGGTCAACAGCGAAGTAAGACCGTAACGAGTCATCTCGCGATAAGTATGAGGCTGATTCCAGTGAACCCAGGTACCACCCATTTCGTACAAATGACCGTCAACTTCGGCGGTGTAGGTTCGCCCACCGATTCTATCCCGACCTTCGAGGAGGAGCACATTGAACCCTGCCGATCGCAAAACGTGAGTTTCTCACATGGTTTACTGGTAATGGCGAACGCACCAGCCGCACAAAGGTCTCGACAAGCAGTCAAGCCAGAATATCCTGCACCAATGACGATCACGTCATAGCAAGGCGCCCTCTTGTTAGATATATTGGTTGGTGGATTGATACCGCCAGCGCACTTCAGGCCATACTGAAGGGCACCGGTATCATTTTGGAGGTAGAAGCCGTCTCTTGTCGCCATTACTGATGCTCTCTCTCAATATTGGAAAAGAAGGTTGGTGTTTGGAGTCACTTACCAATGCAATTGACTGATATTATATAGGAGAATTTCTGCCAAGGAACCTTCAACCCTTGATGGTTCCACTCAACTCATCCGAAGAACCCCTCTTCTCCGCCATTTTATCCATCAAACTTTGTAGGAGCTGACGCAGTGTTGTGTAAAAATGGGTCTAAAAACAGTTTTCGTCGTTGGGCTCTCTTGAAAATTTCCTTTTATAGTATAGACTGTGTGCACTATGCCGATGATCATAGCAGCCGTCGTGGTTCCATTTCAGCAGAGCCTGCGCCCTTATGCATGTCATGCTACCTCAAGGCGACGCCCTTTAACACGTCGAATTTGTTGGCGAACGGATATTCGAGTCAACACGCTGTGAGATGAAGATTCACTGGAATCTGGATTTTATATACGACGTGACCTGCCCAGTAATGTGAGCTTGTAACCGCATGCCCTCAGTTTTGTCTCTCCTCACGATTTCTAAGTTGTCTTGATGAATCAATACTGCATTTTTCGTAAGAACCAGTCGATTACTTCAGAACCGTCGGGTTCCAGATGTTCAGTTACCTTTCTTGTCAAGATGGTTAGCTACCTAATCTCTATAAATAAATGATCTTGATATAATGCCATTGTCACACTGATTATATTTACCCTCCCACCCTCCATGCGATAACCGTGATGCGGTTTCTGCCCACAATCCAGTCGAGGCAACGTCATACGAGCCATCACTTGAATCGCTGCGGTACCATATTCCTTGCAACATGTTTTAGCGTGCTGCTTTTGTTGCAAACATACTTTTTGAAGCAGACTCCGGCCTTGGTCTTATTCGTCGTTTCTCTGCGCACTCACGGTTTTCGGAATAATCGGACATACTGCCCGATTTCATTCTATCGCTGACCTGGACCTTCAATGCGTTCGTTGCCTAGTTGTTTCTGTTGAGCGCGGCCCTGACACCTGCAGCTGCAGTTATTGATCTCATTCACGTGTTTAATCTTGCATTATGACCCAAGAACTCTTGCCATTAGACTGGGACTGAATACCTGTATGGTCAGATTTCATGTCCATCATTATTCAGGAATCTTTCTATCGTTGGGCGACAACATAACGAGACGCTTGCGGAGTCTCTCCAAAATGTCGAATGTAATTGCCGGTGTGCGCTTCCATTTGGCAAAACCCGTGGCTTGCGGTATTTTCATGCATTTCTACTGGAAGCGCTACAAAACTGGCCGCTGACTCGAGTGTTAGATTTGGCAGGCCTCAAGTATTGATCTGGTCTACCGCAGTTGGCCTTATCGCTATGGATCGTGATCTAGTAGATCCATCAGTGAGCTCCGATAGTATTCTACTCATCAGGATACCGTGCACGTCACATGTGAGTCGTAATGCCTTGAGATACGGTACTTATCAACATATCTGCCAGAGTATCCTCAAAGAGATAACGCATCAGCGCAAGGCCCCTGCGTTCGGTATCAGTTGACTCGGCCCAGTTTGCTGGGGTTCCCCGCAGACTAGATCACGCCAAGTGGGTTCTAGGCCCAGCCTCTTAAAGTGGCGATACGTGAGGTACTTGACTCGGCCCAACTCTGTCGTTAGCCTGTTATCGGCATGGCTACAAGGAATCACTAAAAGATGGTATCCAAACGTCCTTAAATAATTGGCAATGAATCTCGTTTACCTCTTTCCAGCAGCATCATTATCGACATTATATCCTTCAAGTAACTTTTACTATGAACAATCCACATACCGAGGTTTCACAATCGGCAGAACCCAAGAAGGATTCTGGTCCAATGAACCTTACTACTACCGAAAGCGTCAAACAAGGAGTCGCCGTGCCAGAAGGAACAATCACCTACAATGAGGCCAATCTCAAGCGCAAACTGGCTTCACGCCATCTGGTTTGTTTTCCGCAAGTGATCAAGACGCTTGGCCTTGTGTTGCTGACAGGACTTGTCCGTCCTAGATGATGCTGGTAATCGGTGGAGTCATTGGACCTGGCTACTTCGTTGGCATGGGCAATGGACTCTCACAGGCCGGACCGGCTGGTATTCTCTTGTGCTTTGGAATCATCGGTACCATTCTTTGGGCCGTTATGCAGAGCCTTGGAGAATTGGGAGCCTTCATTCCCGTCTCTGGTACGTGCCTTGTATCTTGACAACTTCTAGACGCAGCTGCTAATACTCCTGACAGGTTCTTTCGTCCATTACAGCGCCCGCTTCATCGATCCCGCCCTCGGTTTCTCCCTCGGATGGAACTACTGGTTCTTATGGGCTGGAATTATAATGGCCGAATACAACAACCTGGGCCTTGTCCTTACCTATTGGGACACTCCCGTTCCTCGATGGGCCTGGATCATGATGTTCTGGTACGTCGTTCACACCTAGAGCCACTATCGAATATCTTACAAGTGCAGGGTCCTTTTCATGGCCTTCCAGTTCCTCGGCATTGAATCATTTGGCGAGGCTGAGTTTTGGCTCGCTTTGGCCAAGGTGGTCGCTATTGCTGGCTTCTTCCTATGCGCAATCCTTATCACCACCGGCGTCATTGGCGGCGAAAAGATTGGCTTCAAATTCTACCATGATCCTGGTGCTTTTGCAGATGGGGTCAAAGGCGTGTTCAAGGTCTTTGTTTTTGCTGCTCTTATGTATAGTGGTTCCGAAATGGTTGGTCTGACTGCAGGAGAGTCTAATAACCCAGCCAAGGATGTCCCCAAAGCCGTCAAAAGCGTCATCTGGCGTATCCTTTTCATTTTCCTTGGAGGCATCTTCTTTCTGACTTTGACTGTACCATGGAATGACCCGAACCTTCTCAGCCCAAAGAGCAAGACAGCAGCTTCACCATTTGTCATTGCTTTCACACGAGTTGGAGCGACTGCTGGTGCCCATGCCATCAATGCAGTCATCGTCATCACAATTCTTTCAGCCGTCAACAGTGCCATCTACGTTGGCTCACGGACTTTAGTGGGGCTGTCGAGCCAAGGACAAGCTCCCAAGATCTTTGCCAAAACTAATGCCAGAGGTGTTCCGGTATGGTCATGTGTCTTCATGAATCTCATCGGGTTTCTGTCGTTGCTGAATCTTTCCTCCGGCGCTGGAAAGCTCTATTCCTGGATTGTATCAATGACAGGCGTCGCTACTTTTATCACTTGTGGGTCGTTCTACTCAATTTTGTCTTATGGGCTTTGAACAGCTAATCCCGCATCTAGGGGCATGTATTTGTCTGGCTCAAATTCGGTTCAGACAGGCACTACATCAGCAAGGCATGTCTGAAGATATTCTGCCGTTCAAGGTAAACAAATGGGTGTCGTGGTTCGGGTTCGCCACAAACATGTTCTTTGTCATATTCCAAGGATGGACAGCGTTTGCCCCTTGGGACATCGAGTCGTTCTTCCAGAATTATGTTATTCTTCTGGCTTTCGTTATACTCTACCTGGCTTGGAAGCTTTATCACAAGACCGAGTGGGTGAATCCAAAGATGGCTGACCTGCTCAGTAACAGACGGGATTTGGAGGTTGTAGAAGCATCAATGGCTCAAGGAGAATAGGCGATACTGTATTCTATACAAGACTCAGCTGTATAACAAGAATCGAAGACCGTGACCTTGAACTTCCTCTTCAATGTTGTTCTGACAGTACCCCTAGTGTCGTTGCCGCACTCGTGGGGCGAATTCCTTCAATCCACTTGATCTATTCCTTTCTCCGCCGCTATATGATAAAACTGTATCTAATAAGAAAATAAACATCATACAGTGAGATTATTACGCATTATAAACGGAGATAAGGCACTTGTCAAGTTCTCGTCTAGCTACTTGGCTGCAAACGGACAATTCCACTCGGACACTGTAATTTTATGCGGATAGCTGTTTTATTACGCATGTCTTGCAACAGAAGACGATTCCATTCTCCTCACCACTCGAGTTCTTGACGTGCCGCCCGTTGACTGGGATACTGACTGTCCCTCACCCCTGCCCATGTTCAGTCTGGCCTTGCCCATCTGACCCAGGACCCCCCCAATGTGGGCGAGTATGATGGTAGTGATGGTGTATGACATGGTGATGGTGATGATGTTGTTGTTGAGAAATTTGATTTGACTGAGTACCCGTGTTCTGGATGTAACCTGAAATGGGCGACGCACTCATAGATGGCTCGTATATGCCATCAGACTGGCGTGTTTCCGTCGCACGTATCAAGCGGGCCGTGCTGACTGGACGTGGCTGACTTTGCTGTGAAATGGTGAACTCTAGCTCTGAGGCTTGTTCGATGGCTAGATAGTCGATTCGTATTTCGCCAAAGGTGCTTCGGAGTGCTGGGCGCAGGTGGTTCCGGGTTAGTCCCTCGGCCTGGTACCGGTTGCTTGAGTGTGTTGAATTCAGCTGCCACGGGACTTGGGTCGACATCCCTCCTAACGCATTATGATTAGGGTAGGCCAATGGATGACATCGATCCATACTTGCATCGTCAAGCACACCATCATTCCAGGATGTAGGTAGTGAAATGGGTATGTTGTCGAAGATCGCTGCCATGTCGAGAGTGGGGAACTCTGGGCCTTCTAAAAGTTTGTCTATGGATTCTTCTAAAGCTGCCAGGCCTGAGGTGTCCTCGGTTGGGTAGTTACGAGAATAATCTAGTAAGGATCTGTTAGTATCCAGAGCAGCTACGGTGCTTTCAGTTGAAAGGGAAGCAGTACTAGTCATGTCGATATTATGATCCATTGAGCCTTGAGAAGCATCTGAGCCTGGTGCGTTGGTCGCCATCGGTTTGTAATTGCGTTCGAGAATGGTGCTGTGGCTTGTAACTATGAATCGAGTTGGAAGAGACTTCTCCTTGATCGCTGCATAGAGGGCGAAAATGGACAAAGGCGATGTTCGATCGTCAACTCGAGTTCAGTTCTTGTGTCGGTATCCATCGGTCGACTGATCGTATTGTATTATACGAGGCAGAAATGGAATTATTTGGAATTGAAGGTGGCAATGGAATGGTAAAGAGATGCAATGGCCTTGTCTGGTGACAAGGAAGAACTGGTTGGGGGGTTCAGGGAGTGAACCAGTGCTTGTAATCATACGCTCGCACTATGGACACTACTGTACACAAGGTTCATTTTCTCGCCTGCAATAACTTTGATCAAGACGGTGGAAATCCTGATATCATCCTACACAGTCGGATTGTTCTCAACCATCGTGTTTTGGCCTTTGATCAAGCCCTTCTCGGAGCGAGTTAAATTTTCAACTCTTTGATCAGAAGGCCAAGCCATAGTAAAGATGAATGGATGTACTATTGTGATCAAATCCCTTTTCGCCAAAGACTTGGCTGGGGCTGTTGGTATTCATACGTTGTTACTGTACAAAAGAGATGCCGTATCTTGGGCCCTGTCAGGTATCCCCGCAAAAGATAAGCAGGTGCCCACCAGACTACTCGAAATCTGGGGTAGCTTATGACCCCATAGGCTTATCGAGGGCTGTGGGCTATCTAGATCGGCGCCTGTTGACTCGGCTCAACCCCTCTTGGGCCGAGTCAATTTGGCTCGGCCCTAAACTTACGCTGAGGCCATCTAAGCCGAGTCTCGGATCAACAGTATCTAGATCCGCTGTTTTGACTCGGCCTTTACCCAATCGAACATAAAAGTCATGGGCTGCGTGCAGAATGAACAATCACGAACACATCAAGCACTTCATCATCTTTCTTTAAATTCGGAACAATCAAGATGGCCTCCCAAAACACTTCCTACGCTCATCCTCTTGATCCGGCGACTGCCGAAGAGATTGAGCAGGCCACTGCCATTGTGAAGCAGTTCTTTTACGGTATTCCCCTGCACTTCAAAGCGGCCGGCCTCGATGAGCCTCCCAAAGCAGAGCTTGTAGCCTACCTTGAGGCTGAGCACAATGGGGCTCCACTTCCGGCTCTACCCCGTAGGGTCTTTGTTATGTGGTATATCCACAGGACTCCCAGACTCTTTGAGGCTGTCGTGGACGTGACCAATGGCAAGATCGAGACTTACCAGGAGATGCCCCGTGACTTCCACGGCCCAGTTGATCGCGCCGAGATGAACGAGGCTGCGGAAGTGGTCATGGCTGATCCACAAGTCCGCAAGGAAATTGAGAGACTCAAGATCGATGATACTACTGTTGTTCTGGATCCCTGGGACTACGGAGTTGATGGTGAAGAGACTCAAGAGAGGCATACCCAAGTAAGTAATTGAAGGACACCTGCAATCAGCTACCACGATGAAACTAACTTCCAACCTTTCTAGGTGTTCATGTATATCCGCAATCCGGAGAACAATGACCCAGACTCTTGCCACTACTCTTTCCCACTCGACTTCATGGTGATTGTAGACCTCTGCGCCATGAAAGTCAAGAAGATCCTTCGCTTGCCTCTGGGCCCTGATCAAACAACTACCGAAGTTAATTCTCCTGTCCCTCATCGCCGTACAAACCCGGTCGAGGCGGAGTACACCCATCGCCTTCAAAAGCAACCTCCCAGGACTACAATGAAGCCGTACCAGGTCATTCAGCCCGAGGGTGCCTCGTTCACTGTTAAAGGCCACTTGATTGAGTGGGAGAAGTTTAGGTTCCGAGTTGGTTTCAACTGGCGAGAAGGTACTTTGATATCTTTCATAAATTCGGGTTGAACAAGAAGCTGACCAGTCCAGGCATTACCATTCACGATGTTCGTTTCATGGACCGCAGTGCCTTTTACCGACTATCTCTATCCGAGATGTTTGTTCCATACGGTGACCCCCGCAACCCTATTTATCGCAAGGGTGCCTTCGATCTCGGCAATGTTGGTGCCGGTGTGACTGCGAACAACCTCGCTTGTAAGTCCCCTCGAAAACATTTCGTGAATAGTGTCTAATCTCTATCAGTGGGATGTGACTGTCTTGGTGTAATCAAGTACTTGGATGGCCATGTTGTCGGAAACGATGGCGCAGCTGTGGCGAAGCCAAACTCCATCTGCATCCATGAAGTTGATCAGGGCATCCAATGGAAGCATACCAACCACCGAACCAAAAATGCTACAGTTGTGCGCAAGCGTCAGCTCGTCCTCCAACAAATCATCACGGTTGCTAACTACGAGTACATCTTTGCTTGGATCTTCGACCAATCCGGAGAGATCAGCTTTGAGACCCGAGCGACTGGCATTCTGTCTACTCAACCCATTGACAAGGACGTCAATGTCCCTTGGGGTACTAGAGTAGGAGACGGTGTGATGGCACCTTACCACCAGCACATCTTTAACGTTCGCATTGACCCCGCGATTGGTGGTCACAAGAACACTTTCGCCTATTCAGACTCGGTCCGTATGCCGTGGGATGAGCAACTGAACCCGCTTGGTACAGGCTATGTTACAAAGGAGACGGTCATTAACCGGGCGGGATCTGTCGAGGATAGCGTTGAGAATGGCCGAGTGTTCAAGATTGTGAACAGAGAAGTCGAGAACCCAGTGTCCGGGACACCAATCGGATGGAAAGTTGTGCCAATTAGATCACAGGTATGTCGCGACACAAGATTCTTGTGATAAGTTATTAACAGCCTTGACAGATGCTACTCGCCCAACCGGGCTCATGGCACTGGCGACGATCCGAGTTTGCTGAGCATCCCATGTGGGTTACCAAGTACAAGGACCGACAACTCTTCCCTGCTGGAGACTACACGAACCAGTCTATCGGAGGAACGGGCATCAAGAGTTGGGTTGACAAGCCTGATTACGTGGTGGACGACGATATTGTTATCTGGCACACGTTTGGCTTTAACCATATTCCTCGTGTGGAGGACTTCCCCATCATGCCAGCAGAGATTGCTCAGATGCACCTGAAGCCCTTTAACTTCTGCGAATTCAACCCAACCAACGATGTTCCCCCCTCGAACCAGGCATTCAACAAGAGTGTCTTGTATGAGGACCAGGAAAAGGTTGTTAGCCAGGGGAGCTGCTGTGGGCCAAACCCCAAGCTATGAAGGTCATTAGTACAAATTTCAAATGTCACGTAAATAAAACTTGAGCAATTATCATAAAACTTCACTGTCAAGACAGTCTTGCCCTAAGCGCTGTACATTCTTCCGCAGTAAGGCCCTAGTATAGTGATTCCCGTGCTATCCGAAGAACTCTCTTAGTTCTGGATCGGATGGTTAGCGGACGGTCTATCTTGTCTAGTCTATCCAACGGTGCTCAGTCCCTGGGAGATGCGGTTCAACTACGGGCGGGTAAAGCATATCAAAGGATACAGGATTACGGAGTCCTTTAGCCGGAGACTGCCATATGCTATTGAATAGGTCATCAGTGGTCGGTGTTAATGACTGAGAATATGTCTGTAAATGGTCACTCAAATCAGATTACCCGTCCACTAACTAGTAACTCTGTTGAAACACTAGCCTGGAATCACATAGCCATCGATATATACATATGTATGTTTGCATCTTACTCAATATCTTAAAGATATAGATCAAGGCTACACATCTAAAGCTGAATACCAATTTTGGTCTAGTACGCCAGACCCTTCCACGTAACTAACCAAGATTAGGAAAGCTTCGTCCTGGTAAGGCACTGTTCCAAAATACCATCGGATGCTACTGCCCCCATGGATGTGTCTCACAAGTGACTGTTTATAATAGTAATTAAATATAAGCTGTGTCTGTAGATATATAGAGTGGATTTTAATTATGATCGAGGCTTTTGCCTTTTCCAACACCAGCTAACCTGAATACTTAATCCTGGAGATGTAATGAAGGTTCAAATTCTGCCCCGGTTCACCGCCTTCTTAACTCCTCCTTTTTCGACACTCCATTTTTAACGATAAACAACCATCTTATCGCCATGCCAGTAATAAGACGAATACCCGATAACAAAAGAAGGTCTCGCACAGGCTGTATACCTTGTCGAAGGCGGCGAAGAAAATGTCAGTGGCTTCATTCCAAAGCAATCCAACACTCTTGACCTCACCATTTCTGGTCAAAATACGCTAACAGAGTCTCAAGGTGATGAGCGAAGACCCCAGTGTGGGAGCTGTCAATCAAGACGTGTAGCTTGCGAATTCAAGGAGTGGACTTTTGTATCGGGTGTACAATCTTCACTACGCAAGGATGATACCATACACAATGATACTGTGGACGAGTCTGAGACGACAATGGTGAGTTGTTTGGTGCCCCATTTCAGTGCCCGCGTTTAACTTTGTATCACAAGCCTATCCAAGATAGCTTGCTGTCTTTTCCCGAGTCAAGCCCTCCGCCTCCTGACCCGCCACTTGAGATCTCTATTACCACTGTGGGACAAACCGACAGAGTAGAGTCTATCCATAGCATATCACACAATGTTCCTCAACCGATTGGTCCAGCGACCAGTCATCACCAGCCAAATGAAGGGAATCAGATCCCCACACCTTCGAGGTGGAACGAAACCGTCCTATCCGAGCAGAGCTCGTCAGAAAGGCAAACAGCAATGCTTCGCTTCCGGTATCAAATCGCACCTTGGCTGGATTCGAATGCTCCAAAATCTTCATTCGGACCTCAGATCATGACATTAGCGGCGGAGAAGTCGGTCATCATGGACGTTATTGTCTGGGTTGCAATGCGTCGAAGCAGAGGGACTGGGCACTCCTCTGATCAAGATGGGGATTCCCACTTTGTCCAACAGATTCAGCATCGGTTATCCTTGGAGGATGTTTTTACTGCCGACATCGGGCGATCCTTGCTTGCTCTCGGCGACTTCTTCTATACTTGTCCATCCGACTGGTCGAGTTTTCACGGATCCAACCATCCGGATCTCGACGATCGATACCAGTTCTTTGTGAGCCAAGAAGAGCCCCTCAAAACTTTGAGCCGTTTTCACTTCAAGATTGGTATTTCCATTGTTCTCGATTGTGCAAGAGTGTAGCTGACCAAACCCATTAAAGAGCTTGCGGCTTCTATTGTAGCGACTAGAATACCGGCGTTACAGTCGACTCCTCCAACAAATGACACTTTCCTTATCTCGGCCACGTCACCATCCGAAATCTACGACACATGCCTAACACACCTTGCCGCATGTTGTCGTCTCATCCACAACGAGCTTATCCCACTTTTTAACGATGTTCCGACTATACAATCACCTACCCACGAATCTTACTCTCTTGCATGGGCAACTTGGTCCAAATTATGGGCAAGATGTGTGCAATGGTTCCGAGACCGTCCTCCAGATATGGTACCTCTATTAGAAAGCCCCGAGGTTGACGCACACGCAACAGCTATGAGCAATTCACCATTCGCAGCCGACATCTATTCTAGCGCTATTTCGGTACAAACAAACCTGATCATCCACTTTTCATCGCTTCTGCTTCTTTCATATAAGCCACGACTGGTCAAACTCTCGTCTGTTCCACATCGTCTAGTTTCACGAAGTTGGCACGCACAAAAGATTGCCAAGCTGGCGGTGTGGAACAATTTCTCTGAGCAATGGGATCCTGTTGCGCTGGCAATAGTACTTCGCATAGCTAGAGACATGACTTATGCCTCGCAACAAGAAGCATTACTATCGTGCCTCCAGCGGGTTGGGGATGTGACCAAGACCCCCCTCCAGAGCGAGATTGCAGATTTACAACGATTTTGGCGCTCTTCCCGACACACCAGCGCGCCCACTCATTCTTACTCATGAAACTTGCCGATATACAGTATTGAAAGGTTGATATGATGTTTAAGATTTATTGTTACCTATCTATACTGCACGTTAGAGCTGTGCCAACTCATCTTTCCATGGTATAGATACTTGAGCTCCTCTCCGAGAAACCGTGTAGGAGGATGCCCAGATTCCTGTCTCGACAGCTTTGTTGATATCAAATTCTTCGGATCGCTCATCAGCCCCAGCGACCTCTACTGCATACGCACCGATGAATGTATCACCAGCAGCAGTTGTGTCCACAACCTCTACTTTCTGAGCCGGTATGAGACCCTTGGAGCCAGTATTGTTGGCGTAGTATGCACCTCTTCCACCAAGAGTGATGACAACGTTGTGGACACCCTTAGTGAGGAACTCGGCTGCAACCTTCTCGACTACGGAAATGTCTTCCAACTCAGACTCGTCTTTTCTTGACAACAAGGCTGCTTCAGTTTCATTCAATATCAGATGTGCAAGCCCTTGGTAGATTTCTTCGGGTAGGATCTGCGCAGGTGCTGGATTAAGGAGGACAGGGGTTCCTAGTGTCTTTGCAGCCTTGAAGGCTTGGATTACAGTATCCATCGGAATCTCCAGTTGCATAATCAGCAGAGAAGGTGTTGGTCCAGGAATTGTGTCAAACTGGCTTGGTCGAAGGGAATTGTTTGCTCCTGGTGATAGAATGATACGATTTTGGCCGGTTGGTTCATCGACAATGATCATGGCGATGCCGCTTTGTGACTCGGCACTGTCATTTCGATTGACGATGATCGATTCGGTTCCCACGTCGTATGATTTGAGACTATCCAGGAGGACAGAACCGTATGCATCTGCGCCGACGGCACCAATCATAGCGACATCGACGCTCGGGTTCTTTAGATCAGCCGTTCGAGAAAGCTTGGCGCAGGCAACGGCTTGGTTGGCGCCTTTTCCGCCAGGGAAGACATTGAATCGACTTGATGTTATCGTCTCTCCAGGTAGAGGGTGATGGGGTACATAGGAGACGAGATCAATATTTAAAGATCCCAATATACTGATGACGGGTCTTGACGAAGACATGTTGAAGGACCTGAAGGATAGAGAATGTTTGACAGTCAAGTGTTACTCGACAGAGCTCTAATATAGCATATATAAGGGCTGTGAAGACCAATGTCGTACTCCACACTGACAGAAGCGCGCTATACTGTAAATGGAGGTCTTATGCGATAGCTACTAAGCTGAGGAAAGACAAGCGTCAAGATCCGATGGCAAGACGAGCATGGTCAAGGTATCTTGTACCTATAATATATATGAGTTCGCTCCATAGACACAAACGCTGATTGGCTTTAAGTGTCTGTCTTTACCACTTTTGTAATACACTTCAATCTTGGCTTTTAAAGAGTCTTAAGTAACGCTCCAGCATCGTAACCCCATTCAGCCTCTAGGTCTGTAAGCCTCCACAGCGCACCCCAACCTGTTGTACGATCAATCGATTTAAGCAGCCGGGCTATTTGTCGCCGTTCGCTAACGTGCGAAAACAGTCTACCAGCCACGTAAAGTGGTTGAATAGAATTCACCAAACTGCCAGGATGAAGATTGGCGCAAGAGATGCCGCAGACCTGACGTGCATGCCATACAGCCAAGCATTGAGAATCCGAGTCGTGTCCCAGATGGCGCATCTCCAACATGATAATACACGCAGTATGATATATCTGGTTGCTCGAAATAGCCGCCCAATGGGGAAACAGCATCGTGGGGAAGATCTGCTTGTCGCCAGCTTCAGCCATGTTAATAGGCTTCATTGTCGGAGCACGTTCATCCAGCCAGAACTGCAACTCGTTCCAAAGCTGTTGCCATTGCTCCGCAAAAGGCCTGTCATCGTGAACATCTGTCCGTCCAAGCTCCAAGTATTGAGTTCTTCGAAACCTCAGGTCGCATACTTTGGTACACAGATAGATAGCCCAGTTGGCGTGCATGTCGGGCGAATTACGGCTCCTCTGATGGAACAAATCCCGCACGTATCTCTCAATTTGTCCAGATGAAGTCAAAGACTCAGGCGGAGACGGTGCCCATTCGGCGAGAGGAAGTACTACTGTTTCCGTCCCGTCGGATATGATAGCACCGCATAACTCCATCCTAGCATAGCACCAAAACACCGCCTGTGGCAAACCACCAGAAAAGCCATCGACTCCAAAGAACTCGAAGAGTGAGGCACATCCTTCGACATGGCGCTTCCAGTTCTTCGAGCCGCCTGACATCAACTCGAAAACAGCCAGAATACAAGCCGTTACCAGCATATTGGGGTCTTTAGCTTGTAACCCAGGGCTCAGGAGCCTGATGCTTTCCTGGTATAATTCGAGACTATCGCAACCACCTTCTTGCGTCAACCCTCTTCTTTCCATCTGTCTGGATGAAAAAGCAAGCATCGCATATAGTAAAGCTGGCGACTTTTGTGCCATGAGCGGTACATGGATCTGGAAATGCTTGTCTTGATCAAACTTATCTAGATATGGGGCACATTCCGTCACCCAATTTTGTAGATAACATATTAATCTATCATTGGGAACATTGACGGTGACATTCGAGAAGTTGAGAGTTTGCGGTGATTGTGTTGGTGCCGCATTTGGTTCAGGCGTACAAGATGTGCTTGGTGATAGACCAGACAGGCCCGCGAAGAGCACAGACCTGAGTTCTTCTTGAAGCTCTATGAAGCGTGGGTCAAGTGAGAAATCCTCAGATGGGAAAAAAGCCATACTGAGCCGATTGAATCTTGGACGACAAAGTTGAAGGCTCAGTTTCTGTTAAGTGATATCAATGTACCTGTCATACACAGATTGCTTGGCGAGTCGAATATCAAGGAAAGGAAGTGTATTGGAGACGGATGAGTGTCCCAAATAGGGACTGTAGCCTCCTCTTCCTCTCTCTTGTCCCGATGAAACACGGCAGCAATTTTGCAGCATCCGGTGATCTCCGATAGGCCAGCTACGAACCAATCAGAAGTAGGATTGACCAGAGATCAAAGATTTTTGAGTTCGGCTGCCGATGGTACTATACCGTATTGGGGGGCTGTAGCCGACAGGCTTCTCACGCCATGACTCGATGACAAACACAGGAAGCAAAAGTTCTACTTTCTCAGGTAACTTCCACTGTTAGCCAAGGTGTGCCAGACATCCAGTACTGTATCAAAGGTTCACCGATTATGTCATGACGTCAGATGAAGCTTTTCATAGGTCAATAGTCAATTGTTGCTTGTTGTATCTCTTTGCACGCTCAAGTGTGCAAGATTTGTACCATAAGAATTCTCGCCAATGGAATTTTATCGTTTTGGTGATTCAGTGGAGATCCGGTATTTGGGTGTGGAAAAACATGGTGTACCATCTGAAGCTATTGTGTGGCTCTTGCAGACCAGCTTCAACAACTACAAAGAGCATCGTTGTATACAGTGTAATGATGCTTACCCGCTATATCTAGGTTTTTGTTATACGGTACTTGGGGGGGTTCATTGTCAAATCTATTTCATGGAATGATCGATGTGAAACATTGCTTGGGTCGAACGACTCGCATACATGCGACCGTCAGCCCACATCACGGGACACGATCCAACCTGAAAGTCATGGAGAGAGTAAGGAGTGCCAGCTATATAGTCATATTTGACATTAAACTTTGACGAACTATGACTTTGTCACGGGATTGGGAATGGTATCAAGTAAATTATCTGAAGCACACCAGCCAAGGCATAGACATTGACGAACAAAACGGGTTGCTATTGAGAATAGAATACTATGTCATTTCCGTCACCTAGCTCTCACAGATATATGTCGACTAAAGCTATTATAGTTCCTCCACATGCTTCTCACCCTCCTTCTCATAAGAAGGTCGTCGACCAGAAGAACCAAGAAGGCCAACTTCTGCTTGAGCCTCTCGAAGCAGCACGGCATCTTGCTCTCCCGCGCGACTCTTGAAGACGCGGTCCATCTCTTCGAGGGACGCATTCTTGGTCTCTGGCAGGAAGAACCAAACCCAGAAGATACCGGCAACCAGGAAGACAGCAAAGAAAATGTACGTTCCCCACTCCCAAGCCTCAAGCATAGGAGGGACGAAAAAGGCGATGGCAAAGTTGTTGACCCAGTTGCTTGATGCTCCGATAGAGGCTCCCTTGGCGCGAATTGAGAGAGGGAAGATCTCGGAGACGAGGGTCCATGATACGGGGCCCCATGTTGCACCAAATCCAGCAATGTACACCCAGATAAGAGCTGAATGATGTTAGCATTGGTTTCGATCATCTTAGTAGAGTAGATCCAACTTACCAACTGCAGCCCAGCCAGCTGCGACGTGGGAGGGCCAATCGTGACGGAACTTGGCAACAATAATTCCGACAGTGACCATGCTAGCACCCATGACCACAGAGCCGATCAACAAGAGAGGCTTACGACCGACACGATCGATGATCAACTGTGTAACAAAGTGTTAGCTTCAAGATAGCCTGGCGTGTTTGATTGTTGAGTTGACTTACCATAGAAGGAATGGTGCTGATGAGAAAGACGACACCAGTGACACCAGTCGCAAGCATAGCGACTGTTCCACCCGTAAGGCCAAGGCTGATAAACACGTTGGAAGCGTAATAGATGATGGCATCAATGCCTGACCATTGTTGGAAGAACATAATAAGCCAAGCAGTGCAAACTCGTTTGAGGTTATCCATTGACCTGAAGCAGGTCACATACTGGGCGATTTGCTGTCTGAATCGGTTGTTGTTCCTCTCGGCGAGGTGAGGAAAATCTCTGGCGAACACCTTTTGTTCAAAGACAGCCTCTGCCTTGATCTCGAGGTATTCGACTTGGATGAGATCGTCATCAATAGGAAGCTTCCTCATCCACGCCAAGGTGGATTTAGCCTCTTCATCCCTGCCGACCTTGACGAGCCACCGGGGAGAGAAGGGCATGAACCAAATACCGATAGCGAGCGCGGCGGCAGGAATCCCCTGAATAATCGAAGGGAGACGCCAAGCAATATCAGACTGTGAGTCGCCGGTTCCGCCGATGTAGTTGCTACCGTAGCCTACCCAGAAGGAAATCATGATACCGAGAATGGTAGCGAGCTGATAGAACGAGACAAGCAGGCCTCGCATCTCAGGCGATGAGAGTTCAGCGTTGTACAAGGGTCCAACACCACTGAAGAGACCAACGCCAACACCAGTCAGGAATCGTCCGGCATACAGCATAGAAGGGTTTCCTGCAGTAGCACCGACGTAAAGAAAACTACCGAGGACAACCCAGCAACAGGCGATGAACATTGTGTACTTTCTCGAGATGATTTCGCTCGAAACTCCGGCTGACAAAGATCCGAGAATACCTCCCAACTGGAGGATAGATGTAAGCCATCCTGTGGCTGAGGATGACTCTGTAACCGACGGGAAGTTCTGGGTGAAACGAGTCATGACCAGAGACTGTCCAAGAACACCCTGCTGGTATCCATATTCGAATCCGCCCAATCTATCATTCGTCAAGTGTCAACTGAGTCCGTATGTAAACAATTGGATGACTTACGAGGCAAAGAAAGCGATAAAGATGACCTTGGGATTGCCCCGAATTGACTCCCAAATTGACTTCTTGGGGGCTGTGGTGGCTGCCTCCACAGTGTAGGGCTCGTCTCGAGCTGATGAAGTTGACATGGTGAAGTATTGATTCTATGAGATGTTCAAACTCATTGACCTGTGGAGAATGATTCTGAAATCTGGGGTAGGGGCCAGACGAGTCTTTAATACATTTTTACCCCGAGTACTTCTAAATTGACTTGTATAGTCTATGGAGTTTACCAACGCGCACGGGCAAATGTTGTAGGCTATGGCCCCTTCTTTAGGCCTAGCGTATTTCCATGTACTCCTCGTCTCGCCACTTGGTGAACCATGCGCCGCAGAACCTTACCAGACGTAACATCATGTATGTAATGACAACCAGAGCTGTGTAGATTCATTTACTACATTTTAGTGACTAAGTTGATCCGATTGCTTGTTGAGCTTCACCCTACTAATTGATCATTATGATGCAACAAGGTCTATTCTGTTTCCAATTGAGGTGATTGTAATATGCTAAAAAGGTCAATGACTACATACCGTAGCATGATCTCAACTCAAAGTTGGGTAGAAAGACACGAGATAGCTTCAATTGCACCACTTTGCAAAACTTGGAGACAAGTGGATTCAAAAGTGCTCGTGTTGGTCATGTATTTACCTAAAATGGGGGTCTTATGCGACGTCCATGGGGTTGGCCTTGGTACTAACGTACGCACCCACGTTTTCGCAGGAACCTGGGGCCCCGCGTAAAATTTCAACAGTCGCGTGTTCAGCATTCCAGTGGGTCGTGTGAATCTGGAACGTTACAGTCGCACAGTAGCATAACAGGAACAAGTACATGTACCCACTAGCACCCTTAAATTCCACCGTTGTCGAGTACCTTTACCTGCTGTCTGCTAGTTCCAAATTAATTACTTTTAGTTGAACAATGATAACACTATCGAAAAAACGCGTGCCGATGGTATGATCTGGTCCAAACCTCCAGATGGAGCTACAAACTTGTGCAAGACAACACGTTCTTTTAGCATCTTACGTCTCAAAACTATTGGGCTTTTAGATACAGAGGCTACATTTGTCATTTTTGTATTCTCCTATGAGACGTCAATGCCTTGGTGTTGCTCCCTACTTCCGGTTTTAATGTATTGCTTACCCTAGACTTTATCATTATTCGCGAGACACTGCTGCTTTTAAGTCACGTAAATCTAGTTTCTCTCTAGGCAGCGATTAACATCTACGTCTTGATTTTTGTTAAAGTCGTGAATGGCGGAGCATTCATGGGGCCAATCATTCCATTCCTAGGTTTTGGTCGAGATATCACACTGGGTGGTAGCTTGGCGAAGCAACCTGGGATCTCACTTCGGAAACGCCAGTGGATGTGGATTTGACGCTCTCTGTGTCATGCTCTGGTTACTTTGAGAAGTTCGTTGCTGCGATCGATGATTTTGTGCTTGCTGAAGTGTGCGGTTCTGATCCTGAGTATTTTGCGGAATTATGTAGCTAGGTTTGGGGTCGGAAGGAAAGTTGTCAAAAGCTCAAACTCACTCGCTCTCCCGTTGACAGTCCCTGGGATGACTATTGTACTCAACCCATGACTTGTCAATCTGGTCCTGAGAATCATGGGATTAGGCCAAGGTCTAAGCTGTCACTTCTTACAGATCAACACATACGCTTGCATCTTAATCCCCACAGCCTCGGTCCCGTCCGGTTTCAAATACTTCTCAGCCAACGCCATAAGGCCGTCACGCGTAATATCGCTAGCTTTTTCTTTTTCCTCATCTGTCCACTTCGCCATAAACATGGGCCCGAACATGGCCTTGAAATTGTCGCGCAGACTGTCCAAATCATGAGCTGCCCAGTGACTATCTACCGAATGCTCCTCAATGCTGACGAATCCCTCCTGCTGAAGAATGTTCTTAGTGTGCTCTGAAGTAAGCCATTTCTCTTCAGTGAGCGACTTGATGAGTGAATCGTCTGGCCGGATAGCTTGCTGGACTTGGTGGATCACGTCCATGTACCCGAGGTACGACCAGCCAGTTATCATGGCAGTGCCACCAGGTGCGAGAGTACGAACGAGCTCGCGTGCGCCCTTGTGAGGATCGTCGAAAAGAAAGAGACCGAAGTTAGTGGGTGAGTGGGTGATCTGGTTATCGGAAAAAACTGAGGTTCTCTCCTCGAGCGACTTCGTAGCGCATATTGCCATAGGCTTGCAGCCGAGAACGAGCAATTTCGACCATCTTGGGGGCTCCATCCACGACGTAGATGATAGGATGGGTGCTTGAAATTTCCTTGGAACTATTTAGTAAGACATGAGTGGCCACTCCGGTCCCACTAGCATTGTCAAGGACGACAGAGCCGCTGGTGATTTGAGGAAGAAGTGGTATGCTTTTGGCGAACACCTCGGCGCTTCCGCCCCCGTACTGGCCTCATAGTGTACAGCAAGATCATCAAAACGCTCAAGGACAGTCTTTTGGCCCTGAGAAATAATATCAGAAACAGCAGATCTCGTTGCCATCCTGGCTTTTTCGAAACAGTATTTATTAGCCGTTGAGATGTATGGTGCGACTTGAAGGTTATACATTTACTAGAAACAGCTTAACTATCAAGCTTGAAATAGCCAAATACTTATTTCCTTCTTAGTCAGGATCAGAAGGCAATTTGTCATGTCCCCGGCTAATAATTATAATGTCTCCGACGAAATACCCAGCGAATTGTAAAGGGTTTATGGTGAGTATAACGTGAGCACAACGTAGCATAGCGTGAGCATGACGTGAGCTTTAGCTTCGAACTACAGAGTCGGAGGATCTAACAACCCTGCAAGCAGCCAATCTCCATTTGATCTACAGGTTTGGTCACGGCCGAAGGAGCCTGGTTGATCATCGAAGGCTCTTTCTTGTAGACGATTGCAGGAGGGCGCTTCTACTACCTCGCCTATCGATCAACGTCAATTTTGCGTCAGTTCACAATGGTGATGGCAGTGTCGCGACGTGGCCACAAGTCGCAACTGAAATCGGGATGAGGCGACCAACATAAATCCACGAAATGAAAAGAAGCATTTCGTCTGGATGGAAGAACTAACTTATTCATAGAATATCACAGTATGAATTCCTTCTTCTAAACTCATTTTAAAATGGCTGTATTCCTAAGCCTATCTCTCAATCTTGACTAGGTAACGATCGAGAATACCTTCAGGCGACTCTTTGTGAAGGTAATTAGGCACTCTCTCAAACATTTCCCAAGATGTATGTTTCAAAAGAAGAATCTGATCCTTTACCCATGATTCAACCTCTTCTTGGCTCACCTCCACCCTCTTATCGCGCCGCTCCCGAGCCTGTTCGAGAGCGATATCACATCTCGCACGCAATCGTTCAAGCTTCTGGACCATCAGCACATTTACGTAATCGGTGAGGCTGTCGATTCCGTAGTGAATGCCTCGCAAGTTCGTAGCCGTGTCATCTGCGTTTGGGTCGGCAAAGGCATAGCTATTGACCAGACTCAGGCGCTCGGTACAGTTGGTCGCCCGCAAAGCGGCATGTTCCAGATATCCACCGGCCATTATAACAGCCCCTCCAATGTTAGCTCCACGCGATTTGATGATAGTTCCGTCACCGAATCTAACAGCAGTCTCACCGCCCACCATAGTTGAGGTGTCGCTTAGCATCAGGACAAGCACTACAGGAGTTTGATCTTTATGCCAAGAGTCGATATGAATGTCGTCATATTGGGATTCGTCAAGTTCGTGATCTGGTGGAAGTGGCTTTGACGGTGTCTCTGTGAGCTCGTAAACTGCGTCTGTTCCTTTAGCGCCTAATTGAACGTTGATATATCCCATATCGTTTATAGCACTCTGAAGTTTCAGCCTGCAACCAAACGCAGCATCTATGGCTGCTTGAGTGAAAGGGTGGCTCATAGCCTGCTTTAGAAATTTGCCATCCTGCACCCAATTAGTTGGCAGGTACAAGTACCGAGTTTCGTTGTCTCATACCTCTTTGCTGTGACGATGCGCAGTGATAACACACGGAGCTCTGTCCCAGGATCTCATGTATTTATCAAGAAAAGATCGTTGGAAGACCTCACGTCGAATCATGCGAACTCCCTCCTCAGAAAAGAGCTGGAATGGCTCGGTATAGCTGAGATCTGGGACGCCCTTTGGTACCGGCAACCCCAGTTCGGTAAAAGTATGACGAATAGTAGGTGGCTGGAAGTTGAGGTGAACCAAGGGATCAAAATCAGGGATTGGAAGTCCCTGTTCCGTTGGGTTGACGGGTTCGACGAAGATGCTGTCCGGGCTCCCGGACGACTGAGCCTCATGTACGCGGCTAGTTGGTTGGTGAGCAAAGGTCGAATGCTGGGTCTCCATGATAACGAAGCAAAATAAAAGTGTTAAGATGTAGTTTCTGTGATCACAAATACTCTTCTTGGGAGAGTCTGAGTGGTATTATAAATTGTATTGGTTAAGCTTATAAGTCTAGCTTCTTCAAAGCGAGTTAGCTGTGGTATAAGTGGTCAACGGAACTGACCCCCTCGGATACAGATCCCGATTCGAGGCCAACGCCTTCTCCTTTCCCCCCGTTCCCCGCATCTTTCAAAGTTTCATCAAGGGATCCTTCTAGGACTATTTCGGCTGGCCTATGCTTGTTCTACGTCATCACCTGACGGAAATCTGATCGCTTAGCGCCGAGTTGTTCTCAATCTTGCATGCTTAGTTCAACTCTTGCTCTCAATCTTGCATATCCAGTCTGACGCTTGCTCTCAATCTTGCACACGGCTGACGCATATCATGATACTTGACCAACCATAGGGTTTCTTCGTTTCCCGACACTAATTATTGTCTCTTAATGACCCAGTGGAGTGATTGAACCAATACGTGTCTTCCGAAAGACCGGAAGGGGTAATCAGATAGCAAGCCCTGCATTCTACACCTTCAGTACAGCTGACAGATCATTCCCGACCTCTCACGAGGTAGCTCCGTAACAACGGACTGACCATCGTCATACGCGAGCAGTCGACGAACTACATGGGTGGCTATTTAGGGCGTGTCGGCCTACGCTTCCATGTCAAGTGAGAAGTTCTTAGACAGGGCAATTATCGCAATACAACATGGCACTATCCATGAAAGACTCTAACAAACTTTTGACGGCCCTAGGTCAAGGTCATAAGTCCTTCGGGTTATGGCAGATGATGCAAGGGGCAAACATGTCCCGCCTCTTAGCAAGAATTGGTGTCGATTGGGTAGTGATAGACTGTGAGCATGGAGACATCGATGGTATGAAGGACTTGTCACTTTTCTGCAATGTTGGGGGTACTGACAATTCGATAGACAACGCAATGCATGACGCGGTACCAGCCGTTGCAGACGCGGGCGTCTCTCCTATAGTCAGATTACAAGGCATCGAGAGCTGGATGATTAAGAGTAAGATTCCAATTTCAATCGATACGCAGAGCAAGACTGACTTTTCCCAGGAGCTTTAGACAGCGGAGCACATGGTGTGAGTGACTAACAAGCTCAAAAGACCTGTGTGCTTAACATTAACTAAATAATCAGATCATCTTCCCCATGATCGAAAGCGTCGACGAAGTGAAAAAAGTCATCAAGTCTGCCAAATTTCCTCCACTCGGCCGCAGGGGCTTTGGGTCTCCTTACGCTCTCCAGAGATTCAATCCTAATCCTGGATTTACGGAATACTTAGAACAAGCTAATGATTCGATTTTGACCATTATACAAATCGAGACCAGGGAGGCCTTTGAGGCCGTGGATTCAATCGCTACCATTGACGGTGTCGATGTATTATTCATTGGTCCATTCGACCTCGGTAAGTCTCGTCTTGCAACCTCTGCTAGTATCACATTAACTCTGAAACCACTTAGGAAATAATCTTGGTTATCCCATCAAGACCGAAGAGATGGCCCCTCAGCTGAAAGAAGCAATAGCACAAATCCTGACAGCAAGCCATAAAGCTGGCAAAAAGTGTGGCATCTATTCTATCAATGGTGCACAGGCCAGCTTGTATGCTGAACAAGGCTTTGATATGATAAGTATCGCTACAGACTTTGAGGCGTTGGATGAGGTTTTGAAGCAACATTTGAGCACTGCCACAATGAAGGCCAGGACTAAGGAAGCGGATCGTCATGAGATTGTAGATTAGACTGCAGATAAAGACCACTTCCATTGACTCTTCGCCGTCAATCTGTTGCTAGGTGTTGTGCCGTTCATCACTAGATAACAGAATGAGATATCTAGCAAGTACATGTTCGCTAAACAGAACAAAAGTCTTCAAACTCATGACCCTCAGCTTAAATCTGCTCAACTCAGCCCAATGTTGTGTAATGAGCCATTTCTCTAGGAAACCGTAGCAGACGATGTAGCAGAGATCCTTTGTGGCTGAGAATGCGATATGGCTTGCACATATGCCGAAATATACGAATATTCAAACGTAAAGGCATCAAGGAAGTTAGCCTACCAGCAGGTCGTGAAGGTTAACTTCGCTTCATAGATCGTAACAGCATTTTCAAACATTGTATTCACAATTGAGGCGCAGGCGCTTGAGACAAACCAAACTCGGATATTGACTTCAACTGTGCTACCTTGTCGATCAACTAGTTCGCCACTTCCTTTCCCATCCTGGAAAGAAAGGGTTTTCATCCAATGTCTGGGGTTTCCAGTCCTGTCCAATTACCCCACTCTGGATCTGATAAAGCTCGTATTCCTCAAGTGTTGGCTTCACAATGTGTTCCACGTGCTTTGTTCCTTTATGATCCATCAGGTTGTGTTTGCCTTCGTTCAAAATCTTGAGCATCAAAGATGGTATGTACGGCTCATCCTTGAGTTCTGTGATTGGTGTGAAGAGAACCTTGAAATTAAAGACTATAGCTCCCGACAGTGGTAGGCGTCGCAGAGTCTGCCAGTCTGTCCGTAAGAAAACGTCTTCAATTTGAAGGGATGGATCATATGAGTCGCGGTACTTGAGACTGGCGTTGTCTAGACTGCCTGGTTGATAGATCGGTTGACCTTTAGACAGTCCCCATGACCCGCGTTGTATCGGACTGAATGTAGGCATTTTGCTGAAGAACCTGTGTGTATTTCTTAGTCAAGCAAAGTTCAAAAGAATATTTATGAACTTACCGGTTCATACTAAGTTCCATTTTCTCCTTATAGTCTGGAACTGGAGTATGTATGGAATCCAGGTTCAAGCCTATTTTCCTTCCCAAGTTCCATCCGATGGATGAACAGATAATACCGGCTCTAAAGATATAGTGTCCAGTCTTCTCGTCGCGCAGGGTCAGCGCGAAGTCTTCTGGCACATTGTCCCGGAGTATGTGAAGGGGTTCTCGAGTCTTGAGGTCGTGTGTAGTTCCAAGGATGTGGTTGACAAAGGTTGCGTCGATTATTTCGAATTGCTTTGGGTATCTTGCGCATAAGAATTGAAGTACCATCTCCATCAGCTCTTTACAAGCAAGTTCAGAGCCTGGCAAAGCCTGGATTATATCTTTGCCGTGTTTGGCGCAGATCGCTTGTCGTTGCTGGATACGTTCCCGGTACGTGCTCTCTAGTTCGATCCAAAAGTCCGGATCCATCTTTTTGAAAGCTTTAGATTACGTTTAGCTAAAGTTTCCAGCAGGACATTTCATGAATTACCCATCGTTTGATGATAGACCCATCGCAAAGGTCTATAAGGACGCGGCACGGCTTTCTCAATGCAGAAGTCTGGGAGAGGAGACGGCAGGGGAACGCCGGAGAGCTTTGCGTAGTCTGGAAAATCTCCCAAGTCAAGAATTTTCCTCACTGGGAAGCCACTAAAAATGTAAGTTCCCGGACTCGCGGTTTTGTAGTCTTTGTCTATCTCGAGGATGTTGGTCTGGCTTGATGCTGCGTTTACAAAATCTAGGTTTGCGAAAACCGTGGCGTATTGTGAAGGAGGAAAAGCTGAGGCATAATTATGATGTGAAGTCGATTTTATCAATCCTTTCTTTATGCTAGGGTCGTAGTGTTCATGGTGAGATGTACAAATCTTGTGATGATGCTTTCGCTGATGTAGGCTGTGGATGCAAGCCCAGACGACAACGGCCAAGGCGAAGGGTACAAAAGAAAGAACAAAACTGTTCATGTGTGAGGAAAGAAGCTCAAAGACAACATTCATCTTGAAGATAGTTGACGTCTTCTTTGGTAGAATTCGCGGCTCAAAGAACGCATATAAGATTGAGGTTAGTTTTAGATACCTAGTCGAGGTTGAAACATGATGTAACAGTGACAAGCTAGTCTGCGGGGTGCATAATTGCGCTGCTGACCACCAGATTCGAGATAAGGCAAAAAGTGAGAGAAAACGCAGATTCTTGCTCTCCATGTGACGCTCGTATCTGCTTCCCCTCATCGGACCCTCGGGACCAGAAGCCGATGGCGGCCTTCCCAGAGTTGATCTGTAGCGATGGCTGTACGCCACTTTTGGAGGCACCCTGACCTTTAATGATCCCTAGGCCATTCTCAGAACATACTAATGCAAATTTGAGAGTACCCTGCAACATAATGTGAGATCTCCAACACTTGTGGATATGATTTGGAGAGTCTTGTGCTCAGAAACAGGCAACTGGGAGCGAATAGGGTTATCAGTCACTGGTATAGCAAAAACAGCAAAAGCAACCGAGCTTCTCTTATCTTATCTTTTTAGGCCCTTGATAGTTAAGACGGCTTGGAATGTTACAATTAACGTTGACATATACCTATCACATTCTTTATGCCTTCCTTGTCGTGATGTCATTGCCTTTCTGTCGCTGTCGCACGTCAGTAATGGGCCGACTAAGGTCTTGAGTTTGTTGATTATCCTTATCATAGGTGGTGGTCTGAATGATTGTCTTGTCGTACCATTATCGGTCACACTCTTATGCTACCAATTGCAAATCTCGATCATACTACTGCGCTTTCAGCCTGAGTTGGTTGGTGGCACAATCATTATGATTATTTATTCGGCTAGTCATTAGTCATTTAATTTATCTCATAGTACTATAGGATACAGTCCTTTCTTTCCGGGAACTTCTTGCCAGTATGCTATTGGCCTCCAGGTCGTACCGTTGTATGCACACACTCACATTACCAATGTCCTACATCCTACCACCGACTTCGTCCATTTTTCCTCCGGCTTTCGTCTCCAGATCTTTCTAAGCACTTCGAGGCCAGTTAACAAATTTGCAAACCCACTTCTGAGAAAATGTCTCATAAACATCTGCTCGAAGAATTCCATATCTTTGTCCAAAACACAGCTAGCTGCTGCCACAAATACTGCCCAAACAATTATATGATCACCAGGTGTCTCTGGAGAGAACAACCCCAACGTCTCCTTGAAATGTTGAACACGCGCAATGGATATGGCAGTATCCATATCTGTTGAGAAGCTGGGCTTTTGGCTTCTTCGCACTCCTTCCATGTAGATTGTCATTGCTTGTTGAACAAGATCCGTGATGAGAGCAAATGAGATGCTATGCTCAGGAAACTGCGAGGCCTGCTGGCACAGACAGCTGAAAAGTTTTGCGATATAGTCTTGTGACGAAAAGATGTCGACCGCAGATTCTTCATCGAGCAACGGTGCCCCGTATACCTTTATCCTAATATCGAGAACATCATTAGCTACCATTGCCCAAACCTCCTTAATGATACAAAACTTTGAACGAATGCTTACTTGGAAAACTGAAGGTCAATGAAACTGGCAACGTCCCCAGTTCCGAGGGTACCATCTCCACCATTGGCATGAAGTGCGGACTCAATCATTCGGAATAGAATGGGGTAGTCAGATCCTCCATTTACCATGGCACCTAGTAATAGAACCAGTATGGTGATCAAGATCGAGTTTCTTCGCTCTACATCACACGAGTCAAGCTCGGGTTGTTGCTGAAGACCTCGAATAACTCCTCCGTATAACTGATTGGCGTCTGGAATGAAGTGATCCGACGTAGATGTTCCAGACCAAGGCGTGTCGGTAGCTGGGAACCGATTCTGACGGATGTGAAAGGAAGAAACTGATAACACCGCTTCGCGAACGAGTTTGTCTTTGCGTGCAATGGGCAGGACCAGGGTTCGCCATCCATTGTGGATCCCATCAATAGATATCATGTTGGGGCAGATATGCTGGGAGACTAGAGATTTTGATTAGTGACTGAGGACAATAAAATAATATATCTTACAGTAGAGGCAAAGGTCATTCTGCCATTGTGGTAGCTCATCAGGGACAGGCCTGAATAGTATATTGCGGATGAAGGGCGACCGTATCTGAGTGATTACGTTTATGTCATCGTCTGTGGTGGTTTGAGGGTTGTTCCAGCAGGGCAAGGAGTTTGCTTCACAGTCGGCCAAAGAATTATTAGCTAGCAGGAACGAACCAACGACATAGTCGGACTCGAATGACCATGGTTCGGTGATGAGTCCGGTCGTGGCATCACTGAGATCAATCCCTTCAGTTATCGCCGCGTCGCTATGATAGATGGATGAAAGATTGGGAGTCTGCTTCAATGAACTGTCATGACGAGCGCTGTGTTTCCTTCGTGCACTGAACAGTCGGTGTTAACGAACACCCAAGCTGTGATGGAAAGTACTCACTCTTCGGGCTCACAACCGAAGCAGAACCGAAGTCTGATGCCTAGACCGGTACATCGTATTCCTCGACCAACGCATTTTTTACACTGAGGATCTGTACGGTCGCAGTGTATTCGACGCCGCGAACACTGATGGCAACCTATTGGATGTCAATTAGATGAGGCCATGGAAAGAAAAAGACGGAAGATCGGATACTCACCTTTGACTTTAGGCACATAAGGACGTTTAGCGGCCGGCATGGGGGTGTGTTTCCTTTCTAGATGGGAGATTATACCTGTATTAGGCCCTCTCAATTGTGCAGCCTAAGAAAGACATGCGCATAACAAAGACTTGTTCCCTGCCTATGGGTATGAGCACAGTCTATGTTGATAGCGGATCAATTTCGAGTGCCAGAGCGGGGTCTGTTGAAGAGACACAACTCTGGACAACCGGTTGCAGACGATGAAGTGCGAACCTCGTGATCATCACCACCCCGCATTGCACAAGCACCAACAAAGACTTACAGACATGTTACTGTAGGACCCCGCAGATAAGACTGTAAGCTAAGATAAATCAGGTAACAAAGTGAGAACAAATGGCCCGCTTGTTTATTTGTAATTGGATGGTGGCTCACAAAGGTATTGCTTTATCTCCTTGTGGGTGAGGCTAAGGCTTCAGCTTGTACCGGTCTTATGTGACTATCAACTTATTGGACCACAATACAAGGCTTTCCAAATAATAATTTCACTTGCACCCTTATTATGGGAGCAATTCTTACAGTAGCCTAGGTAAGCTCTCATTTAATGAACGCATTGCTGCAGTCGTTGCACGAAATGCATAAGAAACTTATCGCTAGAAATACGGCATACATTGCTCTCGAGTTAACAATAGATAATGATTTCCGATATCTAATCTCGCTCATGAAGTGTACAGTTTTCAGCAATGACATAGTTGTCCAAAGCAGAAAGAAGTTTGCACGAGGCGCTGGTAGTATCGGCTTCAAATTTGGGAAACTACAAGTCTATGGAGACAAGTATGTAACCTCGAATCATATTATCATAAATGTTGGCTACTATATTCTTTATTTATATGTGAAGTCTTTAATCCTGATGACAGAATCATTGCAGTCATACCAACGGAACTCTGTAACAGTTTTAGGTGGTCTGAGCTTGTCTAAAAGCTCCGCGCGCATCATTAAAGCGCGTCATCGAGAACGCGTCCTTGATTGACGCGAAATTGACAGCGGCTGTGCTATGGAGACTGACGTATGGAGGAGCATCGCGCCACACTTTGAGGTAATAGATAGATCGCAAGAGTCGAATGGGAAAAGAAGTATAGCCACAACTACGTCAAACGTTACTATCGATTAGTCTTGTTAGGATGAAAGGGAAAGCTACGGTCCCTCTCCTGGCCGGCTGATACATCCCAAGACTCCAGCGAAAGGTGCAGGTCATAACCGTAAATACTCGTGAAATTGGCCGCGCTTAGAGTGGGGCTCCTAGTTACAAGCCTCGAGTCTGTTTGTGCGGCCATCAGTGGTCAGACTGCTGAGAGGCGCTGGATTATTATTTCCCCTTCTTGCGTAATTTGCTCAGACGGGACATCAGAAGTGACGTCACCAGCTCTAGGCGACACGGAAAAGGCTGAGGATGCTCAAGCTAAGCTAGATATGGTATATTGTGGCCTGAGGCATGCTGCTCAGCCCCATCTTTTCTCTATCAGAAGAAGCTGATTGGTTCACTTCTCCCAACCAAGACCTACCACCTTCTGCGCTGAAAGTCCGTATGCATGCCTAGTAGAATCAAGCGAATTCGGAGCGACTAGTACTGAAAATATTACTATCTCCTAGTTATCTTTAAAACCTAAGAATAGGTATATATACAATATTATAATATGTATTTATAAACCTAAAATAGTATTATACCTACAAGACGGTGTTTAATAATGAGATTCAGTGTGAGATAATAGTTTTCTTGCAAAAGGTCTTATTGCTTGCTACCCTATATCTTTCTGGTTTCTGCTGTCGGATTTATTTCAGCCCGAGCAGCAAGTGGGTCAGACCGGTACGTACTATTACTAACCCGCGCTATAATCCTACCTATCGATAACTTATCTTATCGTATAGTGTCAAGGCTCAGTGCCTTTGAGTCTGGATATTCAATACATTCCATTATTATCAATGCTTTACTTCTATGTTTCAGCGTTCTCAGACTTTTTCGTGTCCAATAGCGCCTTGAATAATCCACCTTCTCGATGACGTAAGTCTTCTGGCTGCCCACTCTCAGCCACTCGACCCTCCTCCATCACCACCACACGATCGCATTTCATGGCCAAATTGAGTCGATGGGCAACGACAATGACTGTATACCCCGCAAACTCTTCTTGGATGATCTTCCACATCTTTCCATCGGTTTCGGAGTCAACGCTCGATGAGACTTCGTCAAGAAGCAGGACCCCTCCTGTGGCACCGACTTGATCTCGAGCGCGTCGTCTGACAACTGCTCTTGCTAGATTGAAGAGCTGCTTTTGACCCTGGCTAAGTGAGCTAGGCGAAAAGGAGCCATCAAGTGCAGTCTCGGCTCGCTCAGGGTGCATGCTTGTCAAAATATCGAGGCTGTGTGCTTTTAATATGCCTAAAAGATCGTGATCTGATGCCTCGCGGTAAGGGTCCAGGTTGCTTCGCAATGTTGAGTCTGAACATGATGGCAAGAAGATGGGATCTTGAGAAACGGCAATGATACGGCGACGTACAACATCCCGGTCAATGTCTTGGAGGGAGGCATGGTCGATTGCGATGCCGTTAGAGGGCTCATCCACCGGTAAAGGATCTAGAAGCCGGAGTAGGAGGAGGATAAGGGACGACTTTCCGCTGCGTGGAAGGTTAGTCGAAACCATCTCAGAAGTATTGCAACTTAGTGTTTCTTACCTTCCAGTTCGACCTACGATCGCGACACGTTCGCCAGCATTGAACGTGATACTGACGTCCCGAAGAGCTATGTTTTCCCGGTCGGATGACTCTTTCGCGCTGCAAGATAGGTAAACTAAGTATCTCTATACGACACATGAGCATTTAACTAACCTATAAGATGCCGATACACCTTTGATTTCGATTTGACCTCTCTGCGGCCACTTGTGATCAAGTGTGAAGTCAATATCAGGTTTGGACTCTTGCTCTGTTGATGAGCTGAAGGTTTTTAAGCGAGCGACAGCTCCAATACTTGTCTCAAGCGTAGTGTACGACTGTACCATCGTTGCTAGCATGTCTCCAAAGCTCATGATTGTGAGGAGCGTGGCCCCAGTAAACCCGGAGTCAGTACGTAATTGTGTAGCGAGCGTGACAACGATGGTAGCGAGCAACATGACGATGAGCCGAAGAATGAGTTGAAGCCATCGTTGAATCATGGCCAGTAGATATGCGGGTCTTTGGCTGGTGTCCAGCAAACTATTACTAGTGGCCATGAAGATATCAACGTGGCCCAAAGCCCGTATGGTGACTAGCCCCGAGAGTGTGTCGATGAAGTGTGCGCTTCTCATAGTTAACCATCTGTAGTCATATACTCGGCGGTCAGAAGTATCAACTTACTACAGAGGGGCCTTACTATCAAGGTCCAATAGGCGGAGCTGCCTCGAGGTTCGCAGGTAGAAAAGCTGAATATAGTAAACGACGCCAATCAAAAAGGGGTATGCTACAGCAAGCCAAGGTGACGCGGTCGCAATCACAGCAGCCATGCCGACCAGTCCGAACAACGATAAAGCAAAGTTGAGAAGGGAAAGGGGCAATTCACTGTCGATCAAAGTCAAATCTTGAGCGAAATAGTTTGTAACGGTTCCCGTGTCGACAAGAGCGAAAAAGCGCAAAGGAGCACCAATCACGGTTCGCAGTGCCCTCTGGTGTAGTCTTGAGCCGGTTTGCGAGATCATGGGTTGTGTGCATAAAAGAACAACAGCCGTAAGAGATATCAGACAAGTGGTCTGCAACAGGGCATAGATGCCGATGTAGAATGCTCCAGATTGTGTAGGATCCGAGCGTACAACATCAGCAGACCAGTATTTCAGCCAGACCGTGGGGAAATTCGATGCAAATCCAAAAAAGCAACATGATAGAACGAAGAGGAATATCACCCAGTTGGCCATACTAGAAAAGTAGTGACGATAGACACCCAAGTCCCCTAATTGCCGCGCTTCATCCTGCTGGCTTACCTCGGCAGAATCACCAACGTTAACCAGATGCTCCGTAGGGGGTGTAGCATCGAGAAGATCCTGGTCCCCTATAGCCGAGGAATCTTCGTACTTAACAGATGTTTTACCATTCTGGAGGTGTTCTGTGACCACGAGTTTCTCAATAGTGTCTTGCGACGCCAACAAGCCTTCTTCACTGATCGCTAAAACATTGTCGGCAAATTGTAGGAACCGCTCATCGTGGGTGCACAGAACCACGGTAGCCATTCTGCGACGAAGAAGTCCTCGGGGCCCAAGAGTTCTCTGAAAGACCAGGTCAGACGTGGAGGCATCGAGACCGCTGAGAATATCGTCAAGAAGATACAGTTCTGCCTCGAGGTAAAGCGCCCGAGCTAGAGCGAGGCGTTGCTTTTGTCCGCCACTTAGCGAAATTCCATTTCCGCCAATAATAGTACCGTCCCCCTGTGGCAGCTGCTCCAAGTCAGGCTCTAGACAAGTACAACATAAGACCTGCCTGTAGCGTGTCGCGTCGAATTGGGCATGACCAATAATATTGGCTCTGATAGTATCGTTAGACAAGAATGGTGTCTGGTCGCAATATCCTATTCTCCGGAAGTTGGCCCCGAGAGCAATGGTCCCGGATGAGGTTGTTGTCTCGCCAAGAAGAGCTTTGAGAAGAGTGGATTTCCCTGATGCTACTGGACCCACGATGATGGTGAGAGATGATGCAGCTATCTTCATGTTGATATCTTTGAGAACATACTTCTCAGGAGTCCATCCAAAGTTCCCTCCAGTTACCTCTATGGCTGGTACTTGTTTTGGTTCGTCAAATTTGTCATATGACAAGGAGACTCGTTCAGGCATTGTGCGAGGGTCTACCAGACTCTCCTTTTCCATATAAGCATCAATGCGGCCTAAGCACGCAATGGCCGACATCAAACCTGGGATGTTCTGAAACAAGCTGGACAGAGGCCCAGCCAAAAGCATCATATAAGCCATAGACGGGAAGATGCGTGTGACTTCAAGGGACCGTGACGTGACTGCAAATGCCATGAGAGGACCGATTGTTGTGGGCGTAAACGAAAGAGTGACGGAAATGACAATCATCAGGCGCCACTTGGCTCCTATCCTAAGCTCATGCTCACGCAGCCCCTGAATGATTTTCTCGACAGCGCCTACCATGCCCGAAATTCGCAGTGATTTCATTGCTGAGATGGTGGTGGCGGTGGCAGCGACTCGCTCCTCGATTGCCTTCATCCAAGCAACTTGACGGCGGCCAGTGATTGAGGCTACTCCTGCTGAAGCCACGATGCAAAGAATTACTACCACGATGGGAGCTGCGAAAGCCGCACCAAGCTGTCGCTCCAGAAGCCAGGAAGCCAGTATTACTTCGACAGTATTGGCCCAATACTCATGAATTGACAAGAGACCCATCTTGATGCGTTCGATATCGCTGTTCATCAGTGTGAGCGCTGCCGAATCACTGGCGACGGCGGTGGACAGTGAAATAGTCTTCTCATACACTGCGGTAAAGAGGAGGCCACGAGCCATGCAGACGAATCTCTCTTGCCAGTAGAAGTAAAGGGCATTGGAGATAGCAATGCCAGTGTAAGCAATTAAAGTGGCGCCGATTAATCCGTAGCTGTGATTTGGCTCGCTGGATGACTCGAGATAGGAGAGGATTGTTTGCATGAGAAATGGTTGGCAGAAGGTGAAGCCAATAAGAGCCAGTCGAGGTATTACGGGCAGCAGAAGAGGCACCATTAACGTAGAGAACATGCGACGACTGAAAACTTCGGATGATGAGGTTGTAGGCTCCTTAACTCTCCGTTGGTTTATCTTTGCCTGCAAGCTGGATGCGGACATGGTTTGGTCAAGAGCATATAAGTCACCTATGGAAAGGATAGACCGGAAACCCAAGATGAATAATTGATATAGCCATGAATAGGTCGACAGGTTGAAGATGCCGCTTGTCTCTTCGGGGCTGTGCTCTCCTTTCCATTGATCAGAATAGTTCTTGTGCTGTGCTTCCAGAACAAGAATCATGCCTTTAAGAACTGCCATTGAAACGGCTATTCCGGCACTGGCAGCATCATGATGATGATGTCTGGCCAAAAGCCATAAAGTACGAGTTCGTACGATGTCGAGAAGTAAAGTTAGGAAGAGGAAGCATCCTAGCAATACTGAAGGTCTCGGCGACCGCTTGTGCTCAATAAAGGATGACACAGAGATAACGATTGCAACAGCGAGTCGAAGGACTTCAGAAGGGACTGATAAGGTCACGAGATTAGACCTGTGCTGAGCAGTGAGAACTAGCTGAGATAGTTGAAGAACAGCAAATATCACGATAATAGCCTGGAGTTCCGTGTAAGTTTCATCGAACAAGGGAGTCAATGAACCTTAGAAGTAGACTTACAAGCTTTGCGCACAGAAATGCAGTGACTTCAGCGATACTCGGCCTCCTCAAGAGCCATAGAAGACGGCCAAAGGCTAGAACAAGAAAAGTAGACGAAGGCACAATTGAGAAAAAGATCTCTTCGAATTGAAGTGTAAAGTCAAAATTATCCCTGCATCCTTGGACTATGGGACCAAAGCTATGGTCGTTGCGGCAAGCCATGAGTCGCGAGATATGATGCTGCTCCAAGTCTGTCATAGAGTGTGATGCACGCCGATGAGCTGAACCGCCCGGAAGCGGCGTTTAACAGCCCAGAAAAGAAATGGCTATACTCCGGTGATCGAAGCGTGACATGCAATTCTCCAGCTTTACACCGCCAGGAGACCAAGGTCGGTGGTTGTGGGGTTGAGCACCCCTCAATAGACTGATAAGGTATGTGGTAGTGCGGCGTATCATTTGGCCGCAACCTTCCCTTTATAGCTAGAGCAAATAATGACACATGCTTCTTTCAGCTTAGAAGGAATAGTTTTGCTTATGTGATGTCGAGATAAGAAATGATTATTGATCCTTCCGCTAGACTTAACAGGGTATGTAGTAATGGAGAAAATCCTTTGCGTATATCACACGTATTCGTTCTTTTTATAGATGACGATTGGAATATGCAGGAGACTGCTTCTGGGCGACGGAATGCTTTTTCCCCACGCAGCTAAATCATCACTAAGAGCAGTCCCAATTCAAATTTTCAGCAAGCTTACACCCGCCTCAACGTCAGCTGAATGGTAAATTATATTCTCGAATACGGGGCAGTTGGCTTGTCCGCCCTAGTCTTCATTTGTACAAGTCCTCTTTATAGCCCATACCAGTTTTGCCACCACTCAGTGTCCCGGCTAAGATAATACGAGACCCACCAGAAGAAGAGGAAAGGCTACTGATCCCGTGAATCCCACCAGGCCCGAAGTCTAGCACTGTTTGGCTTTGAGTTGCCAGGGTAGAATTAGGGTGCAGATGCGCTGTAGCCTTACCCCAGTCAATGCTCTTGCTTACCACCAGTTCCACTAACTTGTGCAGCACATTCGTCTCGTTCTCCTGACCACTTTGACAGCCAAGGCCTTGTCCACTCTCGGGACTGAAAACAGGGATTGCCATGTCGCTTGACTGCAGATGGACATGCTTGAGGTCATCCTGGATCAACGGGAGCGCTTGACTGAGCCAATCGGTGTGAAAGGGCACGCTCACATCGAGAAAGCTGCTCCCGACCGTATCAGCCTTGCCAGAGCTGCTCTGGGTGAGAAGCTGCTTTCTCTTACGGATCTGCAAATTCAGTCCGTACAAGTACTTGGGCGGTCCCGAAATAACAAAATTTCGCGTCCCGTTAGTAATCGAAATTTCCAAGCAGCGGCCACCATCCTTCAGGTACCGGTTCGTTGCATCGAGACATGTCTGTAGATCATCCCTTGCAAGTCCCCGAACACTAAGCATTGGAGACGGTGCCCGTTCCCCGTGGTCAATCGAATCTTGTACCATGGCCTCTGAAACAACATTGGTGCGCTGAAGGGCATTCCAGCTCTGCTGAGTTCGGATGCCGATCCAAAACAGCGTCGTGATGGCGGCACGGGTGACTTGTCGCCATGAAAGCCAATCATCTGCAACGGCTGTTGCTGCGGCCGTGATGATGCCTTGTGAATGCCCTGTTGTTCCTGCTATGCGGCTGCGGAACTGGCCTGGCGTAAATCCGAGGGTCTTGCAGATGACTTCGTAGTGTGCGAGTTGAACAAGCCCTATCAGAGGCATACTAACAGGCGCAGAGGCCAGGTAGGTCGAGTCTGGAGCTTGGGAGGGGCTCTGTAGCCATGCGAGAATACTGAGGCCTTGAGGCAATAGCTGTCTTGCAGCGATGTCGGTTTTCAGAAGCTCATTAACAAGTGTATCCGAATCCTGGATGAGATCGCTCGTCAACGAGGGGTACGTCGCCATGAGCTCGCCAAGTTCTTTGATGCAATTGCCTCTCAAACCTTGGCCACCAAAAATAGTGTAAATCGTCTTGGGGGCACTTTTGGGTCTCCCGTATGTTATTTCAAAAAGACCACTTTTCTGCGGAACAGGGCTGACATCTGCAGCGTGCAAAGCTTCGTAGTAACATCGTAAGAGTTTCGACTTTTGGGACCCTGAGATGGGAAATGAGGCGACAACTGGATGGATGTTCCTTGTAGCTAGTACCGTCTGATCCAGGTAGTCGATCAGGAGTTTTAGTGATTCACGGTGAGCCTTGATATCTTCGAGACCAGATTGTCGAATCATCTCGACGACCTGGCCTGTATATTTCAACAGCAGCTCCAGTAGCGATTGTGTATCTTCGTCTTCTACTTCATCTGTTGAAGAAGATGAACCAGAAGAGCTGAGCTCAACACATGTTGCTTCCGCTTTGACATCGTGAGGTTTGATGGGGATTGGGAAAGGTACAATTTGCGACAGGTGCATGGAATTAGATTTGGCCATGGGAGTAGCGGTTATAGGCTGAGGCTGAGATTGGTGATTATTGGAAGCTGTCATTTTCTCGATTGGGATTTGATCGCCTTGAATGTTGGTTCCTGCGTGTTGGCTACTGACAGTGAAACCTATTCTCATGCACTATCATGTATTTTCTAGTCTTTTTTGTAATTGCCAAAACACCTCAAGGACATTAATAATGCCACACCTTTCGCCTGACCCTCCTATGTAATAGAGTTATGAACCTATTAAAGCTAGCGTTGACAACAGGCAAGAACCCGGTTTTCCTACAAATTAAGCATAATATCGTAATGCTAGCATAAGCCCCTTGCCCTGCATTGAGTAGATAGAAGGCGCATTCTAGAACAGGGGTTTACACACCATGAAGTCTGACAAATAATTGAGATATCTACTTAGTTTCGGTAAGTGTACGTAGAATGGCTGAGAGACGACAAAATAGATCAGGCATCTTGGTCAATTTTTAGCTAAGATATACTCTAATTATTACAGCAACCTACCTTCTTTTATCTAAAGACAGGTAGATATCTCGATTCGCCTAAAATCCTGTACGCCTAATTCCAAGGAATTGATTATTCTGCCTTCTAGAATGGTAATTAGTCTCGACGGCTAACTTTACACGATAGTGGATTCTACAGGGTATGATAGCCCCCAAGTTTTATCAAAGGGTGTGGCACTTTTGCCCCCATCCTACGACCTGCCTTATTAGTCGAAATCCTAGTGGCAAAGCCGGACTTCTCTTCGCATTTGCGAACTAGCGACAGGAAGGATCACGTACCTAGTGAGATAGCTAGCGAATTGAACCATTTGATAAACGAATAGATAGGTAATAGGATTCAGAACGGAGCACTCTTACGCCGCCAAGAATTCCGTCAGCGCTATTACGCTGGCCCATCGTGCAGATAAGTCATGTAATAATTTTCCATAAGCTAGACCATGGACTAAAACTCCGTATGTGGTATACTTGGAGCTATTGTTCCGGCCAAGCACCCCAGTAGGTGGGTGAGGGAAACAGAAGGACCCCGGTTGCTAAGAAGTGGTTCTGCTTAGGGACCAAATTCGTCTCGAGTTCCGGGCCAATATATTGCCTTACAGTGACATACAATCTAGTGATTTATAGGTTGTTACTGTTGAGAAGAGTACTCAACAAATCATACACCCTGACGCCACGTACCGCGTCATATTCCTTTTGCAAAAACCTCAAAAACTGCAAGCACAATGGAAGAACTCTTTGCTGTCGACACGGGCGACACCCTAGCAACAACAGCGGGAGAAACTGATGGCCAAATCTATCAGCACGACATGTCTTCGTTCCCAAGCCAATCTCATCTGAATGGGGCTGGAGCGTCCAATGGCTCACGCAACCATTCTATTGGAGACTATGTGAAGCTTGGGCAACTCTGGGCAGGTGTTCTTCAGATGAAAGAAGATTCCATTGGTCAAAACGACAACTTCTTCAAGCTCGGTGGAGACTCGTTTGCTGCCATACGTCTCGCAAATGCAGTACTGGAAGCCGGGTACATGCTCTCCGTTGAGCAGGTCTTTCTGCATCCCACGTTGGCACGGATGGCACTGCTACCATGTATCCCTGTTCAAGTGGCATCGGCCATAGACGCTGGACCATTTTCTCTGATTGCCGACAAAGTTGATGTCGATCAGTGCATATCGGAAGCAGCCAGTATGTGTGGCATTGATCGGGAACAAATCGAGGATATTTACCCCTGTACTCCATTGCAGCAGGGGCTATTCGCCTTGACAGCCAAGAGCCAGGACGACTACATCCTGCGGAACATGATGCACCTAGCAACTGGTGTAGATGTTGAGCGCTTTCAGAAGGCATGGGAGGAAACTTATGAAGCTATCCCGATATTGAGAACCCGTATTGTCGAGCACGAGACCCTGGGATCTCTGCAGGTAGTTCTACGCGAAAGTATTTCATGGGTTTACGGACATGATGTCGATGTCTATATCGAGAGCGACAGAACCAAAGGGATGAGTCTCGGACAGCCCTTGGCTAGGTTTGCCTTGATTCAAGAAAATGAGAAGAGTCCCATATTTGTTTGGACCATTCACCACGCTCTGTACGACCGAGTCGCTCTCCCTCGCATACAAGAAATTTTCCGTCAACATTACTACGGGACCATGGTCCAAGAGCTCCCAGTATTCAGAAACTACGTCAATCATTTGATTAACAAGAGTCAAGCATCTTCATTGGCGTTTTGGGAATGGACAACTCTTGAATTTGACTCTGAGACATTTCCGACGTTGCCTGCTGGGATTTCCTACGGCAAACCAGACATTTTGGTGCAGCGACACATTCCTATTCCGAAACACGATTCTGCCGACAATACCTCTACTAGCACAATCACCACAGCTATGTTGATCCGTGCTGCCTGGGCGCTTGTAGTTCGTCACAATACTGGGACTGATGACATCGTCTTTGGTGCGACCCTGTCAGGTCGAAATGCCCCTATCTTGGGGATACACGACATGATAGGGCCTACTATAACGACTGTTCCTGTGCGCGTGCGGGTTCCGCTAGGAGGAAAGGAGCCTTCGGTGACGGTTGCTGAGTTTCTCGAGACTGTTCAAGAGCAGGCGACCGATATGATGCCCTTTGAACAGACAGGATTGCAACACATCGCACGTATAAACAGTGAAGCTCAGAGAGCTTGCAACTTCCAAACTGTCTTGACTGTACAGAACGCCGATAATGATCTAGTATCGAGCGACCCGGCCACTATTGGGAGTTGGCAGAAGACACCGCAGGTCTCGGAGACTGCCACGTACCCGCTTGCCATCGTCTGCACCCTTGATCAAGACAAAATCAACATGGCTGCAAGCGTAGACTCGAGGGTACTTGAGGAATGGAGGGCTGAGAGGATGCTAGACCAGCTGGCTTATACTATGAGGCAGTTGGCTATCACGTCGCCGAGTTCGAAGCTGAATGCCCTGGATCGTCTCATGTCGTCTGATCTTAAGATGATCTGGGAGTGGAACAAAAATGTGCCATCTGCAATTGAAACAACACTTCATGATATTGTCACGGAGAAGGGCCGAGAGCAACCAGATGCTGTAGCTATTGATGCATGGGATGGCAAAATGACATATTCTGAGCTTAAAGAAATCACCACGCGTCTTGCTCACTACCTCAAGAATGAGGGAGTCAGCAAGGGCAGTTTTGTGCCCCTGTTTTTCGGCAAGTCCAGTTTGGCGATTGTGGCCATGCTGGCCGTGTTGAAAGCCGGTGCAATATTTGTCCCGCTGGATGCCTCGCAAGCAAAGGACCGGAGAGAAAACATCCTCGAGCAGATTGATGCCAGCATTGTCCTCACATCAGTGCATCATCATGGTCTTACCTTAGGCCCAGGAAGACATGCCCTACAAATAAATCAAGAGCTCCTCGAGAATCTAGAACAACCTGATCCAGATGCCATGGAATTGCCGACTGTTAGCCCTCAAAGCATCGCCTATGCCATCTTCACAAGCGGGTCTACAGGCATTCCCAAGGGTGTGCTTGTTAGCCACCAGGCAATAGCGACCAGCTCAACCTATCATGGCAAGCTCATGGGTCTTGATCGGAGCTCACGGGTGTTGCAGTTCTCTGCTTATGTCTTTGACGCCTCCATTGGCGACATCTTTACGACACTCATATCCGGTGGCACTGTCTGCACGGTGACAGACGCCAGTCTACAGAACGATTTGACCGGAGCTATTCACAGGATGCAAGTGAATACTCTATTGGTTACCCCGTCTGTTGCAAGACTTATCGAGCCCGAGGAGGCGCCTTGTGTAACAAAGATAATGCTTGCTGGTGAGGCACCGCTTCAAGAGGATATCGAGCGATGGAAACACATCGACATGTTTCAGGGCTATGGTCCAACCGAGTGCGCTGTGATTAGCACGTTCGGCCATATGGACGAAAGCAAGAGTGCGAGTGATCAAACCCGCGATATTGGGAAAGCGACAGGGTCAGTCAGTTGGATTGTCGACCCTGACAACTACAACCAACTTGTGCCTTGGGGCGCCGTGGGAGAGTTACTCATTGAAGGCCCTATTCTAGCCCAGGGGTATCTCAACGATCCGATCAAGACCGCAGATGCGTTCGTCGAGGACCCTGAATGGCTTCTCGAGGAAGACACAGGCTCACCAGGTCGCAAAGGTAGGTTATATAGGACAGGCGACCTGGTTCAGTACGACGCACAAGGCAGGCTCTTGTATGTCAGCCGAAAAGACACTCAAGTCAAGGTCCGCGGACAGCGCATAGAACTTGGGGCAGTCGAGCACCACATCTTTCAGTGCCTCTCTGGTAAAGTGAGCCATGTTGTGGCCGAAGTCTTGCAGACAAAGGGGGATGGAGCAAGCTTAGTACTCGCAGCATTCGTGGTCCTTGCCCCTGGTGTGGACCAAGGGCCTATGGTGAATGGGGTGAACCAGGAGCTCACTGGATTGAACATACGGACTCTCTTGCTGTCTGCCGTCACCGAAGATCAGTTAGCCGGGAAGCTCCCAAGTTACATGATCCCAACCGAGTGGTTCGTCGTTGACCACTTGCCTCTCAATGCGTCCGGAAAGACAGATCGGAAGAAGATCAGAGCCGCTGGGTCTGCATACTACAAGTCCAAACTCGCGGACGGAACGAAGATTAGTAAACTTGCTCCACAGACAGACGCCGAGAAGACGTTGGTCACGCTTTGCGCGCAAGTCATTGGTCTTGAGGAAGCCCATATAGGCGTCAACGATAACTTCTTTCGACTGGGGGGCGATTCAATCATGGCAATGAAGTTAGTTGGGGCAGCAAGAAGAGCAGGACTGATTATCACTGTTGCGCTCATCTTCCAACATCCGAGATTAGCTGACCTAGCTACGCTTCTAACCCCCATGGAAGTTGGAAGCGTTGATCCTACGGTGCACACTGTCGCCCCATTCTCGCTTTTGCAAGATGCCATGGACTACGCTCTACTACAAGAGCAGATGGGTCATATTTGCGGTGTCGATGCAACCGCTATCCTAGACGCTTACCCTTGCACTCCGCTCCAAGAGGGACTTTTGGCGCTCAGTTCAGTACAGACGGGCAACTATGTTCTACAAAGCGTGCTAGAGATCTCGTTGTCTGTCGATGAATCCCGTCTTGTCAAGGCATGGGAGAAGACAGTTCAAGATCTACCGATTCTACGGACAAGGATTGTGCAACACCTGACATTGGGACTAATCCAGATCGTCATTGATGAAGGCGTCCAATGGCAGGTTGGAGATGATCTGATAGATTATCTCAAGCAAGACAAGCTGCAGCCAATGAGCCTTGGAGAGCCACTGGGACGTTACGGAGTAATCGATGATAAGAAGACAGGAAAGAAATACCTCGCGGTGACGATTCATCATGCGCTATATGATGGCGAGTCTTGGAAGATGGTCCAAGAACATTTTTCCAGGATGTACAACGATCAAGCCACATCAAACCAGCTGGCCAGCTTCAATCAAGTTGTAAAGTCCATCTTGAACACGGACAGCTCAGCAGCAGAGGAGTTCTGGAAGAAGTACCTTTCTGGACTCAATGGAACAACCTTCCCTGTCATAGCCAGCGAAAGGGCCATCAATGCCGACACAACCATTACCAGTGGCTCATTCCTGGTGAATAGGTCCGAGACTAGACCCGGTGTGACAATGGCGTCTGTTGTACGAGCCGCATGGGCATTCGTCGTGCATCAATACACTGGAACTGACGATGTCGTCTTCGGCGCACTTCTCTCCGGCCGCAACATGCCGGTTGCAGATATCGACAGGATAGTTGGTCCTACGATAGCCACAGTTCCTGTTCGTGTGCGTGTTCCTTCAGACTTTGGCTCCTCAACAGCCGCGACATTTCTCGAGGGCATACAAGATGCAACAACCGCCATGATTCCGTTTGAACAAACCGGGCTACAGCACATTGCAAAGATGGGTCTGGAAGCACAGAGAGCTTGTAACTTCCAAACACTGCTTGTCGTGAACGCTACCGGGCCCAGTGCAGACGATGAACAAGATGATCAAAAGAGCCTCGGCAAGTGGCTCCAGATGTTCGAGATCCGACAATTCACTACCTATGCCGTTACTATCACATGTGAGATTTCATCCGAAGGCGCCATTCGTCTAGAGTGCTCTTTCGACCCGAGAGTCATAGATCAATGGAAGATGCAAAAGATGCTGGATCAGACGAAATTTGTGATTCAACAGTTTGCAATGGCCAACGACGATCTGAAGTTGGTTGACCTAAATGCTGTTACACCGTATGACCAGGAGCAGATCTGGCAGTGGAATGGCATGGTCCCACTGAGGATAGACGAGTGCGTCCACGAGATTATTCAACGGCAAATGGAATTACGTCCTCAAGCACCTGCGGTCCATTCTTGGGACGGGGACTTGACATACCTTCAACTAGACGAGTGTTCAAAGCGACTTGCCTATCGCCTGATGCATCTAGGTGTGGGCGAGGGCACCCTTGTCCTTCTATGTTTCGAAAAGTCGATGTGGACCGTCGTTGCTAAACTAGCTGTACTCCGAGCTGGCGGAGCGTTTGTGTTGGTCGAACCATCACTACCCAAGAACCGAATACTTAGCATTGTTCGTCAAACTGGCTCAAGATTAGCCCTTGCTTCTGTTAGTGTAGAGACTCTCATCTCCCCATTAGTCGCACAGACGATGGCGGTAGATGGTACATTACTCGAGCCCGTCTCAGAGGAGACACCAGCCATCCTTCCCCAGGTCTCTCCCTCGTCTATCATGTACATTCCGTTCACGAGTGGTACGACCGGCGAACCCAAGGGTAGTCTTATTCCGCATAGCGCATTCGCATCAGCTGTTCGCTACCAAGCTCATAAGATTATCTGTGACGATGATGTCCGAGCATTCGACTTTGCTTCGTATTCCTTCGACGGATGCGTACAAAACAGCTTGTCAACACTGGCCGTGGGAGGGTGTATGTGCATACCATCAGAATCCGATCGGAAGGACAACTTGACCGGTGTCATCGCCAAGATGCAAGTCAACTGTCTCCTTCTTACTCCGTCGGTCGCTCGTCTGGTTGATTATACTAAATTACCAATGCTAAAGGTCCTGAACCTTGGAGGCGAGGCGATTCGAGCTACCGATATCGATCGAGTGCCCGAACGAATCCGTATAGTCAACAACTACGGGCCGTCCGAGTGCACACCAAATAGCATCATCAACGACAATCAGGACCCGAGAAGCGAGATTCAACGTCTTGGAACTGGTGTAGGTGCGTGTACCTGGGTAGTAGACCCAGAGAACCACGAACGCCTGGTACCCGTCGGAGCGCCCGGCGAACTGCTCATTGAAGGTCCTATAGTTGGCAGAGGATATATAGGGAATCCTGAAAAGACGGCAGCGTCTTTCGTTGATGCTCCCAGTTGGCTGAGAAACGGATTGAATCAAGCTTTCCCAGGCAGAACTGGAAAGCTTTATAAGACGGGTGACTTAGTCCAGTACCATGAGAATGGTGTGCTGAGTTATGTTGGTCGTAATGACTCACAAGTCAAGCTTCGTGGACAAAGAATTGAGCTTGGTGAGGTCGAGCATCACGTCCGCGCCTGTGTCACTGGTGCAAAGGAAGTAGTTGCAGAGGTGGTCTACCTGGCTGATGACAGCTCGACGGCCATTCTTGCAGCCTTTGTTATCATGGAAGAGAGTGGGACTGCAAATCTACTTAATGGTAGCCAGTCCAAAGACCATGAAGCTCGTCTCTTCGCGGTACCCAAGTCTGTCGAGGATCAACTCATTGAGCGATTACCTAGCTACATGGTCCCGTCAGTCTGGGTAGCCATGTCGGAGTGGCCACTCAATGTGAACAGCAAGGTTGACCGCAAAGCTTTGCGGATCCTTGGATCCTCCTTTTCAAGGTCCCAATTAGCGGAGTTGAACCAAAGTGTCCAAGGCCACAAACGACCACCCACCAGCAAAGCCGAAATTATCCTATCACAACTCTTCGCGCGTGTCCTCAATCTTGATAGTGATACCGTATCCGTTGGCATTGACGAAAGCTTCCTTCGTTTAGGCGGAGATTCCATCACAGCCATGCAGGTTTCTGCCGAAGCCAGGGGTCGAGGACTGAACGTATCTACCGCGGCCATCCTGCGCCACAAGTCCATTGCCGCGATATTGGATGCCTGTATTAGCCCGCAGACGCCAAAGATCCAAGGTGAAGCTGAAAGCCTATCTATCTCAGTCGAGCATGTCACAGGAAAGACATTCCCCCTCAGTCCCGTTCAACAGACATTTTTCAGATATCAGCCAAACCCGACGGTTCCTTTCGATCAATGCTTCCTCCTTGGTCTACAGCAACATATCACGCTCGAAGGATTGACAAGTGCATTGCATACTTTGATCTCTACACATTCCACCTTGCGGACTAAGTTCCAGCAGAACGACCATGGCGAATGGGAGCAACGGATCGACGATAGCGTCGACGACGCTTTTCAGGTCTGTGCAGATGACCTGCAAGACCTGAGAGATGCCGGTCCTACGGTCCAGAAGTGCCGCAGCAGCCTCAGCATTCTCAAAGGTCCGCTAGTCTCGGCTGCACTTTTCAACGTACCTGGAAGACTACAAAATTTATTCATGTCGATTCATCATCTAGTTGTTGATTTGGTCTCTTGGAGAGTCATCCTCCAAGACCTTGAGACTCTTCTAAAGATGGGCCAAACTAGCCCTAAGACTCTTCTAACTTCGCCCGCCTTGTCTTTTCCCCGCTATTGTGAGCTTCAGAAGGAATATGCAGCTACAAATTTCGACCCCAATGAACAACTCCCTTTTACTATCCAGCCAGCAATGCATGAGTACTGGGGGATCGAGATTTTCCATCGCGGTTCTGATTTACGCTCGACAGTGACCACCAGCACTACATTCCACGTTGACAAGTCACATACCGCAGTCCTTCTTGGAGATGGAAATGATGCATTTGGCACTCGTCCTCCAGAGCTCATGTTAGCCGCATTATTCTACTCATTCAGCCGGGTCTTCTCTGATCGACCCCTGCCAGCCGTATTCAATGAGTCCCATGGACGCGAGACTTGGCATGACTCGTTGGATCCATCTAACATCGTTGGATGGTTCACAACATTTTGTCCAATTCAGGTTGACTGTGATCAAAGCACCGAAATCTTCAACATGCTACGGCAAGTCAAGGATTGTGGCCGTAGCATACCTCAAAATGGCTGGCGATATTTCACGTCAAGATTTGTAGACCAAGAAACTGCTGATGAGTTCATTTCTCAGTTTCCCGTCGAGGTCATGTTCAACTACTCTGGTCGTTATCAACAGCTAGAGCGGAAGGATGCGTTCTTCCAAAGCCTCCCAATGCCGACAGAGATTTTTGGGCCCGTTATAGACGTACATTTCAAGCGACAGGCCATATTTGACGTGCTCGTATCTGTGGACCAGGGCTCTCTGGTTGTGACACTGCTGTACGACCAGGACATCCAGCACAGTGAGAAGATTTCAACCTGGGTGACCGAGTTTCAGAGTGCTCTCAACCATCTTGCAGAAGAGCTACAGGGCCGACAGGCGGAATGGACTCTTTCAGATTTTCCCGGTGTGTTTGGATCGTATGACGACCTGGCCGCGTTCGAGAATGAAACCCTGCCACGTCTGGGTACTGACCTGCAACTTGCCAATGTAGAGGACGTTTTCGCTTGCACGCCAATGCAGGAAGCTATTCTAATCGGCCAGGCCAAAGATCCCATGATGTACCGGACACGACTGGACATTGAACTACGTATGCCAGATGAAAGTCATTCCATCGATGTGAGTCGATTGCAATGGGCCTGGCAACAGGTTATACAACGCCATGCACTTCTCCGGGCAGTCTTGGTCAAGCACTTTCCTGGCAGCAGCCGCGTGATGCACGTCGTTTTAGACTATTCAAAGGCTTTTACACCCATCACTGTACACTCAGATGAGTCTCCCTTTTCCGAGGCACTCGACAGAAAAGACCATGGCTACAAGGAGCTAGAGCCTCAGCATCACCTATCCTTGTACCACTTGAATAGTGGTGAGGTGCATCTTGTGCTTGAGCTCAACCACGTTATTGTCGATGGCTACTCGACCAACATGTTGATGCAAGAGCTCATAACTTTCTACAATGATGATGAGAAGCCCGCTCCAGCACAAACATACCGTGAGGCTGTCTCGTTCATCAACAACCGGTCAAGCCAAGAAGGGATTGATTACTGGGCTGGCTTTCTCGCTGGTGTCGAACAGTGTTACTTCCCGGAGCTCGACTATGAACAAGTAGAATGTTCAGCATCGAGAGAATTTATCGTGGTGCCAGATATTGATACTGAACGGATGAGAACATTCTGTGCAGACCTGGAGTTGACACCCGCAATCATAATCCAGGTAGCGTGGGCCACAGTGCTCAAAGCATACACTGGCATCCAACGCCCTTCCTTTGGTGTCATTTGCTCGGGTCGAGATCACCCAATAGACCGGATTGACAACATATTCGGACCTCTGATTGGCATGATCACAGCTTGTATCTCTCTTGGCAACGACGAGCCGGTACTGGGCGTACTAAAAGATGTTCAGTTAGACTATCTGACGGCATTGTCTCACCAAACTATCCCTCTCGCAGCTGTACACAGTGCCCTGGGCCTTGGGTCATCCGCATTGTTTAACAGTATCTTGTCATTCCAGAAGAGTGAGGGTAATGTCGTCGGGGATCCTGACAAGGGCTTGTCGATGAGGATTGCAGATGGGATTGACCCCAATGATGTTAGTACAATTGCATGCCTTCTCCTTGCACCGATTCAATACTGACAATGAGATTTAGTACGCTGTGTCTGTCAGAGTCGTTGACAGTTCCACCGAGATCAAGATCCTTATCGATCATTCCGCCCCACTGGGCGAATTCCAAAGGCGTCAGCTCGGCAGATGCTTCAGCGCTGCTATCAGCTCTATCATGGACAATCTTCAAGGGACTGTCACAGATCTAAACCTGCTTGATGATATGAGCCTCGAAAAGCTTTGGGCATGGAACCAAAACCCCCCACATACTACCGAGGCATGCGTACACGAATTGATTGAGCAACAGGCCTTAGCGACCCCAGATGGCCAAGCGATTGAGTCCTGGGATGGACAGATGACCTATTCAGAGCTTATCCGCCATACAGATACTCTGGCGCACCACCTAACTTCGTTGGGAATTGGACCGGGCGCTATTGTGCCGATATTCTTCGATAAATCAATCTGGATTGTCGTTACTATGCTCAGTGTCCTTAAAACGGGCGCCGCATTTGTGCCAATTGACGCCACACAAGCTCCGGACCGTCGGGAATCGATATTGAAGCAGGTGGATGCGCGCATCATCTTGGCATCCGAAGAATTCAAGAGCATACCCTATGGCCAAGGTCGTTGCATACTAGCAGTGACACCTGCTTTTATCCAAAGGCTCGAATCTGATGAAAGCAAGATGGGACAAACCAAGGAGCAAGCTAGTCCTTCATCGACTATGTATTGTCTTTTTACCAGCGGCAGCACTGGTGTCCCCAAAGGTGTCACGATGCAGCATCGCGCGGTCAGCACGAGTTGCACACACCACGGCAACCGCATCGGCTTCAGCGCAAGTACACGGACCCTGCAGTTCTCTGCGTATACTTTTGACACCAGCATCTTTGACATTTTCACTACTTTACTCTTTGGCGGCTGCGTTTGTATCCCTTCACCGACTCAACGCTTGGATGATATCGCGGCATCGATCCAGAGCATGAGCGTCAACGCCACGTTTCTAACCCCAACCGTCGCGCGGTTGGTCGACCCCGATGAAGTGCCTTCCTTGCGAACAATTATTCTTGGAGGTGAAGCGACCTCCCCCGCTGACTTTGCACGATGGCACCATCTCGATGTGGTTATGAATGGATATGGCCCTACTGAATGTGCTATTTTTTGTGTCATGAATGAGGAAGGTCCTAACGCAAGGTACAAGAACTGCATTGGATATGCTTCGGGGACGACCTCTTGGCTTGTCGATCCACGAGATGAGAATAAGCTTGCGCCACCAGGGGCCGTTGCGGAGCTTGTCGTCGAGGGCGCTCAGTTGGCACAAGGCTATTTCAACGACGAGGTCCGTACCGCAGAGGCATTTATTAGCGATCCGCCCTGGCTATTGCGTGGGTTTGACCTTCGCGGTGGACATGGTGCCTCTAAAACAGTTTCTGGACGCCAAGGTCGGCTGTACAAGACAGGCGACTTGGTGAGATACATCAGTGATGACGGCAGCATAGCCTTTGTTGGTAGGAAAGACGCCCAGGTGAAGCTGCACGGTCAAAGAATGGAATTGGCTGAGATTGAGCATCATGTCTTAGCATGCATCCCGGAGGTAGTCCAGTTTGCCGCCCTTGTTGCAAAACCCGGAGGTGAAGAAGCGGGACTGGCACTCGTTGGATTTATTGTGTTCAACGCTGCAAGTAAAGCTTCTCCTGCTCAGGCCGATATCGTCACGGTGCCAAAGAGGGAGAGTGCTCTGGTTCACTCAATATCTACATCGGTTGAAGATGAACTGACAAAGAGGTTACCTGCTTACATGATTCCAACTGTCTGGTTCACTATTGACCAATTACCCGTGGCAAGTTCCGGTAAAACAGACCGCAAAAAGCTAGAGCAGATTGTCTCTTCTTTTACCGTTTCCGAACTTGCTTCCCTCAAGCGAGCTGTGTCCAGCAGGAGAGTATCTACAGAGGCAGAGAGTCGGATGCAACAACTCTGGGGACGCGTGCTCGGATTGGAAGAGTCTATCATTGGTCCTGACGACAATTTCTTCCGTCTAGGAGGAGACTCTATTTCTGCCATGGAATTAGTCAGTCAGGCCAGAAAAGGCGGCATAGCTCTCTCTGTTGCGCAGATTTTCCAACAGCCAAAGCTGGGGCAGTTAGCAGCACAGCTGGATATAGGCTCCAGGGCTGTTATGGCCCCAACGGAGATAAGACCTTTTTCTCTGCTAGATGAAGGCGTCGACCTTGAATACTGCAAGAACAAGGTCGCCCAAACATGCGGCGTAGATGCGCGCGACATCCAAGACATATACCCATGTACCCCTCTACAGGCTGGCTTGATGTCTCTCACGTCTAAGCAGACTGGGAGCTATATCTTGCAGACTGTCTTGAACCTCTCTGATGATGTTGATTTGGAACGATTTAAGCACGCATGGCAACAGACGGTGCAATGCAGCTCGATACTACGCACCAGAATTGTGCAATGCGAGGGTCTTGGTCTGGTTCAGGTGGTTTTAGACAACTGCGTCATTGATTGGCAACACTCAAGCAATCTTGAGGTCCACCTTGACCATGACAAACATGCGTCGATGACCCTGGGAGAGCCACTCGCCCGCTATACGCTTATTGATGACAATGTATCAACCACCTTCAGCTGGTCTGTCCACCATGCTCTCTACGACGGAGACTCGATACCGCTCGTCCTGTCACTTGTCAGACAATTCTATCAAGGAGCACCTCCTCAACAACAACCCGCTTTTAGCCTTTTCGTCAAGTACACTCTGGACCAGGACAGAGAGAATATCAAGGCATTTTGGGAAACGACCTTTGACCGAGTCGAACCCGAAGTGTTCCCGCCACTACCATCCACTACTCATGTTGTAACCGCTGATTCGGTACTTCAGAGAGATTCCTCTTTGAAAGAACCTCCCAGCAAGTTGGATACTACCATGTCCATGATCATCAGGGCTGCGTGGGCATTGACAGTCCACCGTATGACAGGGTCAGAACACGTTGTTTTCGGAGCCATCGTATCAGGCCGAAATGCGCCCGTGGTAGATATAGAGCAAATGATCGGCCCAACTATCGCCACAGTACCTATCTTGGCTCACATCACGGCAGATCCGACTGTCTCGGACTTCTTAGGACAGTTGCAAGACCATGCCACTGCCATGATCCCATATGAACAGACTGGCCTACAGAACATCTCCAAGATCAGTGACAACGCACATGCTGCCTGCGACTTTCAGACACTATTGGTTGTACAACCACCCTCAACGACCTCGTTGGAGACCGACCTTGGCACATGGCAAGAAATGCCCCAGACAAGAGAGTTCACAACGTACGCCGTAACACTAGTCTGCCAGCTCTTGAAAGATGGTGGTTTTGGCATACGCTGCAGCTTTGATTCAAAGGTCATCTCGGTGTTCCGTCTAGGACGCCTAATCGACTATTTCACAGATACTATCCAGATGTTGACCATAGCGCAGCCTAATCAACCCATTTCGCACCTCTTGGGCCCTGATCATGTAGATTTGCAGCAGCTGTGGTCTTGGAATAGTTCCGTCCCCAAGTCCATTGACGCTTGTGTACATGAGTCGATCTCGACCCAAGCACGCATACGCCCTAGTGCGCAAGCAATAATGGCACATGATGGCGATTTTACCTTCAACCAACTGGATAGCCTGACAACCAAGCTAGCCTACCACCTTGCGGCCAGTGGCGTGACACCCGAGTCGCTGGTCCCATTGTACTTTGAGAAGTCCTGTTGGACAATCATTGCAATGCTTGCTGTCCTCAAAGCTGGTGCAGCCTTTGCCCCTCTTGATCCAGGCCAGCCGTCTGATCGTGTAGCTGCTGTCTTGAAGCAACTTGACGCTCAAGTCATTTTGGCGTCAGAGAGTCTCTCTCAAACGGATTTTGGTTCTGATCTCACAATCATTCCCATTGGTTTAAGCTTATCTGAAAGTCTTACTGAGGCACTGCTAGAATTGCCAAGCATAGATGCTAGTTCTCCAGCCTATGTTATCTTTACTTCTGGCTCCACGGGTATCCCCAAGGGTGTCCTGCTCGAGCACAGAGCTATCAGCAGTGGATGCCACCACCACGGAGTCAAGATCGGCCTTAATCATGAGTCCAGAGTGTTACAGTTTGCTTCGTATACTTTCGACGCGTCAATTTTCGAGATGATCACGACCCTCGTTTTTGGAGGCTGTGTATGTGTTCCCTCAGAGACTCAGCGGTCCAATAGCTTGCCTCAAGCTATGGAGTCCATGGCCGTTAATACTGCCCTTTTGACACCCTCAGTGGCCAGACACATCCAGCCGAGCCAGGTACCGACGCTGCGAACCATCTTACTTGGTGGAGAGGCGTCCACGGCAGAGGATTACTTCAAGTGGACGGCAACTACCCGAGTTTTCAACTTGTACGGCCCGACAGAGGCTGCAATTATCTGCAATGCTGCTGAAATCACAGCTGATGTGCAACCTGGCAATATTGGGACAGCGACTGGATCACTAAGCTGGATCGTCGACCCGCACAACGTTAACAGACTCCTACCCCAAGGTGCAACAGGCGAACTTCTTGTTGAAGGACCTATCCTTGCCCGTGGCTACCTTAATGACGATGAAAAAACAAGAGCCGCCTTTATCAAGACTCCTACCTGGTTGGAAAAGGGATGGGGTCGTACCCCTGGCCGTCGAGGCCGTCTTTACAAGACCGGCGATCTCGTCCGCTATGCCGAGAACGGTAGCATAATTTATGTTGGACGACGGGATGCTCAAGTCAAGATTCGTGGCATGCGCGTCGAGCTTGCCGAAATTGAACACCATGCTCTGTCCTGTTTATCTGGGGTAGAAGAACTTGTTGTTGAAGTCATCAAGCCTGCCGGCGACGGTGCTTCAAGTATGGTTGCGCTCTTTGTTAACTCAGACAAGAGTGGCGACTCTAGCCTCAATGACTCTGACTTCCTGAGCGGTGGCTTAGAGCTTGAGAGCGGCAACTCAATATGCCGAGTTAAACCACTGCCAACTGCTTTCGAACGTTCCTTGGCTGAAAGACTTCCTAGTCATATGGTACCGGTGCTGTTGTTCGTGCTTGACCGTATTCCGCTGAATTTGTCTGGCAAGACAGATAGAAAGAGACTTGTTCAACTTGGCTCATCTCTTTCCACGACTCTACTGGCTTCCATCCAGAGCGAAAATAGGATAACAAAGCGCGGCCCGTCCTCAGACGTTGAAGCTACACTCCGCGATATTTGGGCACGAACTCTCAACATGCCAGTATCTTCTATCGGCGTTGACGACAGTTTCATAAGACTCGGCGGTGATTCTATCACAGCCATGCAAGTATCTTCATCAGCTCGGGCACACGACATGGATATTACTACTTCGGATATTCTGCAGCAGAAGACAATTAGCGCCATCGTACAACATTGGGTTTCCCGCTCCCAGGTCACGAAGAAAGGACCGTCGCATCTTGACAAGTCACTGCAGCGTGCTCAAGAGGCTGTTAATAGGGGTGAGATCTCTCCTCTCAGTCCGATGCAGCAGTTGTTCTTCTTATACCAGAAAGATCCTACTGTGAGCTTTGACCAGTGCATCCTTCTTCAGCCGCAAGATGCGATCAAAGAATTGGCCTTAAAAGATGCATTGCTTACCCTTGTTACTACACACTCCGTTCTTCGTACCAAGTTTGAGGTCTCACCATCGGGGGCATGGCAACAGCGTTTGCGATCTATCTCCACTGATACAGCCGACACTACATTCAGTCTTCTTCACGCAGAATGTGACTGCTTCAATGAGATATCACTCGTCATCTCGGAACACCGCCGGGATCTGAACATCACCGACGGTCCTCTGATGGTGGCGACACTGATCGATGTTGCCGAGTCTCAGTATCTGTTCCTTAGTATTCATCACTTGGTAGTGGATCTTGTGTCTTGGAGAGTGATACTCGAAGATCTCGAACTCATGATCTCCGGAAAAGGCAAGCCGTTGGATGCTCCCATGCCCTTCCAGACTTGGACTTTCTTGCAGGCCGATTATACCAAGAATCAACTTCAAGAGAGCCAGGCGTTGCCATTCGAGTTGTCGCCGTCACTGCACTCTTACTGGTCCCGTGATGACACAAGACCACCGGTCGCCACTATGAGGAGGAGCTTCAACCTCAGCGAGGAGGCAAGCAGTGCCCTTCTTGGCAGTTGCAATGACGCTCTCGGCACGCAGCCAACTGATCTGATGATCTCTGCTCTTCTTTTTGCCTTTGGGCAAGTATTTTCAGACAGAGCCCTTCCTCCAATCTTTAATGAGAGTCACGGTCGTGAGACATGGGATAGCAGCATTGACCTCTCCCGGACAGTCGGCTGGTTCACGACGCTATATCCTGTTGAGATCCATCCATCGAAAACAGATCTGCTCGACTTTGTGCGTCATGTTAAGGACTGCGTTAGAGCAATCCCCCAATCTGGATTCGATTTCTTCACTTCCAAGTTTCGTAACGAACACACTACTGCAGAATTTGTGTCGTCATTACCAGTGGAGATTATGTTCAACTATGGCGGTAGATATCAGCAACTGGAGCGCAAGGACGCATTCTTTCGCAACGTGTCAATTCCGGAGGATGCTTCAGCCCAGACTACCTCCTACACACGGTATGCATTGTTTGACGTTCTTGTCAATGTCATTGACTCATCGCTCGATGTCACTTTTGTTTACGATGATACCATTGCCAACAAACATGAACCCAAGATCCAGCAGTGGATTCACGAATACAAGACAACCCTGGAGAATATTGCAACTACACTTTCTGGAAAGTCGCGTCAATGGACCTTGACAGATATGCCGAAAGTATTTGACTCATACGAGAGTATTGCCGAGTTCCAGAGTACAGTGATGCCTGAACTTGGCATAAACAACGTCGACGAGATCGAAGACATTTTCCCATGCGCACCAACACAAGAAGGCATCCTACTCAGTCAAGCCAAAGACGCCAACAACTATCGCTCCCGAATTAATATCAAGGTATCAGCTGAAGCAGGTTGCTGTGTTGATACCTCGAAGCTTCGTGAAGCATGGTCGGCCGTTGTTCTGCGTCATTCTCTTTTACGCTCCATGCTTGTTGACAGTCTCCCTGGCAGCGGCCGTTCTATGCAAGTTGTTATCAAGAAACCAACCATCAACATCGAGCTGCATGAAAATTCCAACCAGGAGGCAGTGACATCGAGTCTATTGCATGGCACCGATCCCAAGAAATGGCACCTCCAGCATCACCTTAATCTACACCACGTCACGGACCAAGAGGTCTATCTTATTGTCGAGATGAACCACGCCATCGTTGATGGATACTCGATTGGCTTACTCCTCGCAGACCTCCGAGCAGCATATTATGGTACTTTGTCTGTTATGCTAGCCCCATCGTACCGCGAGTTCGTCACATATGTCCAACAGCAGCCATACGACGCCAGCTACGCCTTCTGGAACGACCTTCTTTCTGGGGCAGAGCCATGTCATTTCCCACTTCTCGGGGACGAGATTGAGACAGAGAACACACCACTATGCCATGTGTCGACCAGAATCGAAGTACCAAACATCAACACACTTCAGATACGTGACTTTTGCTCCCAGAATGAGGTCACCCCCGCCACGGTTATCCAAACCGCCTGGGCCATGGTCTTGAGCCATTACACTGGCTCTAGTGCCCCGAGTTTTGGCATTCTATCTTCAGGACGAGACCTGCCTATTCATGGCGTTGAAGACATTTTCGGACCTCTAATCGGCATGCTGGTCTGTCACGTGAACCTTTCTGATAAGACTCAGAGTGTTGTTGATGCCGCCAAAGGTGTGCAAGAGGGATACTTGATGGGTCTGCCTCATCAGAATGTGCCACTCTCCGCTATTCATAATGCACTTGGGCTGCATGCGGATGTTCCATTATTCAACACTGTGATTTCGTTCCAGAAGCCGAACGGCAAAGCCAAACCAGACGGCCAGAAGCAGGTTGAGTTTACAGTTGAAGGAGGTATCGATCCGTCAGAGGTAGGGTTTTCAGGACGTACTATGTAGAACAGTTGCTAACATACTATTGTCCAGTATGCTATTTCCATTCAAGCAGTCGATGATGGAGCAGAAGTGCGCGTTCTCCTGGATTACCGCATTTCCCTCTCCACGCCACAAGCAGATCAGCTATCCCACTGCTTCAGTGCCGCTATTACATCCATCGTCGGGACCGACAGCGCTAATTATAGCACTATTCCTAGACTGATCAAAGACGTTGATCTCGTCGATGAGTTGACCTGGGGCCAAATTTGGGAGTGGAACAAGAACCTTCCCTCACCCATTGAGAAATGTCTCCACGAGATGATTGGAGAACAAGTCAACGCTCAGCCTACAAAATCTGCTGTTGTAGCATGGGATTGTGAATTGACGTATGCCGAGCTAGATAAAATCACCACGCGTCTCGCATTCCACCTGCTAGATCTCGGCGTGTTGCCAGGCGTCACGATGATTCCGATTTGCTTTGAAAAGTCTGTCTGGGTTGTTATTACCATGTTGGCAGTACTGAAAGCCGGTGCAGCCTTTGTACCGTTGGACATGACTGCAACTGATCGACAACATATGTTAATTGCCGAGGTTGGTGGCCAACTGGTTCTTACATCAGCAAAGCATGGTCGAACCTCGTTCGGCGAAGGCGTTAATGTGGTGGCCATCGACCAGGTGCTGATTGACGGACTTATCGACAGCCCTTGGGTAGGGAAAGCCCTACCAGACTTTGACCATCGAGCAGCGTGTTATGTGCTTTTTACCTCGGGCAGCACCGGCTTACCAAAGGGTGTTGTTACCCAGCACCTGGCAGCTGCTACGAGTTGCTTCTACTCAGGCACCAAGATGGGCTTCTCCAATACCACAAGAGCCTTCCAATTTGCCTCATATACTTTTGACTCATCCATTATGGAGATCTTTACAACTCTCATCTTTGGAGGGTGTGTTTGTATCCCATCTAGCGAGGATCGAATGGACGACGTTCCCAGAGCAATCAACTCATTGCAGGCAAACTTGACATTCTTGACCCCTACCGTGGCCAACCTGATCAGCCCAGAAGACGTTCCATCACTGGAGACTATCATAATTGGAGGAGAAGCAACGACTACACAAGACTTTTCTCGATGGAAACACCTGAAACGAGTTCTCAACGGTTTTGGGCCGACAGAGTGTACGGTGTTTTGCGTCATGAATTCTAGCGAGGATATATACGAGCACACAGGCCGTATTGGTCATGCAGTCAGCTCAGTGAGCTGGATTTCTGACCGCAACGAACCAGATCGGTTAGTTGCTATTGGCCAAGTCGGAGAACTCCTTGTTGAAGGGCATGTTCTAGCCAAGGGATACCTCAATGACCCTGAACGAACTGCAAAGTCGTTCATTGAAAATCCCAGGTGGCTGAGCCGTGCCGTTCGTTCCGGGCGACTATATAGAACTGGTGATCTGGTACGATATTGCAAAGACGGAAGCCTGGCTTATGTAGGGCGTGCCGACACACAAGTCAAGGTTCGTGGTCAGAGAGTTGAGTTGAAGGAGATTGAGCTACAGATTTCTGCCAGTTTTCCCAATCAGCAGATCGTCGCAGAGGTTATTGTTCCAACCGGCGACGATGCAAAAGCAATGGTGGCTGCATTTGTTGTTGTTTCCAAACCAGTGCAAGGAGAAGACGAAAATGATGCCCCGGAGGCCATCGGGTTAGTCACTATCCCACCGGAGGTTGAAGAGCAGCTATCCCGACGTCTTCCGTCATATTCGACTCCAAGCGTATGGTTCCAAGTCTCTAAAGTTCCACTCACTGTATCAGGCAAGACAGATCGAAAGAAGCTGCGCGAGATGGGTTCCAGTTACTCTCTATCGCAACTGGCCAGTCTGCACAACACAAGCAAGGGACATAGACGAACCCCGACCACGAAACTTGGGTGGCAGTTACTGCAACTCTATTCAGAAGTGCTTGACTTGCCTGAAACAAACATTGGCCTGGACGACCATTTCTTCCGACTCAGAGGCGACTCGGTCGCTGCCATGAAGTTGGCGAGTAGTGCTCGCAAGGTTGGGTTAAGGGTGTCCGTGGCACAGATTTTCCAAAACCCCAAACTAGAGGATCTTGTGAGCCTACTGGAAAGTTCTATTGAGTCGCGACCAGACCGGTTGTCAAAGGGTGAGGAGGAGGTGGAACCCTTCGCATTGCTTGACAAGACGGTCGATCTCCAGAGATGCCGCCAAGAAGCTGCCGAGATTTGCGGTGTGTCGGCCGATATCGTTCAAGATATATATCCATGCACACCAATGCAGAAAGGCCTCGTGGCGCAGACTGTCAAGAATCCTGGAGACTATGTCCTTCAGAATGTCATGGAGCTCGCAGACAATATTGACATGACTCGGTTCCGTGAGAGTTGGAAACACACTGTGTTATCAAACCCGATCTTGCGGACCAGAATCATCCAGAGCGAGGAATACGGCTTGCAGCAGGTGGTCTTAGAAGAAGGAATCCGCTGGCAAGAGGCAGGCGACTTGAGTGAATATCTCAGTAAGGACAAGCTAGAGGCCATGGATCTTGGCCACCCACTGGCCCGATACGCCATAGTGTCGAGCGACGCGAGCCCAAGAACTTGGTTTGTTTGGACGATTCAACACTCCATCTACGACGGTGGATCCATGCCTCTAATGAAGAGCCAGGTTGAGAAGGCGTACCACGACGGAATTTCGTCCCTACCACCACTACCCAAGTTTAACCTCTTTGTTAAGCATTTGTTGGAACATGACAAGAGTGATGCAGGGCGCACCTTTTGGGAAACACAGTTTGCCGACTACGATTCACCCGCGTTCCCTCCTTTGCCTAGTGTAGGGCACGTCGTGGTAGCCGATGCTCTGATCGAACGATCATGTACCCCACTACGAGCGAACTCCAGCGGTGGAATCACCAAAGCCATTGCCCTGCAATCTGCTTGGGCACTGGCAGTACAAAGGCAAACTGGTGTTGACGACATTGTCTTCGGAATGACCCTTTCAGGGCGTAACATAGCCTTGGCTCGGATTGAGGAAATTGTCGGCCCAACAATAACCACAATACCCGTTCGCATCCGCATCCCTTCTGAAACAACATCTGTCTCAGAATACGTGACCCAGGTCAGAGATGTTGCAGTCTCGATGATGCCCTTTGAACAGACCGGCCTACATCAGATTGCCGCAGTTGGCGCCGAATGCCAGCGAGCATGCAATTTCCAAACATTGCTCGTCATCCAGCCTGCGCAAACCGAGAATGAACCTCAGGGCTCTTCCCAGCTGGGAACCTGGCAGAACACGCTTCAGACACGTGAGTTCACAACATATGCCGTGACCATCATTTGTCAACTCGAAAACGACGGGGGGTTCAGGGTGGGATGTGCCTTTGACCCTCATGTTGTCGAGAGGTGGAGAATGGAGAGAATTCTCGACCATTTTGTGGCTATTACGAAGCAGCTTCTTGAAGCACCATCCCAGAAGCCATTATGCCAGGTTGCCGGTCTACTACCATCGGACATAGTAGATATCTGGCGCTGGAATGAAAAAGTTCCCGCCGCAGTTGACAAGTGCATCCACGACGTTATATATGATCAAAAGTCCCTACATCCCAATACGATGGCCATTGACGCTTGGGACGGCAAGCTAAGCTATGAAGAGTTGATGACTAGTTCGAGACTTCTCGCAGGTCATCTCTCCAGCTTAGGAGTTGGGAAAGGTGTTATCGTGCCGTTGTCATTTGACAAGTCCGTATGGACTATCGTCGCGATGTTGGCTGTGCTCCAGGCCTCTGCCGCCTTTGCTCCACTCGATCCCACGCAGGCTTCGGAACGTCGAGAGCAGGTGCTTCAACAAACCAGCGCCAAGTTGGTACTTACTTCAGAACGGTACCAGAACCTTGAGGTTGGAAAAGGTCGGTCTGTTCTGTCTGTTGGGCCGAAGCTGCTGGCTTCGTTGCAGCAGGAGAGCACTCTGACCTGCGACGACATGGTCCGAGAGGCAGACTCGGACTCGGAAGCGTATGTCATTTTCACGAGTGGCACAACTGGACTCCCAAAGGGAGTGGTCGTGCAACATGGTGCTGTCAGCTCGAGCTGCAAATACCAAGGAACACTCCTCGGCCTCAATCAGGAGTGTCGATTCCTCCAGTTCGCCGCGTACACTTTTGATGCGTGTATCACCGAGATCTTTGCAACTTTAGCATTTGGTGGCTGCATATGCGTCCCGTCACAGGAAGAATTACTCAGCGATCTTGCGGGAACGATACAGACGTTTTCCGTCAACTTTGCGCTGCCGACCCCCTCGGTGATACGTCTACTTCAACCCGCAGACGTTCCCTCGATCAAGAACCTCATTTTTGGTGGTGAAGCATCACTCCCATCAGACATCGGGCCGTGGATTGGTGATGTTGAGAACATCTTCAACTTATACGGTCCTACAGAATGCACTGTAGTCTGCTGCGGCAACCACATCAAGACGGCCAACCAGCAACTGATAGCGGAAGACCTAGGCAGGGCGGTCGGGTGTGTGACATGGATCGTTGACCCACAGAACATTCGTCGTCTTATGCCCGTTGGTGCCGTGGGAGAACTTGTTATTGAGGGACCCACACTATCGAAGGGTTATCTGGGCGACGTGGATCGTACTGCGACATCCTTCATCCACGATCCCCCGTGGCTGTCTACCAGAAGGCGCGGGACAGTGTACAAGACTGGTGACTTAGTGAGGTACACACCCAATGGCACTATACTGTATGTGGGCCGAAAGGACAAGCAGGTCAAGGTCCGGGGGCAGCGTCTCGAACTGGCAGAGGTCGAACATCACCTTCAGGTGTGCTTGCCGAGCGTGAAACAGCTCGCTGTCGAAGTAGTCTCAGCTAGAGATGCTTCAGGCCCTGTACTTGCTGCCTTTATCGTTACTGCTCAAGAGAACGAATCATCACGTTCGGATGACCTCGGTATCTGCATGATTCCCGCGATATCAGAGGTTGAAGATGAGATGTCAAAGAGAGTTCCAAGTTACATGATTCCCACCCTTTGGTTCAACATGGCTAAGCTTCCACTCAGCACTTCTGGGAAGTCGGATCGGAGGAGACTACGAGAACTAGGCACAGTTTGCTACGCAACAACTCTTGAACATCCACAGAACAGGACCGAGGCAGAGAAGGTCATGCCATCGACCAAGGAGGAACACTTGCTACAGAGCGTCTGGGCCCGTGTCCTCAACATCGACCCTCCAACCATTGGCCTTCACGATAGTTTTCTGCGCCTTGGAGGTGACTCCATCACCGCCATGCAGGTCTCCTCCTCGCTCCGTTCGTCATCGTTCCACATCCCTGTCTCCACGATTCTCAAGCACAAAACCATCAGTCGAATTCTCAAGGCTTTATCTCAGGGTGTTACAATCCCAGCCGACTCTGTATCACACCAAGACGTGAGACCCGGCCACTTCTTTGAACTCAGTCCTATTCAACAAGTTTTCTTTGGATATCAACCAGATCCTAACGTTGAGTTTGATCAATGCTTCTTCTTGAAAACGGCCACTGCGGTTAATCACCACCAACTGACCGAAGCTCTCGATATCATTGTGGCAACTCACTCCATGCTACGCGCCCGGTTTCAGAAGGACTCGGATAACCGGTGGCAGCAGTACATCCTACCAGATGTCCAGGGCTCTTACGTGCTGCGATCTGAAGAATGCATCGATGAGAATGGTGTATTGTCTGCCATTGCTCGTTGTCGAGATACCCTAGACATCAAGGTGGGCCCAGTCCTTGCTGGTGCCCTCATCAATCAGGATGATGAACAGAGCGTTTTTCTTGCAGTTCACCATCTCGTTGTTGACTTGGTTTCGTGGAGAGTCATCCTTCAAGACCTTGAGACTCTTTTAACACGCAAAGTTGACGTTCCAGCTACTCTGCAACCGCCCCCCTTGTCATTCCCTGCATGGTGCAACTTACAAAAGACGTACGCCAACACAAATCTCTCTCACAACAACAAACCCTTCGGTGAAGCTGCAACGCCAATGCTGTCATACTGGGGAATGGACTCTGCCATTGAGAAGCTTCAAGACACGATGAGTCAGAGCTTCTCACTCAGTCCGGAAGCGACTTCGGCAATTTTTGGCAGATGTAACGATGTTTTCAGGACAAAGCCAATTGAACTGATGATCTCAAGCTTGCTGTACGTCTTTCGACAGGTCTTCAATGATAGGCCCCTGCCCACCATCTGGAATGAAGGGCACGGCCGGGAAGTTTGGGATGAGCAGCTAGACCTTTCCAGAACTGTTGGGTGGTTCACAACCATGGCACCGATGTACCTCTCTAGAGCCCAGCAGAAGGACTTGCGAGATTATGTCCGTCAGACCAAGGACTATATGCGCAACATGTCGCAAAACGGGTGGTCATACTTTGTCTCCCGATTTACCGACCAAGATACTCTCAAGGACTTCATTTCCAACCTTCCTGTTGAGATTATGTTCAATTACAGCGGAAGTTATGGACAACTTGAACGTCAAGAGTCCCTTTTTCAGCAAATATCTGCACCAATTTCACAAACTGGCCCTCCAGTGGCCGCCTCAACCTTCAAGCGGCACGCCGTCTTCGATGTATTGGCTGTCGTCAACCATGGGCGGCTCTCTATTAACTTCATCTACCCCAAGAGCGCGGGGTCTGGATCACATATCTCGAATTGGATCGCACAGTACCAGGCCTGCCTGGAGACCCTGAGCCATGACCTTGCCAACAACGACAATCGGGATGATATGGTCTCTCGCCTAACCATATCTGACTTTCCAGGGGCCTTTGACTCGTACGACGCTATTGATGAGTTCCAAGAAAAGGTTGTTCCGAGTCTTGACATTCTCTCAGTGGATGAGATTGAACAGATTTATTCAACTTCCCCCACTCAACAGGGTATCCTGATCAGCCAGATCAAGGACCCCAAGTCCTACCATTCTCGTTTACAGATCAAGGTCTCTTCCAGGCAAAGTGACACCTCTGCTAAGCTCAGCTCTAGCTCTCCAATAGATCTTATGAGACTCCAGCAAGCATGGAAGACCGTTGTTCAGCGCCACGATCTCCTCCGCGCTATTTTCGTCCAACATTTCCCGGGACACGGCCGAACCATGCATGTTATCCAGTCAAACCCACACGTTAGCATACACATCAAACAGGACTCCACAGATTTGGATGTGATGCACTCTGTCCGTTCACAAGGTCCACCACGGTACAAACCCTCGGGCCTGCAGCATCATCTTACCATACACGTTCTGAGTGACTGGGAAGCGCATCTCGTCCTTGAGATCAACCATGCTATTGTCGATGGATATTCAACGACAGTGTTGGTAAAGGATTTGCAAGCAGCTTACCGAGTTGATAGCGTATCCATGACTATGCCTCCGACATCGTATGGTGACTTTATCGCCTTCGTAGATGGCCAGTCACACGATGAGGGTGTCAAATTCTGGACAACCCGACTTGAAGGGGTTGAGCCATGCCACTTCCCAGACCTCTCAACATCATCACCCACCTCCAATGACGGCCTGAACAATAAAATGGAAGACATCGAGCATGGCACAACAATCAAGGTTCCTAGTCTGAACACCAAAGCCATCCGCCAATTTTGTAAGGCTCAGGAAATCACCACAGCCACCGTCATCCAGCTGGCCTGGGCAATTGTCCTGCGTTGGTATACTGGCTCACTCGACCCGTGTTTTGGCATTCTGTGTTCTGGGCGGGATCTACCTATTCAAGGTGTTGATCAGATCTTTGGGCCGCTGATCGGTATGCTCACTTGCCGAGTACAAGTCTCCACTGGTGATGACATGATGAGTGTGGCCGATGTATTGCAGGCGGTACACACCGGGTATCTCGAGAGTCTGCCACATCAGACAGTTTCGTTAGCCGAGGTCCATAATGCTTTGGGCCTGGGGAGAGATGCGCTGTTCAATAGTGTTGTTTCGTTCCAAAAAGCCGGCTCTACGACTGAAGTCGAGATTCGGCATGACAACGAAGATGGGGATAAGGGTGTGGATGTTTCAATGGTGGGCGGATATGATCCAGCAGAGGTAAGCCACTTCCCAATTCTTTAACCCTATAAGATCGAGATCGATTCTAACTGATACAAAACAGTATGGCGTATCAGTTCGTGCGATAGACTCTCCTGATGATCTCACAATCATGGTGGACTGTAAATGGATTTTGGACGACACAGAGGCAGCTCGGATCGGGGAATGCTTCAGCACAGCAATCAAGTCCATCCTATCCAGTAGCCAGTCACCTATCATCCAACTCGACGTCTTGAGCACTCAGGCGTGTGACCAGATCTGGAATTGGAATAGCGTTGTCCCAGAAGCATCCGAGATCTGCGTTCACGACCTCATTCAAGAAAGAGCACTCAGTTGCCTTGACAAGGTTTGTATCTGCAGTTGGGACGGTGAGTTGACATACGAAGAGTTACTGGGACATGCAGACCGGCTCGCCACCAACCTGATCCAAAATGACCTTGCTCCCAAGAGCATAGTCCCCATCTGCTTTGAGAAGTCAAAATGGACGGCCGTTGCCATGCTCGCAGTGCTGCAAGCTGGATGTGCTTTTGTCCTCCTTGACCCTTCACAACCCGAAGATCGTCTTTGCAAGATTGTTCAAAAAACGAATGCGACAGTTGGACTATCCTCTCGGTCATCGTTCCACCTTCTGTCAAGAATGGTAACAGATGTTGTCATTATTGCCGAAGAGTCATCATATCTTGACCACCCTGTACTCCAAAGGGATCGAGACAGAGGCGACCCATCGTCTTTGATGTACGTCGTATTCACTTCTGGAACGACTGGAGAGCCAAAGGGCGTGATGATAAGTCACCGGTCTTTCGCCTCAGCCAATTTGCACCAATCACACCGCACTGGCTACTGTCCGGACACCAGGATCCTTGACTTTTCATCTTACAGCTTCGACGTCTCCATCAACACCTTGATGATGACTCTAGCCACTGGCGGGTGTATTTGTGTTCCATCTGAAGAGGAACGCAAAAACAGTTTGACTGAGGCAATCGTCCGGTTCAGCGTTAACACTATCGACGTGACTCCCTCAGTGTGCCGTCTCCTCGACCCCAGCGAGATACCGCTAGTACATACCATGATTCTTGGCGGAGAACAGCTGAGACCTACGGACATTGCACATTGGCCGTCCCGCGTGAGATTAGTGAACTGCTACGGCCCGTCTGAGTGTACGCCGACCAGCACCATAAATGATGCTCAGGATCCGATGACAATCACCGGGATTGGCAAGGGATTAGGGGCGGTGACCTGGGTTGTCGACCCCACCAACCATGATTCCCTTGTGCCTTTAGGAACAACAGGCGAGCTGCTCATCGAAGGCCCGATTGTCGGTCAGGGGTACCTCAATGATCCATCGCGTACAGCAGCCAGTTTCATCAGTAACCCAAAGTTTCTACTTCAGGGCTCGAACTCATTCCCTGGCCGTCAAGGATTCCTTTACAAGACAGGAGACCTCGTCAGGTACCAAAGCGATGGCAGTCTTGTCTACCTGGGTCGCAAAGATAGCCAGATCAAGCTACGTGGGCAGCGTGTTGAGCTGGGGGATATCGAGCACCACATTCTAGATTGCATGTCTGGTGCCAGGGAGGTAGTCGTGGAAGTCATCTGCCCATTGGGCGAGGGTGACGGTCAACAACATCTCGCTGCATTTGTTCTGACAGATGTGAGGAAGACTATTGACGAAGTTACCACCAAGGAGCCAGTGCGTCAACATGGCATTGGTGTCAGTTTGCTACCCGAAAGTACAGCTATCGAAGACTCTCTTTCTCAACGGCTGCCTACATATATGGTCCCAACGATCTGGTTCTCCGTCGATAGAATTCCATTAACTTCATCGGGCAAAATGGACCGCCGAAGGTTGCGCGATATTGGATCGTCGTATTCCATGGAGCAAATTCACCACCAAGAAGCCAACGGGGACAAACGCAAGCCGACAAGGGATCTCGAGAAGACTTTGCAATCACTATGGAGCCAGCTTCTACGTGTCGAACAGAGCCACATAGGACTAGATGACAATTTCTTCCGCCTCGGGGGCGACTCTCTGAGGGCTATGAGTTTGGTATCCGCGGCCAGAAAGGCTGGTCTAAAACTGACTGTAGCGCAGATCTTCCAGCACCCGAGGTTGGGAGAGCTGGCAAGCGAACTGGAGACCGAGGAGAACCCGCAAGATGCAGAATCCAAAAGGGAGAATTCCAAGCCATTTTCTCTTCTCTCTACCGATCGACAAATTTTGGAAGAGCTTGTTACGCAAGTGGCTCAGTTATGCTCCGTTGACGTTGACGCTATCGAGGATATCTACCCAACCACACATTTGCAGAAGGGACTTATGGCGCTTACCATCAAGAGAGCTGGTGACTACGTGCTTCAGAACGTCATGCAAATTGATCCGATGACGGATTGTATCCGATTGCAGGGGTCGTGGGAAGAAGTAGTACAGCGCACTCCTATTCTGCGCACAAGGATCGTGCAGCACCACACCAGTGATGCTGTGCTTCAAGTTGTGATCAAGGATGACAAGCTCCAGTGGAGAAATGGTAATGACCTTGATGCGTATTTGGAACATGACAAGGAAGAATCCATGCAACTTGGCGAGCCACTAACTCGTTTTGCCATTATTCGAGACGAAGATTCCGGTCAAAAATACCTTGTGTGGACAATTCACCACGCTATTTACGATGGACAATCACTGCCAGCGATCCAGAGTATGGCTCAAAACATCTATCACGACCGAATGGACAGCATTCCGAACCACCCGCCCTTCAGTAACTTTGTTAGCTACCTGCTCAGTCAAGACGACGAGGCTAGCAGGGATTTCTGGAGTAATACCTCTTCAGGTTACGATTCAACTGCTTTTCCACCTCTCCCAGCAACTCTTGCAGACGACAGAGTCAAGGCCGACGTTTCCTTTGGGCTATCTTTCGAGATGCCTGCTTTACAAGAATCCGGTGTCACATTAGCAACTATCATCAGAGCTGCATGGGCTCAGACCATATACCACAACACTGGCTCGAAGGATATTATTTTTGGTGCTACACTATCAGGGCGCACAGCTCCGGTCCCAGGCATTGAGGATATAATTGGCCCGACGATTGCAACTGTCCCCATAAGAATCAGCATTCCTCAGCAAGGTACTCAGTCGACAGTAATGCAGTTTCTTCTCGACATTCAGACACAATCAGCGGCCATGATACCTCATGAACAGTTTGGCTTACAAAGAATCTCGAAGATAAGTGACGACGCGCAGAAAGCGACAGATTTCAAGACTTTGCTCATCATTCAACCCTATGAAGACGACAATGATGACAATGATGCACTTACATCACAGACAGAGCTCGGTGTCTGGCGCGAAGCAGTCGCCGAAAGTGGCGAATTCAACACGTATCCTTTGACAGTGATATGTCGCGTTTCTGTCACAGGAGCCATGCATCTGGGCTGTTATCTAGACCCGCGTATTCTCCCACAATGGCGGGCCGAGAGGATACTCCAGCAATTTGGATTCTTGATTCGACAGCTGTCAAGCATGGATCTTGACATGGATATTGGTGAAATTGACGGATTGGCCCCATCCGATAGGGAGTTACTTTGGACGTGGAACAAGGCGGTGCCGGAGCCTGTGGATCATTGCGTCAATGAACTCATCCTGCAACGCGTTAGGATGCAGCCGAATGCATCTGCGTTGAGTGGCTGGGATGGGGAGATGAGTTACAGTGAGCTGGAACTCGCATCTTCCCGTCTTGCATCACATCTAACTAGCAGCTTCGGGCTACATCCAGGAGCCATGGTTCCACTGTGCTTTGACAAATCCATCTGGGCGGTTGTTTCAATGCTAGGAGTTCTAAAAGCAGGTGCTGCATTCGTACCTCTTGATCCGGCGCGGACGGCAGACAACAGGAAGACGATATTGGGGCAGGTTGACACGAGTATCATACTAACATCGGAGCGGCTTGCTAGCGATTTGCAAGTCGAGCAAAACTCAGGAGGAATTGTTCCCGTTGGACCTCAAATTTTTGCAAGCCTTGGAGATAATGCCAGTAGCGAAGGCAGAACGACAAGCTCCAATGATCCCAATTCCGTCGCATACATCATTTTCACGAGCGGAACTTCGGGGCAGCCTAAGGGCGTTGTTCTCGAACATCGCGCTGTGGCGACAAGTTGCTCCCACCATGGTCTGAGAATTGGATTGAAACCGACGTCGAGGGTGTTGCAATTTGCTTCCTACGCCTTTGATGCCTCGATCCAGGAGATCATCACTACTCTGATCTACGGTGGCACCGTCTGCATTCCATCAGAACACGATTCGCGAAGTAATCTTGAGAAGAGCATCCAAGACATGGCCATCAACACGGCGTATCTCACGCCCTCAGTCGCTAGACTACTTGACCCCGAAACGGTTCCCGAGTTGAAGACACTGATGTTAGCGGGAGAAGCGTCAAAATTAGAGGACTTCAGGCGTTGGTCACGGCCAGACCAGTCAATATTGCATGGATATGGACCGACAGAGTGCGCTGTGCTCTGCTTGGTCGCTTCCATGCGCCTTGATTCACCGAATGAGATCAGTCCAGCCTGTATTGGTACAGCCACAGGGGGTACAAGCTGGATCGTCGATCCGAACGACCATAACAAGTTACTACCCATTGGAAGTGTCGGCGAGCTCCTAATTGAGGGTCATATTCTGGCAAATTCTTATCTTGATGACGAAGCCAAAACAGAAGAAGCTTTCATAGACACTCCCACTTGGCTCGCACAAGGACTGCAGGGTCACTCCGGACGTCGTGGCCGACTCTACAAGACTGGCGACCTGGTATCGTACAACGCTGATGGCAGCCTTAACTACATCGGCCGCAAAGACCTGCAGGTCAAAATCCGTGGACAACGTGTGGAGCTTGCGGGAGTGGAAGCGTCTGTTCTGAAGTGCCTCGCTGATGCTGTTCATGTTGTGGCTGAAATCATCAAACCCGTTGGCCACGGTGCGAATCCGGCTCTAGCAGCATTTGTGGTACCGAACAGTAGCGATACAAGCGTGTCATTCAGCAAGACACAGAGTGGGGTGCGAGTTGGCATCTTTTCCGTTTCCTCCACTCTTGAAGCCCAGTTATCTGAACTGGTGCCTAGCTACATGGTGCCATCGGTGTGTTTCGTCATCGACAAATTGCCTTTGAACACCTCAGGCAAGACGGACCGCAAGAAGTTGAGGGAGATTGGGTCCTCCTTTTCGGCTACAGAACTGGCTACCTTGAGACGCACTGGAGGAGGCCAGAAGAGATGGCCTTCTACTCATGCTGAGAAGTTGTTGTGCGAGATCATAGGTAAAGTGCTGAACATCGACACCATCAGCTTTGGTCTCGAAGACAGTTTCTTCAGTTTAGGAGGAGATTCGATTACTGCTATGCAGTTATCGTCTGCTACACGACTCCAGGGTCTGAATATCTCCACTGCAAGCATAATGCGCTACAAGACAATCAGTCGGATGTTGGAAGCCTGCAGTGTGAACGACCGTGATCCCGCACCACATACTAATGGCGACGCACATGAACCGAAAGAAAACGACAATGACGAGAAGATAGTCGAATTGTCGCCCATCCAGCAAATGTTCTTCCTCCAACAAACAGACCCCCGAGTCTGCTTCGATCAGTTCTTCTACCTTCGACCGAAGACTCCTCTTACGTTGTCTTTACTCAAGTCCGCCCTCCACAGAATTGCTGACGTCCATCCGATCCTTCGCGCCCGCTTTAGACAAGACAATGCTGGAAATTGGGAGCAATTCATCACAAAGTCTGCACAGAGCTCCATCCACTGCATATCACAGACGTGCTCCGACTACGAGCAAGTTGCTTCAGTCATTCGTCACCAGCGAGGCAGCTTGGACCTCACAGCCGGTCCGTTGGCTGCGGCCGTCTTGTTTCAAGTAGGCGAAGACCAGACGCTCTTTATAGTAATCCACCATCTCGTCGTCGACTTAGTCTCCTGGCGAATCATTCTCGGCGACCTGGAAGCTCTGCTTGCATCGGACCCTGCCGCTGAGGTCTCATTGGCGCCGTCATCTACATCGTTCCAGACATGGTCATCCCTTCAAACTCAACGCACCAAAGATCTTGCCGCAACTGAACAGACGGCATTTGCCATTCCACCACCACAAATCTCATACTGGGGTAACAAGAATCTTATCGTGGAGTCGAATCTCGACACAAAAACTCTCTCATTCTCTATCGACCAAGAAACAACAGGCTCAATCCTGGGAGTCTGCAATGATGTCATAGGTACGAAGCCAATAGAGTTGATGATTTCCGCATTACTCTTCTCTTTTGGTCAGACTTTTACGGACAGAACGCTGCCAACCGTTCTCAATGAAGGACATGGTCGTGAGACATGGCATGAATCACTAGACTTGGATTTGTCGAGAACAGTTGGTTGGTTTACCACACTGTATCCGGTCTGTATTGATCCCAACGTCGCCATGGCTCCTATCACCTCTGCACCCAATGCCACACAGCAACGTCGTGATGAGTTACTCGGTTTCATCACCCAAACCCACGACGCCATGTCTATCGAGTCCTCCAACAGTCGTACCGCTTGGTTCACTTCGCAATTTGCCACCCCTGAGTCAGCAAAGTCCTTTGCGAAGAACCAACTCCCTGCCGAAATCGTCTTCAACTACGGCGGTGTGTACCAACAACTGGAGCGCGATGAGTCATTTTTCGAGGTCACTTCCTTGGAGGCAATGGCCAGCAAAGGCAGCAGTATTACTAGTCTGAGCGCCCCGGACAGCAAAGATGTCAAAAGCGCAAAAATGTTTAACATCGATCCCCCCTCGTCGTCCGAACCGCAAGGCTCTGCGCTATTTGAGATTGTTGCGGGTGTAGCAAAAGGGAGTCTAAATATTTCTATGCTGTATGGTAAGGGTTTGTTCCATCAGGAGAGAATTGAGAAATGGTTTGTTGGTTTTGAAGATGCTTTGCGGAGGGTTGCGGAATTAGGTAGTGGGTAATTAGTCTAAGTGAGAAACAAGAGCAGTGACAAGGCTCTTCTAGTAGAACTATACTATGGATTTACTGATTATCGTAACCTTTGTCTAAATCATTCAGTCGATAATGGTGAAAATGAGTTTTACTAGCTGATTAAAACCTGGCACTACTTGTTCTGCGCTTGAACAATGGCATCGAGCTACTACGTTCACCTGTGAAGTCCTACCCGTAGGGTATGTCTAGTGTGACGAAAAAGAGGACTCACGTGATCAAGACTCTCGAGCCAATCGGAAGCTCAGACTCCAAACTTGCTAGGGTTTAATCACATATTTGACCGGTTGCATATGTCTGACTCCTTAGTCATCATTGCAGGGCCTCGCTCAAAACTCGGTCTGTGGAATAGCGGAAAGTCTACTTTGAGAAGTTCCTGTTCCACAAACAATTGGGAACATTGCACGCGTCTACGAAGATCGGACTAAGCGATACCATGTGCGCCTTGTTGGGGCAATAGACATGACCTTTTCGATAATAACATCGCAGGAGGATCCTCCTAATCAAGCTGAGTTGAATCCCGGCTTAACTTGAATCAGTAAACTAACCAGTAGAAAACTTACTCCATACTCGAATGTCGTGCGTATAGAAGTAATTTATCAGACGCCAAAATGTGGCCGAGAGTCAAAGTCTCCCCAACTTTCAGAATGTGCAGATGAGTTCCCTGCTGTCCCTGGCAATACACGCATAGACGGATCGAAACAATCTCTTTCTTCTCTTGAACCTTGACATCTATGCACTCCACATTCTCACAACCAATCTCTCCATCTTGGCGCCTTTCTCGTTTCCTACTAGCATGGCATTCGACCAGCTATTCTTCCATTGGTTATAGGCACTGATAACATAACAAGATCACGAATTCAAGTCTATGCGGCCGTCGAGGCTCTCAACATCTACCATCGACATTTAGCCGAATATAAACAGATGAGACAGTGGTCTTTCATCATTATCAATAGCCCCATCCATCACCATTCGAGTCGTAGGCCTGCTGGTCGCCAGCTCCACTCATCAGAACATCAAAGAACGCAGAATCAAAACCCTGCAGCACTCAATCGTCTTGGCTGGCTGAGGCGTTCGGGAACAGGCTATCTTGTTGTGTATAAAGGTCTTCTGAAGCAACTTTACTAGTGTGTACCGTATGCTGTGTAGTCGATGGCGTATTCATTGTCTTTGTGGCTGGTGCTTCTGTTCCTGTCGTAGCATCAGAAGTGTGTTGCGTGTTCTCAAGATGTAGGCTCTTCGGACTGTTTATATGGAGAATGCCGATACCACCGATAGTGACGTCTTCGTGGACACCATGGTCCCGCGCTTTGTCAAAAGGAGTCATGGATACGGTCCCCTCTCGAGCTATTCTTACAATACCAACATAAGGCACACTGATGACCAACCCGTTTGAATTGCCATCGCCCTCCTCGTTAATATGTTGGAACGCTTGCGCACGGTATATATGGCCTTGCGCATCCGCTTCAACAGCCAGAAGATCTCTGAGAAGGACGGCGCATTTCGCAGCGAATGCATCGTGTCGCAGTCCAGACATTGATTCCATACATTCCAGAGCTCGCTCAATAACAGCCCGATCACTTAACCTTTGATGTGCAAGCAGATTGTTGGTTGTTTCTTGACAGTGGCTGACGAGGTGTATCAGTATCAACGTCATACCTGCAATCAACGCCAGGAAGTCACACATTCGACTACAGGTAGCAACGGGGTTGAAGGTACGGATAGCAATTTCTCGTGTAAGAACCTTGCGGCTAGCGTTAACACAAGCCATTCTGGAGTATATACTTTGCGAGGAATGGTGCGGGCAAAGAACGTATGGCAAATGTAGCTGATTCACTACTGTGTAATAGCACATATGATCCATGATCTTCCGGATTTGGGAAAAAGCATCCATCGAGTCTATCTTGAGACCTGAGAAAGACAAAGGTTGCCAAAATGTGGTCGGCAAATCTGCAGTCATCTTGATGAGTTCTCGGTCTATCTCCCGTGTCATTTCGAGAGCTTGAGATGAACCTTGAATCTGGTTTCGCTCAAGGACTTTGGCGGTAAGATACATCATAACCCGCTCCAGGCTGTCACCTTGGCCAGAAGCGTTTGTTGTATGCCGTATTGCCAAGTTCGGGGTTATTGTACTGGTAGGGAGACCTAGAAGCAGAGAAAGGACACGCTCCATGCATATGATGCAAGGCCACATGACTGTTGGATCAAGGTTGCTTTTGGCTCTGAGAACTTTGAAGCGACAGTGACCAGGTCGATGCAAACCAAGCAATTGTGCTGCCATGACAGCACGACGCATGGTTATCCAGGCTCGTCTAATATTGCCGCCATCGATGTGATAAAGACCTTCCAATATGAGGTTCTCGAGACCCTCTAAAGTACCGAGTAATGCATCATTCATGTTGACCACGCTGATGGCCGATTGTGACAATTCTTCCATGATGACGTGATGATGCTTGGTGAGACCGGGGATTGTGTCGCTAGGAGAAAGATAACGTAATGCAATGGCAAACAGCAACATTTGCCTTGCTAATAACACTGGATGCTCCTCGGGGCTCAGCAGGTTCGTCATGGAAACGGGTTCTTGGAGCATTTCGGATGTCTTTTGACCATGAGACTTGTAGTTGGATTGATAACATAGCAGTGAGAGCTTTTCGACGCGTCCAAGTAGAATCTTGATATCTTTCTTGAAGGGGAGAGCACTCAAGAGGCTCTTAGTAATGGTTTTGTCCGGCTCTGCCCCCACATTCATGTTATCCCCGAGCACGGGCGCTGGAGTTGGCGCTGGAGCTGGCGCTGTATCTGGGGTTGGCAGCTGTCCAGCATGCTCCTGTTTCGTACTTTGATTAGCATACGACCGTGAGCGTGAAACCAAGTCGTTAACTGACTACTGTATCGCGAGGTGAAATCATTGTCGTTGGCGTTGCCGAGGACTCTTCAAGGCCAGGTGATTTTGTATACACGATAGAAGCATCCTGCTGTGTACTGTTGTTTGTTGCATCACATCCCTCGAAATCCGTTTGACTGATACACCTCGCGCCTCGGCGATGACAAGTGATACATACAACATCTTCGGGTGTTGCGAAAATGCATCTAACCTTTCTTCGCCTGCACTCACAGCAACTGTGCGTGCCTTTGCGAACTTTCCTTCGCTTGGTGGTACTTTCGTCCGAGAGTCGAGTCATTAGAAGCAATACGGGCAGTAACCGAAATTTGTTAACGCGAATGCAAATGCTCTATGTGCGAAGGACAGAAGATACGACTTCGGGCGATATGTTGGTCGACCGAAGTGAGATTGGTGATTCGGCCGAATTTAGAGGAGGAGGCTGACAAATCGACCCCCCTTGCATGCATCAATGGTGTGGACCGAATCATTGGGCTCTCAATGATCCGAGTCATCATTTCGGTCGACCAAAGTTTCTTGTTTGTTCTCCATCAATAACGACACGTCCTTAGCTGGTATAGTTGAAGTTGCATTAGGTTAGATTCAATTATTTATGCATAGCAGTCAGTTATTCCTCCTTGCGCTATAGGCCGATCCATTTAGGCAAGCAATGTCTTCGGACGAAGCGAAGGCCGACCCAACCACGCGAGCCTCGGAGGATCGAGGACAGTTTAATCATGATAACCAGCTCGGACGAAAAAGATAATCACAAATTGATCAGCCCGAGACGCTGATTAGAAATGTTTGCAAGGTCGGAAATTAGCTGGTAAACCTCCTCTCGGTCCAACTTGCTCGGATCTGCATAATTAGAGCCAGTGTATTTAATAATGTGATGCCCGCTCTGCTCGAGATCTTGACTTGATTGTTTCATTGTGTTAACAGTTGCATCAAACATTCATTCAAGCCATGACAGATCAACAAATCAAATCGACGATGCAGCCCGGCCCCCAAGACTTCTCGGACTCTTCCAATACCAGGGCTGCAACGCCGGAACCCAAACAATCCTCACTACAGGAGGCAGAAACTCCTAATGATGATGAATATATCCATGGCACTCGTCTAGCCGCCATCACTGTGTCACTTTTACTCGGAATGTTTCTGGTGGCACTTGACAATGTGAGTTAGACGCTTGTATGAAATAGTCCGGGTTTTAATCATGGCTGCTACTAGACTATACTTGGCACGGCTATTCCAAAGATTACAGATGAGTTTCATGATTTGAACAAGGTATCATGGTATGGAGCAGCATACTTTATGACTTTTGGCGGTGGTGAGTCAGGACCCATGTTATTTACGGATCGACCACTGACTGGCAAAATAGAGTGCATCCCTTGAACTCATTTACATGTTCCCTCGAAACTCAGACAAAAGCCCAACCTTCCGGACTATAGCTCATAGTGTCAGGATTTCAATCAACTTGGGGCAAACTCTACAAGTACTTCCCCATCAAGACCTGGTACCTTGTCGCTTTATTTGTTTTTGAGATTGGCAGTCTCATATTTGCCGTCGCTCCAGGGCCCACGGCTCTGATAGTTGGTCGTTCAGTAGCAGGACTAGGGGGATCAGGTGTCACTGTGGGTGTCTTCACTATCCTCGGCTTCGTTGCGGCACCTGTAACGCGACCACAACTGATTGGCTACACCGGGGCTACGTATGGTGTCGCTGCGGTTCTGGGTCCGCTTATTGGCGGCGCTTTCACCGACCGGGTGACATGGCGTTGGGTCTGTTAACAATAATCGCTGATAGTAGTCCTTCGAAGCTGACTTTTTCGCAGTGCTTCTACATCAATCTACCCATCGGAGGGCTGGCTGCCGTTATCGTCGTCTTCCTGTTTCAAACGCCAACAAAAGCAATGGCAGTGAAAGCCACGTTGAAAGAGAAGTTCCTGCAGACAGACCTCGTCGGTGCATTACTTATGATGGCCTTGATTGTCTCTTATATCCTGGCGCTGCAGTATGGTGGCCAGACCCATGCCTGGAACAGCAGCGTTGTTATCGGGTTACTTGTCGGCTTCGTCGCGATCCTGGCCGTGTTTGTGGCTTGGGAAGTCTATTAAAAGGAACGTGCAATGATCGTCCCACGACTGGTATGTCTTAGTGCAAAGTCCCTTTTTACTTCTCATTGAGCTGAACTAATCTGAGGGAAAACAGTTCATGGAGCGTTACGTCTTTGTTGGGTGCAGTTTCATGTTCTTCTTCGGTGGCGCATACTTCACCATACTTGACTACCTCCCCATATACTTCCAGAGCGTGCACAACAGTAGCGCCATTGGCTCTGGGGTTAGGATGCTCGCACTAATCATCCCTCTGACGATCGCTGCCATTGTCCAAGGCGTTGCGCTACTAAAAATAGGTATCATACCATTGTTCTGGGTTGTTGGTGGTACATTAGCCACTGTGGGATGTGGCCTTCTGTATACTATGGACGATGAAACTTCGACTGGAAAGTGGATTGGGTATCAAATTCTCATCGGTTTCACTGTTGGCTGGACATTTCAGGTTGCGCTCTCCAATGGCCAGATCCATGCTAGACCCGAAGACATGTCTCAAGTTACAGCCATCCTCAATTGTAAGTCAACTCCGTCTCTTATCAGCAGCGCGGCCAGCGTTGTAACACGATCACAGTCTCCTTAGCGATCGGGGGAGCGATCTTTGTCTCAGCAGCTCAATCTGCTTTTAACAATCAGTTGATCAAAACACTCGCTGTCAAACTCCCCGAAATTGATCCAGCAATGGCTCTAGGAGTTGGGGCAACGCGAATTCGACAGAGTTTCTCAGCCTCGCAAATTCCTGCTGTCATTGATGCATACATGGTTGGGTTGAAGGCTGTCTTTGCCATTACAGTCGCTGCCTTTGGCATATCAACGGTTATTGGCATGTTCGGCAGCTGGAAAAGAGTGAGCCACGAGGATCTCCACGATGCTACCACTAGCGTCGCATGAGCTCTCCGAGCAATTTACCTGACGGGCTTGGGTGCGTTCTATGCACCCCGATGGTGATGGAATGTTTGTTGGGTAGATATCTCGGGAATACGTTTGACAGTAATCTTAGAGTATGCTTACATCATTAACTGGGAGTGATTCACGGAAGGCATGCTGCAAATTAAAGTAACTGGTATAGTCTGTATAGTACTACGGTAATATAAACCTTAGATTCTCAGAATGAACTGCAGACGCCAGTGATATTATTGTGAGGAGATATAATAGCGGTGGTGGTTTATTTGTGATAGTGAAAGCGAATCTCTCGATGATCTTCGAGGCTTCTATTCGGTGGTGCTATGTGGCTCTCAAACGCGAGCTTTGATAAGTAAAGCACAAAGTACACGGCTATGGTACACTGAAAAGTTCGGTACCCCTCGTGCCAAGACATAACCAGATAAATAGCTGTCTCAGACCACACACCTATGTTCAAACGGCAAAAGGAGGCTGGGGGGGAGAATTTGGTGGAAAGGAAATTATATGTTATGCTGTGCATAGCATTTTATGCAAATACTTAAAATAATTGACCTGCCGACGGTAAGCGTTCAGTACAGTTAGCAGCCATGATTTCGCAGAAACTAAAATCCATCCGCAAAATTAATATGAATACCCTTAACGCAGGTACAAGAAATATGAAGCTAGAGTGTAAGTTAATAGTAGGAAGACTAGATGGATAATAGCTTCGGGTTTGTAAAAAGATGATATCTCCCAATATTTGCAGGGACAGTCAGATGTAGAACATGCTGTAACAGGTCACAAAGAATGAAATGTCCTGCTTGGCAGATCTCTGATTTCTCTGGATACATATTCAGCTTTTTGGAGTCGCAACTTCATAATTACCCCGGTATATCAGGATCGATAGCTCAGTGGTAGAGCGAGGGATTGCAGATCCCTAGGCCGCGTGTTCGAACCACGCTCGGTCCTCAGTACCTAATGACTCACGAACATGAGTCTATTCCTTTTTTGCTTCGATGTTGAATGCTCAAACAGCATGACTTATGATAGAATAGAGAATTTAGTATACCACACCTCGACCTTTCATCTACTTGATCCCCACGAGCCAGGCATGCCCAGATTGTCGTCGAGGCGATTGCGAAGCGTTGTATATAAATGTGATGCTGTGTTCTATGATTATGGACTTAACCAAGGTTTGTTAAATCTGGGACTGACTTCACTCTTTCCAGTTGTCAGGGCTCAAAGCGGCTCGGCGCTTAATTCGATCGGCTGCGTGGCTGGAGAGATCGATCGGTAAAGATTTATTGGCTAGCAAAACTGAGTCCCTGTGAAACAAGCCATAATCTCAGCCACAGGTGCAGTGCCTACCCTAGAATGATTAGTAGTCATCTAATCGAAGTCATCTCGTTCTGAACGAGGATTATGAGAATAGATTCTTAAAAGCTATACAATTAATTAGTTAAGCACTTCAGAGGATGCGAGATAATTAACTGTTGTGATTGAACACTTTCCGATTTGCATAAGTTACCCATGCTAGTTTCATCGTCCCGAGGCTTTTGACTCGAGATTTCACGTCTGCTCGACGTGTCCCCGGCACGGATATTATCGAGGAATCTTGACTTAGCTTTATCAAATTCCCTAGTGAACATCGTTATTATCCCTCTACAGGGGAATCATGGTTCTCTTACTGCTTGGTGATTAACTGATTACCTACCAGTGGAATTGAAAACAACGATGATAGTTTGAGTTAGGCACCGATCGAAACCGCGCGTATCCGTCAATATCCGAGACTAATCTCAAATCGGCATGACGTGACAAGACACGTCGCGATAACGCGGTGGCACCCCCTGGTCACTTTGGTACGAGTTGCCCAGGTTTATCGCACATACTTGGTGAGATTGCTATAAAGGTGTATCAGGCGAATTATTATTAAAATGCATACCTAGTCGTCGATCCATGTATATCTCATCTAAAATAAAGCATCTATATAAATTCTCATCTAAGCATTATTTAACCAGTTATCTTATCCATCAACCCGGCCATTAGCCCAAAAACACCTCTGTTCCCTTCTGCGCAAACACCCATTGCACTTAGTACGTATAGACCTGCTCAGAGCCAAGGTCGCCATACTCTCCGGACCCAAAAGGATTGGAGGGAGTAACCTTCTGACCGTTGACATCCGGAACGCCAAACCATGCGAGCTCCTTGCCCTTGACGATCGTGAGGACTGCAAACGCTGGACCGGGCTTGGTCACATAACCCCAAGAAACTGTGAAATTAGAGCCATCAGTGCAGGGCTCGTCGGTCCAGCTCTCGGTAGCAGCATCGGAACCAGGCATACGAATAACGGTGCATCGCTCAGTCTTTCCATCAGCCTCGATAGCAAAGTTATAGTCGCAGCCTTCATCATCCTCACCGCAGTAGCGAGTAAGGTCTAGAATTGACCAGGTCTCGCCATCAACAGGGTGTATTTCGGGATAGACACTACCGTCGGGGCGGGAGCCTGAGCTACCAGTGAAAGCTGGAGGAGCCGCAGTACCAGAGGCCACGGGGTAGGAAGAGCGAGGTGTGGGACAGGAACCGGGGTGAGCAGGATTGCAGTCACCGGGAATGCCAGGAAAAGGCGAAATAGGAGTAATAAATGCCTTCAGAGGGGCCGTTTGGGTAGAGGTGAAGTTAGAGGAGGGGCAAGAACCGGGATGAGCTGGGTTGCAACCGCCAGGAATACCAGGACCGGATGTAACGGTTTTAACAGGGGCAGATTGAGTATGGGTGAAGTAGGACGAAGGGCATGAGCCAGGGTGAGCAGGGTTACAACCGCCGGGAATTTTAGTTGCAGTTGGACTAGCGCTGAGGGGAGCGGCTGAAATGGCAGATGCCAGGGTAAGAACAATAATAAGCTTATAGATCATGTTGAAAGATTTGTAGTGTTTGGAAGTGATGATGGATGAGGTGGAAGACACATGTCTCAGGTCTATTTATGCATTTCATTAATTTTTAAATTCTAAATACAGCATTTGAGGTTTTACCAACCCCTCGTGTAGATATGATAGATGACATCGGTAAGTTTGACAAGTGACGGGTCTTGATGGGACTGCGAGCTTCTAGCGTGGGAAAAGCTTCAGCTTGAGCTCAGATACTCTTGGAGATCTCCCAAACTGGAAATTCTCCTTAGGAATTGACGTCAAGTTGGTGCTAAAGATAGGCCCGGCCACGATCATTTTGGGTCGTGACCCCAACCTTGCCAATCATTCTTGTCGATCCTCGTCGTCGGGCTAGTAGACTCTTGTTGCCGACGAAGCGATCACCCCAACCTCTGATCGACTACTCGGCTCCGCTTTCACGAGGTCTCGCCCGAGTCGCTAACCAAGAGTCAACTCGCTTAATCACGCAGAGGTAAATTGACTCCAAGCTATCGAAGACGGAGCCAAGCGATCACTCTGAAGGTTTTCAAGTTGGCGAGACTGCGTCGTGTTGAGTCTTGGCCGGGGCCATTGACTCCAAGTTTATCGTGGGATGAGGAAAGACTAGACTATGCAACCTAATCAGAGCATCGTCTTCCAAACCAAAGGTAACAAAAGAAACTTGTTGATATGGGTATGGACAGATAGTTATTAGTATAATAAGATAAAACTATCTTACTGCTTCACAACGCCATAATATTGTTGACATTTGTAACTCGTCAGATTGGTGATTGATTGACCGTAGTACTGTACAATAATGAGATGAGAACGAGGAGGCTGGGCTTCCCACTTCAGAGGCCGGATAATCTATAGTCCTTCCGATCGTATGATCGTTCAGCGAATTGTGTTGATCCCTCAAGCTTAAGGAATGTGGATAGAAGCTCAGGAATGTGACTATCTAAACGTTATCTCCCCGCCAACGAGAAATACGTTCCTGTCTAGACCTGCCCCGAGTCTCGTACCGTACAGCATGACACATGGTCCCGTCGATGTATATTCATGATGTCACAGGATGTGCTTACAGATTATCTCTTAGTAAAAGACATGACTGGCCGTTATTCATACCCTCAACGATCGGAGATCACTTCACGTTCGAAGACGACTCTGGACCAAGGTAATACGAGCAGCCTCGCAAGATAATAGAATGCTCAAGCTTTTACAAACCAAAGTATATATTTGACACAGTAAAGCCCGCTTTTTGCAGTGTGCACTCTGCCGGGACTGACTGATTGAGACAAGTGCCCGTTTCTGAGATTGACGCCCGACCTCGTCCCGATTAACTCAACTGCCAGCGAACTCACATGTCGATGTCTCAATGAGCAAAGCCTTTGCTCTTCAATAACAGATCATTGTCATTTTGGAGTTGGAAACTAGGTAAGAAATGAGCGTTGAAGCAGGTGATTAGTGTCAAAGATGATAATTTTACCAGGCCACGAATACATGAATAAAGCTAAACAATATGCATTTCCAATTCAATAGCGTTTTATGCATTATGCTGGATTCATGTTAAGCTCAACTCAGGGTCTACCCGAAGTAATGAGCGCACAACACTTCTACTTGATATTGGCGACGAGCAGCTATAATCATCGACCTGAGCATGAAGATGAGATTTTAGAGAGCTTTATTCTATTCTAGGTTGCGGGAAGCTTTGATCAGCTTTTATAGGCAGCCAGCACCAAAACAGGGATCCTGAGCTCGGCCTAGCTCGGCCCGACACGACAGAGGGTTCGCTGACAACATCCCACGTTAAAAGCTTTCTTATTTTACTTGTTCCTTTTTCGCGCACTCTATTTATTTGTTTCTTCTTCTTCCAAACTTGTTTGTCAACTCAAAATGCCCGTCTCCGAAGAACAACTGCGTGGCCTCTACTGGGAGGAAAAGACATTTGGAAAAGAGCCAAGATGGTCTTTTGCGCCCGATCTTGAAAACATCAAATCAACATTGCGCACTCGATATCCCGAAAGATCTGTTGAAGTTGAGTTTCTCACACAAGGCGCTTTCAACAAGGTTTATAGTGTCACAATCCAAGGCCAGCCACCTCTCATCCTACGCGTCTCTCTCCCCGTTGATCCACGATATAAGACCCTGAGCGAAGTTGCCACAATCAGATGGCTCTCTAAATACACCACTATCCCCGTCCCTGAGGTCATCAACTATGACCCTTCTCGCGACTCATCCATTGGATTTGAATGGATCTTGATGACCAAACTCGACGGAACTTGTCTATCTGACGCCTGGCGACGTCTCGACTTGTCGATCAAGTCAGACATAGTGCGAAAGTTGGCATTATCTTCGTCTTGTGTGTTTCAAAATCAATTATCTGACATTGGTAATATTTATACTGCCTCAACCTCTTCGACAGGCCGCATGGTTTCTATGCCCTTCTTCTGGGGTGATCGCATACACCTTGATATAGAGCGCGGTCCCTTTCGCAGCAGCAAAGACTGGCTTCTAGCGCGACTGTCATTTGCTCAAAGCAACTGCAACTCTCTTCTTGAAAGATTTCCGACCCCAATAGGACTTGACAGCGATGCTGAAGCTGAGATTGATGATGCTACCCGGACCCTCACCATTATCAAGAAGCTACGCAAGATTATCGACCTTGTCTTCCCAAATTATGATAACAACGAGAACGTTGAAGAGTCTACGGTTCTTTGTCATACTGATCTCAACCAAAGCAATATCCTTGTCGACGATACCGGGCACCTCACAGGTGTGGTTGACTGGGAATTCGTCTCAGCTTTACCGTTGTGGAAGGCTTGCTTTTACCCTCCATTTCTTGAAGGTCGGCCGCGACATGAAAAGCCAGACGCAGACCTCTATGCCGTCACCGAAAATGGAGAAATCACGGAACTCTACCACGAGCACTTGATGGATTATGAGCTTACTTGCCTACGAGCTCTGTTCCTGAGCGAGATAGAGAGACTGGAGCCTGATTGGACAGCAGTCTTTAAAGCAAGTCAAACCCAAAGGGATTTTGATTTGGCTGTGGAGCAATGCGATAGTGCGTTTCAGGCCCGCGATATCGTACAGTGGGCGGACGATATCGCCAGCGGCAGAAAGGATGTCCATAGTTTACATGAAAGGATATATGGGGCATGATTAGAGCAGTCTCCAGGTAACTGACTAGTTGACTAAATTGTGTAACTGTCTATTAGAATATGTATGATACCCAACGTGGAGTAAAGATGGATCATGATGTTTGACTGGATCAAAGATTATGGATTGGATGAGATTGAGGATCTTGGTGGAAGTGCCGAGACCAGCTCTCAATCGATAATAAGATTGTTTGTCAAGTTCAGGCTTCGATACGCTGGCAATGGCATCTGTGATTATAATCGGGCGACACCTCATTCCTCCCCTTTGACGATATAGCCTATGGGCTCATCATTTGGAGGCTTCCCACCGCTATGCCGCCCGACCATGTAGAATACTACTGTAACCGAACAGTCGCTCTCCCAAATGCACCAGTACAATACCTGCTCTGTATGATAAAGCTTTTCAGCGTCGTACTATGTACTCACGCAATCTGAGGTAGTTCTCAGCCTAAATTATTCTTCAGTTGGTGACAAAAATACTCATAATTCGTCACTTACATGTTGTTTTCTGATTGGTTCACTGCCTGTTCGAAGGGATGACAAAGGAGGGGTTGAATTATAACCAATGAGTAGCCGGCACTTGGCGCTGGAAAGCAAGGCGGATTTGGTGGCAGTGCATCAATGAGGCGTTTGACAAGGCAGCCACTGTCCGAAGGCGTTTTCACTGATCAGCAGGTGAGGCTAAATTTTACGACCGACGCAAATCTTGTCGTTTCATGCTCGTGACACTACGCTCATCTGTCCTCACAGTTCCAAACTTACAACGAGTCTTCCTCAGAGGCAATCGGATATGGACACGGGCCATAATCATGACGCGGCTCCAGTTCGCAAAAAGATACGTCTGCAACCCCCAGAGCCTGATTACCACAAAGATGACGAGAATCCCACCTGGCACCACCTTGAGTCAACTGCTGAGCTAGCATGCGATGACATCTCATGGTCTGAAATATTCATGACATCGGATGAAGGCAATGATGCAGAGAGATTCGAGAATCAGACCGGGTTGATAGCGATGGAGACCGTTCCCGATGTCTGTCTCGGAGTGGTGAGCTACTAGGCAAACAAAACACCTCGAGCCCAGTATTGACATGCAGCTTGTTCAATAGATAATTTTGAACACGACATCATCATTCTTCAAAGGTCAGAACAAAGCCCAGGTTGCGGTGAATCTTAGGCCGTGTGGGAGCTTCTTGAAGTTGTATGCTTCAGACACTGGGAGATATGCTGGTATTTCCGCAGAGCCGATCCCATTGGAATTGCTCACAAGAAATTCGGTAAAATTTAGTGCACTTTTGATGGCCCCAGCATCTCTTCGTGTCATAGTGCTTGGCACACTGGGTGAGGCCATCGAGGTAGGAAATCTCCTAGATGCCGGCAAACTTTTTCTCCAGCACCCTTCACCTCAGGACATCGAGAATTTTGAACTGGAAATGGAGTATTTCAACCCTCATTACTTCGTTAGCCCGGGATCACGGATGCCACAGTTGGAAGATCTCGCTATCGTCTACGATGACTCGCCCTCAAATGCGAACATGGTCCTAGACGAGAAGAAAAAAGGAGAACTGATGAGCATTTTTGACACCGCGGGCGATCTCTCCATCCAACCCACGACCGAACCAAGCCCGCGACTCCAAACTCGCCTGAAAGAGTAAATTTCATGTTTTCATATCCTGCCAATCTAAGCTAACCAGGTATAGCTATCAGCTCAAAGCACTGGCGGTTATGAGTGAGAAAGAGTGTTTCAACGTTGAAACCCCACAATGCCCTTCACTCTGGGTAGCACACTACACATCTCACGGCGGGAGCAGGTATGATACTACTGCGAGACTGACACGATCTTCATTGTCTTACAATCAGTTAGAGAATATCGCCACAGAATCACTGGACAAAGGGCCGATAGCCCGCCTCTTTGTGCTGGAGGAATTCTTGCTGATGTTAGAAGAATATTACTTCTCCTCCTTGATTTCCTCATGACTGATCGAACTTCTTTTCTTAGGAGATGGGGCTGGGTAAGACACTCTGCATGTTATCACTCATCTGCTGGTCTCTGGACTCGTTGAGTTGTCCTCAAACTCAGATGCAAAGCTCGACGTCCTCAACCAACCTTATCGTTGTTCCAAAATCTAGTATGACACGAGACAAGATGCATTAGGTGCTCTGCTAACTTTTGATAGTGATGCCTGGATGGGAGAATCAAATCAAGATGTATGTTGTAATCTTGTCGAAGTCTGGGTGTTTTAAATATTTAATCTTTCGTATAGGCATGTTATCCCAGGTCAAGTCCGTGCCGCCATCTACTACGGTGCTGGTCGTCAACGCCTTGCCACACATTTTCGAGACAACGACATTATCTTGACAACCTATCAAACTCTAAGGTCCGAGTGGACTAACAAGGGTCCATTGTTCTCAGAGCAATGGTTTCGTGTGGTACTTGACGAAGGTTGGTAACAAAATTCTTTCTTGTTAGGTCATTTTTCTTGGGGAATATCAAGATTGACAGCTTCAGCACATCGAATTGGAAACAGGTCAACTCAGGTCTTCCAGGCTGCATGCGAGCTCCAGTCCCCAAGACGCTGGTGTCTTACAGGCACTCCAATCGTAAACTCTCTCGACAACTACGGCGCTTTACTGAGTTTCATTCAAATGGAACCATTTGTCGGAAAGTCAAGATTTGATTATTGGATATCAAACCCCATACGAGACAAGGTCCCTGACGGCCTTCGGAAGCTCCGGAACCTGGTTGGAGCTACTTGTCTCCGTCGAACCAAATCTGGCATTACACAAGGACTCCCTCGCCCTACGATCCGACTTGAGGAGGTTGATCTGTTGCCATATGACCGGGCCCTGTATGATTTCTTCGAATCTGAAGCTGCTATGAATGCCGCGGGATTTGCGGACAACCAGAGCTACGCGCTCTCGATGGTGCGTAAGGATAAGAGAAATATTTTGTCCCTGATCAACAATCTCCGCCGAATTTGCAATCATGGAGAGGACCTCCTATCAGCCTCGGACATCGAAACGTGGAGACTGAACCAAAGTGGCCCGACAAGCTGGCAGACGATGCACACCACGCAAGAGACTGATATCCCATATCCCAATGTCAGACTGTCTGCTAAAATACAAAAGTTGATCCAGAATCTTCAAGTTGAACAAATGGGTAATCAAACAGGGCCAGCAGCTCCTCCTGTCAAAAGGTCTGAGCAGCACAATTTTCTGCAAAGTTTTGTCTAACGTTGTCCAGTGTGGTGTTCAGCTGCTGGACCAAGATGCTGGATCTTATCCAGGACGCCCTGCAACAAGCTGGCTTTTCATGTGAAAGAATAGATGGTCAACGTTCTATTCCACAACGGCAAAGCTCACTCTCTCGATTCGCCAGCGATCCAGGTTGTACGATAATGCTCGCCACTGTTGGGAGTGGAGGTGAAGGGTAGGTTCATAAACCTTCATGTAGCCAGGTTAACAAATACGCTAAGCCGGAGACTGGCATCTAGTATCGACTTAACGTCGGCAAATAATGTCCACCTGATGGAACCTCATTGGAACTCAATGGCTGAAGAGCAAGCCATTGCACGTGTTCATCGAATTGGCCAACTGCGTCACGTAACTGCCACAAAGTACATCACTCCCCGCTCAATTGAGGAGGTAAGTAACTACTGTCCAGGCTTGTATCCAGACCCCGGCTCACTAAATCGGCCACTTTCATCGAATAGTATGTCCAAAGCATCCAGGTTGCGAAGACTCAGCTCATTCAAAACACCTGGGGTTTCGACGGTGACTATAGCTGTGAGGTGAATAGTAACGTTTGGGAGGAAAGTGACAGGTACCAATTAGAAGTATAACCAAGACTAACAGTATTCAGAGACTCGCGCGATTTTTTGAACTGAAAAGTGAGACACACGAAAGTAATACGAAGGAAAAGTCGGACGAATATGTGCAATGTTGAGGAAATTCTGGTTGGAGGGATAAAAGCTCTGAAGAAAGAAGGCAAGTCGAACCAATAATTTGTCTGATTCTTGCCAACGAGGATATTCTACTTTACAATGCCCAGCTTATCCTACTCTCCTAATTTCTTGAGCCTTGCTAATTCCTCCAATGTTGCCTTAGAGAGGGAAGAGCATGCGTTGTCAACTCAACGAGGCAGGCACAGACGAGGCACAAGCTTCTAATAAAACGCCAAGAAGTCAATTGTGTGGATATTATATCCCAATACTAAAGACAAAAAGAAAAAACTGAATTGATTATGATTATTAAAGCTCAGAGCTTAGTTGCTCCAGGGCCTTGAAGTACGCTTATAGGGTAAAATTAATAAAAATTCTAGGTTACCTAAATACTATTCTGATCTCGTTCCTTTGCTGTCTTCTCAACTAGCTCGTCCCAAGTAATCCCTAGCCATCTTGAGATTCGGCGTGCTCCAGCCTCCTGTCTGATCTTCTTTCCTCCAGTATCATTATTGGGATCTGCGCCTTGAAGTAATAAAAACTCTATTAAGGTCGCTGCCTGTTTCGTAGTCTTCGTGGCCGCCCGGTGCAGTGCGGTGAAAGAATTAGGAGAGGGCCTGGAATCCACTTCACAGCCGTGCTCTAAAGCATATCGGGCCAAATTAATTGAACATGTCGTACGAGCAATGATTGGAAGTATCATGTTCCTGTGCTTCTCAGATAGTATGGGTAAGATTTTAAACTCGTCCCAAAATGCAAGAAGCATGCGTTCCCGGTTTGGTACATTCCAAGTAGTGCTAAAGAGACCCTCGAGCACGAAGCCGCGTGCAGCATGCTTGACAGCACCTGGAATGCCCAACGCAGAGCCAAGGCTTGGTTTCCATAGATCAAAAACATCCCGTGATTCTCTTGCGATGATCTTGGCGAGTATGTTTTTTAACGCCAATTGAAAGGGGTAATCGACAGTCACACATAAATTCAAAGTAGACACCCAGTCAAGCAATAGTTTCGACGTGCCGAAACTCCCACTTCTTATAGCCCCGCAACACAGATCCTCGAACTCGCCCCATTTCATATGTTCGGCCGAAATGAATGCTGTGGCGAGGAATCCGCAATCGAAAAACAACTTTAGGATTGAAGCAGAGCCCATTGAGGCTGCTGAGATTGCGAGCTTAATCTGCACTAATGGAGGCAGACTTTCCAGGCAAGGTAGTAGTGATTCTACAGCCTCTGCCTGGTTAGAATCGATCAAGTCAAATAGAAGCGGCTGTAGTTCTTCGTTATCCTGTAAATCGGTTATCTCAGCGTTGGTGGACTGAGACCTGGCAACGGGTCGATGGCTGTTTTGCACATGATCGTCTCTTATCTTACGTGAGATGAACCCATTTTCAGCATACTGACAGCCTGGGAAACTGCACTTCCATGGCTTTTGATGAGATTTTTCGTGGGAGCTGCGGCTCGACTCTGTAGCAAAACCGTGACGTTGATATTGACAGCCCAAAAACCCACACTTGAGAGAATTCGGTCCGTAGTGGCGAGCGATCACGTCCCTTTCAGAGCCCTTCCAATTCTGATCGCTGTGTAGGTGCCTGTATAGTGCAATAGAAATATGCGGAAGAGAAAGTGGGCTGAGGTGAAACCATTGTTCCCCTGCCGCTACGATTAGTGATGCTTGACTCATGGAAAGTTTGATAAACTTACAGCTGTTGAGGTGATAACCTGGCTTAGAAGACGCATACTGATACTCAGTAGCATTCCGTAACATTTCTGCTACGTCAGGCTCTTGTAATCCCAGGCCAATAATGGCTAAATGCAAGCTAGGCTCACTTCGATCTGTCTGAATGTAGTCCACTGATAATTGTGTGTCAAGAAGTAGCTTCAGCTGATCGATGAGACTGGCAGGTAGGGAGGTCGCGCCAGATAAGGCCAAGTACTGGTTGATTAATTGCAACCAGAAACTTGACGAGAAGTTATGCAATCGATATGCGCCCCAAAGTATGTTATCCCTGATGTCATGTTCAGTGAGAGTTAGATCATGATGGTCCTGACATAGATATGTTATACATCGCACAGCCAATTCGAGTGTCATATCAGGAAGGGGAATACAATTCCCTATCTTAGAGCTGAAAATGTACCTAAATAAGATCAGATCTCGATACCCAGTACGCCGGTCGTGTACACTCGACTTACTCTCTGACAGTGAAATGAACAAATTGCACATAACCATCCACCACTTCTACAATTGGGCCACAGACCTGCACCACGTTGGTCTTTGACGTAACCCTGGGTTGTTTGTTAGGTTGATTCGGGTTGATGATCAAGGCTTGCTCTATCTCCTGAGTAGTCAGAGGTGATGGGGCACACCCAACCCAGCCAAGTATGAAGCGGGCGATGTTCTTCCGCGTTGGGCTGCATGAATTGATTTTCCGAAGAACCCTTCCGTAACTGTTTCCGTGTTAGAGAAAGACCCCAAATAGACGAGTAAATTTGATACATACGCATCTTCTAACGATATCGGAAGATGTTCAAGTTCATTCTGGATGTCTTCAATATTATTTATGTCACGAATCATCTCGAATATGACCTTGACGTAAAGGAACATCCCTATAAAATTGTTAGTAGTGCTTAAATCTTAACCACTATCTGAATCAAATTAGGAAATTGTGCATGCAAAAGCGGATCCCGGGTAAGTGGCAACCGTAGAAAGAACAAACCTTTCGCCCGGGATGCCAATGGCGCAGCCCAGCCTTGAATCTGGTGGCGAGTCTCTGGAATGAAATCTTTTTCCTCGAGCCATTTCTCCATCTCCCGGTTAATGAATGCTTGAATGCTGCCGGCGTTTTGTCGGTCAACCTGAATGCTTGTTGTGTGGCCCTCCAAAACAGTCCCGATATCGGTCTCAGTGCGACTGCTGAACAAGATTCGACATTCCTCACAGTTACCACTCAGTCTAACAAGTTCCTTAATCAGCTTTGAACGCTGTGCTTGATCAATTTCATCTAATCCGTCTATGATGACTTGAACCACGCCTGCACACTGAATAAGTGATTGGAGCAGCGTCGTCGCAACAGCAAAATCATTCTTTAGATGCTGGAGTTCAGACTGACATAGCGCTGTCTTCAGGGGGAGAGAGTGCGACGTAATCTGGAATATCAATGAGTGAAGAATCGACAGTGCCGAGATGTTGCTGTCTTTGTAGGTGAGAAATGCAAATATAGTACGTGTATTGTCAAGTTGCTGAGTGTACTTGATCACGCTGCTCGCCAGCAGTGTCTTGCCTACGCAAGCGGTTGGTTAGTTCATATTTCTTCCCTTAGGTCAAATCCGCCAACTTACCAGCCCCCGGAATTCCTTTCAGCCATAGAATTGGTCTTGATTTCTCTGAACCCGCCAACCAATCTTTGAAAGACGGGTCACGGAAGAGCCATTTCCCTGTCCCATCACAAACAGTCTCACTGAATGTGTAGAGGTCGTGGTCATAGTCCTTGGGCGAAATGTGCGCTCGGTGGCTTGTATATTCTTGTTTTATATTGTTCTCCTCGGTCTGAGCGAAGTGCTGAAGCTCACGCTCTCGTAGGTCGTTTGCCGTTCGAATTTCTTCAATACGTACTTCGTTCCTTATCAGGTCTCGATGTCGTGCTATGTGTTTGACTACTACCTGTATCTGATCTCTCTGGCTTGGCCAGATAGTCTCAAACAGAACTCGCAGACCTGCTTTTGTCAGAGCCATACATCGAATTGGGAGTTGGGAGAACTCACGACGCATGCTGAAAAAGTTTGTGGAAATCAGATAGAAATCAAGTATATCCTGGAAGAACAATACCAGGAGCTCATGCAGGCGACTGTTGTCCGTGAAGATTCCTGTTACTTCGCAGAACTCAGGCAGTAGATGTCCAATTTCTTCCAATGTATTGACAAGAGCATCAAAAGACTGCTTTAATACATCGGCCCACTGTAAAAGGAGTTTGATAGGGCCCCATATAAGCGCCAAAATGTCGGGTTTGGCCTGGATGAAAGTCTCAATCACACTACTGTAATCTCGAAGTCGGGTTAGAAATGGTTCAATCTTGGATAGGTGGCGAAGGCGTCCAGCTTTTGCCTGTTCATCTTGGAACTTCTGGATATCATTGTACACCTCCTCGATACTGTTCGTTTGAAGGATCTGATCGTAGAAACTCTGGTCGTTGAGTTTTGCTTTGAAGTCAAGGATCGCCCTTTCAAAAGCGCTCTGCACACGGTTGCCGGAGGTTGCCATGTTGCCCGCTGTGCCGCTCGGGTACGCAGAGATAACTAAATACCCAGCTGTCACTTGGGCACTTCGTTCAAGGGGAAACGACGGAGTCTATGGATAATGATGAGGAGAGCATCTGCCTGGTCGTTCGAATTTTAGGTGAGGCGAGTTTTGCAAGCAGTAAGTCAGCCTCAAAAGTGCCTTGCCGCAATCAAGTGGTCAAGGCATCATTCAGGCAAAAAGACAAGTCCAATTATAATTCGATATTCCTGTGAAAGTGACGCAGTAGTCTCCACTCCTCTGCAAGCCACAAATGCATCCTCGGCGGTTATTGACACGTCTCGCACCTGCGGAGGAGACAACTGTTTACTGCTCGAGCTGGTAGACAAGGGCGAACCAGTGGCGCAGATGCAATATTGTAGCAGAGTACATTTCTAGTGCTACCACCATCAGAACCATAGAAATGGCTGAGTGTCTCAACGAGAGAGTTGCTCATACGCGCCCGATCATGGCTATCTGCAGCCTCCATGTCAGCACTTTCAATGCCGAACGCAGAACCAAGGCTTGATTTCCATAGCTCAAAGAGCTCCTGTGATTCTAATGTGAGGTTCCTCATACCCACCCGCCCATAACACGAAACGGTCCCTTGGTGGAGACCGTAATTTTCATAATCCACATTCATAATGAGAAACATGACCAATCAATGGCCAAGTGATTCAACCGCTTTTCCATTCCTGACCAGGTCGTTAAATACCCGCTAACCTAGCTGGGGTGGTGGGGCTTATCCGGATAACCAAATAAATTTAGATATCCTATCGTGATTTGATTTGATTTGGTTCGGTTTGGTTCGATTTGAATAGATTTCGATCTGATTTATTTGTTTGTAAGTCTGCCTGTTAGTCGCGAGTGAGCCACCTGTCAACGATCATAGGTAGGTATTTGTGCACATGATCAACGTGTGGATTTGACGACGCAGTGACCATGCTGAGCTGCAGGTTCGGCTCGCTTGGTGTCGTTTCTCCCGGAATTTAAACTTTGTCCCAAATTAGTATTCAGGCATCAAGCGATAGTTCTGCCGCCCAATTGGTTCGAATAGTTTCTGACCGACAATATAGGCAGCCATAATGATTTAGTGAAGTTGATACCCACGCGTTAAGATGGATCGTAATTTCTTGAGGATGTATAAAACCAGAGATATCAAAACGAAGAAATTGATATCCTCATGCATGCTCTACCACTGTATTTCCCTTTCCTACGCCAAAAATGCGTTGCTACCCCCAAGGCCCAGCTCTGACATCCGCCGAGGAAAAGCTACTATGGGATGATGATGTCGTCAGTAAGCTCACAGAAGAGCAGTGGAAAGCCTTCGGGCAGTGGGTGGGAGCCAATGATCCAACACCGCTGGAGGCAAAATACTGGATTACGAAAGAAAACCATCTCGACCTCAACGTCTTTTCTCTCCAGTGCTTGTACTTACTTATCAAGCAAGCCAAGTTCGCTCACTGCGGGCAATCTTCCAAGACCTTGAAGCAATCTTATACGGTAATTCCCGTCTCATCATTCCCCAAGATATCTGATCGCTGATACCTTGTTCAACGCAGGAGAATGACTTGATAGTACGCAAACCAGGCTTTGGCCTACCCCTCGGCTACATGCCCGGCGAGGGAGAGCGGTTCCCTTTGCTGTTTCTCAACGATGACTATGGTGACGGCTGGGAGGCTGTCACCCTTCTCATTCGTGAATGCTGCATGCTCAAATTTATGGACGAATTGTCTGACAAGCCGAAATGGTGGCAAAAGGTCTATGACGATGAAATCGTGGCCAAGTGGAAAAAGGAGGTTTTGACCATGGACTGGAAGTCGTACCTCAAATATGCAGACTTTACTCCTGCTATGGCTGATGCGGCAAGTACATACTCGCATATTTCCTATCTGAATAGACTAACGATGGTACTTAGTGTATTCACGAATTGAGAATCAAAGCAGATCTGTACGAGAAAACAGGTCTTATCCCTGTGTACGATTATTGCGTGGCCGTGCTCAAGTCTGATAGCATCATGACCGCTGAACTAGCAAAGTCCCTCCAAGAAGCCGTGAAAGTACTAGAGGACGTGACGCCCGAACAAAAGGACTGGCATCCCGGAAGCAATGAGCAAGTCCTCGATCTCGTGCATCCATCTCTCTGGCCCTTGATATATGGTCGGTCTAAAATCCTTGTAGACCGTGTCATCGGTTTACAAGATGCTTTTACTCATGAAGGAAGCCCAGTCATGCTCCATGCGCCCACCGATGAGGAAACCTATCGTTTTCAAAAGCCTGGAAGCTTCTGCGAGAAAGGCTTTCCTGTACTGTCCAACAGATTCCAGTGGCTTCCTTGCGATGTGCTTCTCGACCCTCTAACGGGTACTGTCAATATCGCAAGTTATATCAACAACCTTCACCCTCATGAGCACGCGGGCTTGTACACTATTATCGAGAGTTTTATCAAGAAGTCCTTGCCGGCATGGGACATCCTATATCGTTGGGAAACTGACTTTACCGTGCGGCGGCTGGAGACTGATGAAGTAGGACTTGAATGCAAGACAGAAGAGGCTTGTGTTGATGGATGCAAGCCGTGGAACCGGCCTCTGGGTGAGGGTGAGGCAGCTCGAGATGCTCATGAACCTGGGGGTAAGCACTATGAGGAATCGGGGTTTTGGTCTGATGAGGACACAGATAACGAGTCGAACACAGCCGACACATGTGGGAGATCAAGCGAAGAGGAGTCAAACGCAGAAATGGACGAAGAAGAGCTAGATCATACTGAATTTGATCCAGAGACGGCTTACTTTAAGGGATCGCAGCGGAAGAAGCTAGACGACGCGTGGTTCGAGTCAACACATCCCATCAAGCTTCCCGACGCCGACCCAAAAACAGGCGATTATACCAAGATCACGCCTGACGATATCAAAACCGCAGGCTTTTTCAACGGCATGGAACAGGTCCAAGTCATCGTCAAACTTGCCAATATCCATCTAACCCCAGAAAACCCTTCTTATCCTGGTGGCTCATGGCATACTGAAGGCCAGCTCAACGAGCACATTGTCAGCACAGCACTGTACTATTACGACAACGACAACATCACCGATTGTACTCTTGGATTCCATACTTGTACAGAAGATCTATCTGAAGCTATTAGCTATGAGCAGTATGAACATGGCCCAATTTACCGAACATTTGCGATTCAGAAGGACGGTGATCGGCAACAAGATATTGGCTCTGTACACACCAAAGCTGGAAGAGCGATTTTCTTTCCAAACATCCTGCAACACCGTGTCTCGCCTTTCGAATTAGTTGACCGCACAAAGCCAGGACATAGGAAGATTCTCGCATTGTTCTTGGTTGACCCGGCTATACCCGTAATCAGCACTTCTAACGTGCCACCTCAGCAGAAGCATTGGTGGGATCAGTATCACTTACAAAAAGGTGGAGACTTGCCTGACAAGTCCAAGGTGAAGGTGGAACCTATTATGGATTGGCCTATAGGGCTGGAAGAAGCCAAGGAGTTGAGGTTGCAGTTGATGGGTGAAAGGACGTGGTTGCAAAAGCAGGAACAAGCTGGTGTCAGACAAGAATGGAATTTCTGCGAGCATTGATTAGTGTTCTACAATCATAGAGGGCTTATCAGGGTTAGTAGGATAGAATATCTATCAAGGACACATATTATAGCTTAGAGTGCTCGCAGGATCGAATTTTTCCCATGTTCCGCTATCGTCGTACTGTCGTTCAAGATTCCAAGTAAGGCTATCTTGGCTTGCTTGTGTTTTCCTTGATGTGCCAGTTTCTGTCTCTAACAAAGCGTAAAATATATTGGTATTTAACTCCTATCCTGGTTGACTTGACTCCCATAACAATCAAATAGTCAAGATAACATAACCCCAGTCTGATGATTCAATGTCAAAACGCCCTATTCCTCACTCTCAGCTCGATGGCTTTATCTTTCCTTGAATATTCACTTGTGGATTGATGCCCCGGTCGCCCCACTGCCTTGTGCTCTGTACTGTCTGGTTGTGTTGAAGGGTAGCAGCTGGGTATGCAACAGCAGGGGTGGACTGCTGATTGGGGACGTAGACATAAGCATAGTAGCAAGCGGCTAAGCGAAATCTAATCTTAGTATTATTCACTTGGGGGTGGTCAAGACAGGGCACATACCAGCTGCTGTAGTGACAATGGCAGCCTTGGGGAAGAAGCGAGCCGCTCTGGCAGTGAATCTGGCGGGAGGAGCAGGTTCCGGGGGAAAGTCGAAGCGAGGAAGAGCTCCGCCGAATGAGTTGGTCGTCATAGTGTAGGTAATGAGAATTGCAGTGTTGCTCAATTCGATGTGTTGTCTTGCTCGTTCAATTTGGCGCTGAGGTCAATTGGTAGTTATAATGAGTATTTACTGATGCATGGTCTTTTACATTTTATATGATTCTTGAAAACTTACTTTTCTCCGGTTGATCCCGAAACTTGGTGTTTGGTGTTGAGCGTGTCATGTCATGTCGTTAACAGTAGGATGCGGTGGCAAGGCTCGTACGGTGCCTCTACTGGCGCTGCTGTAGTGTGGCCTGATTAAACTGCTGATGAGTGCCCGCCCCCTCTAAGCACCTCCTAGGCACCAAGATCTCAAGCGCCCGTAAAAGGGCATGGATGAGCACGAGCATGACCATAAACTCGTCTCACCTTCTGACCGTGTGTCGTCATCCTGCTCTGAGGCGATGGAGTTTCGGTGCATTCGGACTCACCGAAATGTTGTGCATCAATTTGCCAGATCCGCATTTGATTCAAAAGTTTAGCACTGAAACAGCTATCAGGCGAGTTCCCCGCCTAAAGCGCACAACCACCCGCAGTGAACCATTTAACCTCAGGTTTTTATTACCTTCTTCTGAGCTTTTGTTCTACCCCAACTCCAGTTTCAGGACCATAAAATTATGCATATAATCACCTGCGGCAATTCTGTGGAAACAAGCCAATAAATGTGGTATGATTACTATGGCGTGATAACCATTTGACCCCGCGGAACGTGCACAGAACTTTCTTCTTTCAACTGGAGACACAGGTAATTAGGGTCAGGGTCAGGCGGATGCGCGCGAATCATTAGATGACATCTGAATGCGATGATTAAAAAAAAAGAACGTTCTATTAAATTTTTAAATGACTTACCATGAACTATGGCAGAGAGGATAATTGTTGTTGATTATTATAATTCATTATGACCATGGTAAGAAAGGACAAGTGAAGCATGAGATCGGCAGTAAATTTGTTTCTTAGGAGCTAGAAGGACGATTCAAGTGATATTTACACTCAGGATCCGTAAGGACTAGCCCCAGGGTACTTTTCTTGTCCAATGGTAAGATTACATTCTAGCAGAGGGGCGATACAGTCAAAGGCAAGTAGCTACAACTTCGTAGATAGCTGTATACAACCAAGGTAAGTCTTATCAAGAACAACAATCAGTTCACAACCTCCTTTAATCTCAGCTATAGTATTACTCACTATACAGCACCTATTGACTTAGATAAGCTTCCACAAGACCCATGGCAGTGGTACCGTGAGCTTTCACCACCTTAAATCTAGGATCCGCCTCTTTGAGCAACTTCTCAAATTCTTTCCCTGTCCGCTGCTTGGCACCCAAAACCACAAACATACACATATCATATTGTCGCAACAAGTGCTCCTCGAACTTGGATTTCTCGTTGAGCTCCGGTAAGACTTCGTCGTTGATCAGAAGCCGAGTCCCTGGTTTGCATTTCTCAAGAGCAGGAACAAGGGCTCTGATTATCCTGATACAGTCTCTGTCATTCCAGTTGTGTAGACACTGCCGCAAGAAAAAGGCGCTGGCGTCCGTGATGGGTTGTTCGCTAAAGAAGTCGTGCTGCATGAATACGACTCTTTCAGCGATATCAGGCGTCAATTTTGCTTTCCCATCCGCGAGCATGTTTGTGTTGGAGTCTTGGACAACAAAGTTGAGCGTAGGGAAGTGAGACGCAAGATGTATCGACACGTGTCCGCTTCCACCGCCTACATCCACAACTTTCCCCGAAGTATCAAGCTCAGCCCAAGGAAAGTCATCACGGAGCGTAGAAATTGGACGATCTATTTGTGCCAGTGCAGACATACCCCGAGCAAAGCGAATACCATGTTTTGGGTTTTCAGCTAACCAGGAATATAAGGGTTTGCCATGGCATGTAGCAAAAGGAGAATTGTTGCCATCTGACTCGAAAGGTGCATTTTGTACGCATGCCGCTGATGCGGAAGCTGCCTTGAACATTTCATCGACTTGACCGAGAAGGAGAGCCTCCATACCCGGGTCCTTTGCAATCAGAGCAGAAGCCATTGTGTGTTCGAAGATGTCGAGTTCAATTTCGTTAAAGACATGTTGGCTTGCCAAATGTTTGACAATTCTCCGGCAGCGATCTTGATCAATCCCAGCCTTGAGTGCCAGCTGAGAGAGACTAGTCTTCCCATTGAGAGGAACATGCCTAAAGAACTCGAAATGTAGCGCAACTTGCCACGCTGCAAGATCGTGTTGTGTCATGAAAAACGATCGGAATTCATTTACAGGACCGTTCACCAGACGTAGGAGAGTATGTGCCGCATCGTTGAGCAGAACTCTAGTGGTTTCAACATTGTCACTATATTGTATGACTGAGCTGGTTTGATGAAACGAAGGTTCTTTCTGATTGGTTTCCTGTAGGTGATGTACAATCGCTGAGGTAGTTTCTAGGATCGTCTGCGATAGTTGCAGAAGGCGAGATTCTTCTTCTGATCTCATGGTCGGTGAGGTAGCGTACAGAAATTGGAATTCAAGCGCTACCAGGAATGACACCCCAAAGAGAGAAGCACAAGAAGATAGACGTAATTTTATGAGGGGAACTTTCCTTGCAATGCACAAAGAGCGTTTCCTCCACTACTATTGGGCATATATAGTAGTTATGGTAACAACAGTAGGCCCGTTTAGGGACTTTGTTCAAGCTACAATGGTAGTTACGCATAAGTCTCATACTTCAGTTACTTTCGGGCCATCTGATGCTACCATGCACTACCTCACGCCGCGCTCTGCTTAGGCCTGCCCACTCTCGGGTGCCGAGTTTTTCTAAGTGACGGGTCCTTCTGGTTGCCGAAAATTCCGGCGTGTCGCACAACAAATAAACAAATTATGCGGAAGACCACAAAGCGTAAGTTGACTAGATACACAACATATTCCCCGAAGACTTGAGTCTCGGGTTCCGAGGTGGCATCCCTACCAGCATATTGTGGGTCAGGCGTACCAAATAGCCCTCTGAGACTCAATGGCTGGGGTACACGGAGAGCCCAGAATGCAGTCCCGAATGTGCGTTTCGTTAGCTTGCCGAACGTGCAGCCACAAGATCGGAAGGATTCGTCAACTTGCATACTACTGTTGCACATGGTGAGATGAGGTTGGGAGATTTGATAGAGGGGGTTTCACAAGTTCTTAGTTGGCGGAGCCGCCGAAGCACAGGGCCAATTCCCCCGAGCCACGATCTGCATGGCTGACACGTAACAGCCAGAGTCCCTAGAGAAGCATAAGAATATCTTATCAATGACTTATGTCTTCTTAGTAGACACAATAGATCTTGTTGTCATTGAAATGGGAGTGAAGATGGATTGAAGAGATGAAAACTAGCCACATAGGAGAGACGAGTATGATCCGGAATAGATCGATGATAATCCATTTACATCTCAACAGTTGTTGTCTTATCAGGCATTTAGCACGCGGGCGACACTGCGAGAGGACAAAAAAAAGCAAGCAAGTGATGTACCATGTAGTGTGAGCATGACCGCATCTCTAGGGACCTAGCTAAGATCTTCAGATGTCGCAGGCACGGCAGATAAATGGTACGTTAGAACCGTTCTGGTACTAGACTAGTTCATAAACGTAAAAGAGATGTATGGAACGTCGTTATAAGGGTCCTGCCAAGTAACAAACCTTATATCTGTGTGCCAGTTTGACAGGTTTCTGTACCTCATTATTCCGTTCAGTCTCCGAAAACAACCGCGTATACCACGGTCGATTATATCACCAATTTTTGCCGAGCATCACTATGCCTCCTAACTCTTTCTCAAAACACTTTGCATGCCGCCGTTGTCGTAGTATGAAACTTCGTTGTCCACCACGGGAGGACAACACGTTATCATGCGGTCGATGTCTTCGCCTTAAAGTGAGCTGTGTCAACCCACTTCCCAAGAATAGTGCCGAAACAGCCCCTCATACGATACCGGACTTGAACGGGCCGGGAGAGTGTTTGAATTTGCAAAGACAATCACCCGAGTCTATGGAGCCCCAAAGGTGGCCATGGCAGGGTCTGGCTGAATGTCAAAGTCAAAATGAGGGCAATGTTTCTACAAGTCTCATTGACTCAACATTTCAAACCCCACTTCTATCAAGCATTGGATCATCGGATTGTTTCACGCACTTTGGTAACTCTGAGGGCCACAAGTCGATATTTTCCAACTTTGAGTTTTGCCACTCGACACATTCTGAGGATCTACCCCTTGGTGTGGAGATGCCAGCTGATGTCTTTCCGACTGATCCTTTGGTGCCTGATACTGCGGATTTCGAAACAACAGAGCCAATGGCTAAAGCCAGTTTCGTTGCAGTGGATGCTGACCCCAACTTGACTGGTCTCCGCCTGAAGCTCTCCCATAGATCTCATGGCCTTCAGCTTGAAACCACTACCAGAAACTCGGGCTCAGCGTATCTCCCTCCGGATAAGGATATGGACGAAACTAGGTCAGCAGAGTCTTCATGGTTCGGGGATACCTTACAGGATATTTCGAAATTCCTGAGCATTATCGAGGCACATAATCAAGAAGCAATCTCGACAACAAACGATCACAATGGTTCGACCCATATCGCGACCATGAGCATTGTAGTTGCTCTCGATATGCTAGCAGCATATATCCAAATAGTAACGATTTTCAATGCACTCTGTGCACAGCTCTGTGACGATATACGCACATCGTCGCGAGGTTCTCTATCTGGACTTCAGACTCTCCCGGGACTTCAGTTGGCCGGCCTGTCCGTCGAGCATGGCCATTTGCAAGTTAAGATCTTGTTGCAAGCAGTTTTGCACCATTTTGAGATAATTGAGAAAGTTCTCGGCCTACCGGTGGCCTATCGAGTATCAGGCCGACTAGATGAATACACTGGTCTTTTGACCAATACTCAGCATTATAGTAGCCTCATGGCTATAGTAATAGAAGACACGAGCGGAAAGAAGACTATTTACTCCTTGAAACAAAATCTCAAGCGATTAGCTCAGTTGATATATGCATAGAGATGAAAATAGAGACTTCAGTTTGCGCAGCCTGAGTAAGACATTACGATGGGCCTTGAAGTCGGTGGTAGTTAAATCTTGATGGTATAATTTGAAGTAACTGATTGCCTGGCTCTTTAGTAGCTGCCCAAGCACTTCATAGCCTTGTACCTCTAGAAGTCTCGATCCTTGGATATTCTGTGGATAGCAAATGTTAGCATAATTTTGAATCTCAAACCACTTCATTTGCCATTCATCTTCTAGCCAGCAGAAAAATGTACATGTTTACTGCCGGACACAACATCCGCTGCCAACGTGGTCAAACTGGGGCTCTGGAGGATATTGAAAATCGACAGCTCAGTTCCCGCTTGGTTGAAGAGCATATTGCGGACCTCAACAGCCATGAGAGAATCTACGCCATGCTGAGAAGGTGACTCTTGTAGATCAATCTCTTCGACCGGAATCAAAAACATATCTGCTAGCATCGTGGCCAGGGCAGATTCGACGACTCGGATTGCTCCATCATGCGATGCACATGCAGCCATCTTCGCGGCCAGAGTGTCGCCACCCTTCTGATCCTGCTGGTCCTGCCCGCTTGAGGAAGGCTGTCGATATTTGAGCGCAAGGAAGCGCATGTCTCGTCCAATATCCCCATCATTGTCCCAGTGAGGGCCCGGACCAGAGTTGACTCCACCGAGAATGAACTGTGGGTTATAAGGCGACAGTATGGCCATTTCGAGGGCAGCCAATACTTGATACTCGTCGACGACCAGGCGTCCTGCTTTGACCAGGGACTTGCGCAGTATCTCGGCTGAAGACGCTTCGGCAATGTAGCCAATTGAATCAACCACCGAAAGATCTATCGATACAGCTGGAAGACCGCATTGTTTCACACGGTAGTGAGCTAATGCATCTTCGTAGGCGCCGGCTGCTGAGTATGCTGCTTGACTAGGGTAGCCCAGAATGCCATTGATAGAGGAGAACAGAACGAAGAAGTCGAGATCTCCGGGCAGATTGAATTGACTATGCAAGTTCCAAACACCTCGAACTTTGCTATCGGTTGTGGTTTTGTAATCGTCGAGTGTCATCTTCTCGACGAATGAGTCCTGTAAATTGTACAAGTTTAGTCAGCTGATCGACAAAATTAATAAACGAGCCAGAAATGATGTTATACTTACGCGCAGAACAAAAGCAGCATGGACCAGGCCTCGAATGGGCGGCAGACCTTCTTCTGCGCAGGTCTGAACCGCCTCGGAGACGCCATGTTCACTGGCAACATCGCCACTGACAAGCAGTACGCGGGAACATCCTGCTTCATGTAGCTCCTGAGATAACGTAGCTGCTTGCTCGCTCTTGGAAGCATTACGAGACATGATAATGATGTTTTTGGCCCCCCTTGACACCATCCAATGTGCCACTGACCGCCCTAAGCCACCAGTCCCGCCAACAATGAGGTATGATGAGTTGGGATAGAAGCATGCAGAAGTCTTTTGTGGAAGCACGGAAACCATTGCGTCCGGTTCGACTGACAGAACAGTCTTACCAAGGTGATGTCCTGTCTTCAATGATCCAAACGCCTCTGCAATGTTCATCACGGAGAAGACGCTAAGAGGGTAGATGGGTGAAATCGCCTTTGTATCCAATAGGCGAACAATCTCACCTAAACAACGGTGCACAGCAGGTCCTCCGTACTCCAACAGAGTGGAGATATTGAAGGCTGAGAAGGAAATGTGGCGACCAAATGGCCGCATCTCTAGGTCGTTGTTCTGTTCCGTATCTTGTCCACTGATATCAATGAATGACCCTAGCGGTGCGACCAAGTTAAAGCTTTGCTGCAGAAGCGGACCATGGAGAGTATTTAATACTATGTCAACCCCACGGCTATCAGTAGCGGTGGTGATGGCAGTCCCAAAGGATCCATTATGGCTATCCAGAATATGGTCCGTCGGGATGCCATACTTGCGCTTGATCAAGTCTTGCGCCTCTGGAATGCTAACCGTGACAAAAACTTCTGCTTGGACATGCCGTGCAATCATGATGGCAGCTTGGCCAACGGCCTTTTCCGCGTCGTGAATCAAGATAGATCGACCATGTTTCAAATGACCAATCTCAATGAGGGAATAATATGCTGTAAGAAACGCAATAGGCATGGATGCTGCATCCTGAAAGGTGAGTCGTGCTGGTATGGCTATCGTTGAGGTCCACTCCACGATGGCGCGACTTGGTAAAGACGATTGGGCGTCGCCCAGAATGCAGAAGACGCGGTCACCGACTGAATAGCCGTGTTGAAGTGCTTCACTCCCAATTCGCGTGATTATACCAGCGCACTCAAGGGTAATGATGCGATTGTCTATTTGATGTAGACTGGCGCCGTATGCCTTGGGCTCGATTTCCACCAAGCCAGGTCCAAGGCAATCACCGAAAGTCATCGCATACGCATCATCACTGAATGCTAATGACTTATGATCCAAGGAAAGAGGTCGATCTTCCTGATAGAATGGCTCGATGGATGCAGATGTTGCATCGTGTCCTGATAGACTGGATGATATCGTCTGATCTTTCACCTTGTCATGGTAAAAGCGTGGAATTAGAATGACACCATCCCTCTCTGCGTATTCGAACTCTCTGGCACCTGATGCTCTAGTGACACTGTGCTCCGAGTCCCAAAAGTTACTTTGCAAGATTCTCGCCAAGGCTGACACTCCAGCATCAGACCATAAAGGGCCTCTAGGGTCAAGGTCGACTGTCAAGAATTTTCGACCGGGATACTCGGTGCGTAACGCGCGAACAAAACCGGCCACAAGACCAAGCTCGGGTCTCTCGCAGTCAACGGCGCCACCTCGTGTAACCCAAATCAGCCCTTGACAGTTAGTACACAATGTTCGAATCCCTTCCAGAGCTGCGGAGTCGAGATTGTATAAGATGGGTTCTTCCACCTCACCCACGAAGAGACAAACTTTGTCAGTGAACCATGCAGTTGTTGTCGAAGCAGACTCAAGGTCCCGGACAATAGGCAATCTGTTTCCTCCCACGGGAGAGTCCAGGTACATTTGTGCGGGCAAAGATTTCTGAAGACCTTGGATCCAGTTGGGAGGTGGAGAGCCTGACTTCTTACTTGTGATGATAACGATCTCGCCTGGGTTGGCATGCTGGTTTGGGAAAGCTGGCAAAGGCGACGTTGACATGACTGTCATCCAAGTGGAAATCTCGGAACTCCCGAGGTCGTATAAATCAAGATCTATACCCGAGAAGCCTGCATCACGAAGATGGCCATCTAACACGGATATTCTTGGCACTGGTTTGCGGCAGGCGGCTCCCCCAATGTCCTCATTGGGATACCACCCAGGAAGCAGCCCACTGACAAACTGACTTTCGATGCCATGTTGCAACTCCTCTGTCAGTAGCATTCTGCCACCGGGCTTGAGCAGATTCCGAACGTTCTGAAGTGCATGCGAGACAGGCCTGGTACTATGAAGGATACGAGACGCGATCACAACATCATAAGTGCCATAACCAAAGCCCTGCGCCTCCGGGTCATTTTGGATATCCAGTATGTCGAAAGACAAGAGGTCTGTCCATGGTGAGAGATTTTCTTGAGCCGCCTCAAAGAATGTCGTCGAGATATCGGTGAAGTGATACGAGGATGCGTGTGGCCCACCTGATTTGTCGGTGCCGAGGGCTTCCAGAGCATATCTTGTCATGGCCCCAGTTCCTGCGCCAATCTCAAGAATACGGATCCGCGGGTTCTTGTGAGCTAGATGGTGTAGGAGCCCGCCGAGCTGTGCGCCGGCCCTTTTCATCCTTGGGTCTTCCTCGTAGAATCTCGATAATAGATTGTCCTGAACTAGTAGTTCGAGTGGTGAGACTTTCCTAAGCATGATGTCAGGCAGATGACCACCGATATGACATATGATCTTGTCAAGCCCTCGGGACGTGTCTATCTGGTTGATTTTTAGAGGCCCGGAACGATCAATGTCGAGTTGCTTAGGAGCATCCTGTCCGACTGCTTGTTTCATCCAGACATAATGCTTTGCCAGATCAGGGGGCAAGCTTTTCAACTCATTCGGGCCCAATGCAGTGAGTGCGTCTTTCATGAAATGAATACAAAGTCGCGAAAGGTCCCGTACAAAACCTTCCTCCAGTGGACCTGTCTGGAAGCTTAGTTGCTTCTTGATCGAGGAGACGGTGGCTGGGGAGCTCAGCGAGATATCCAATGACCATTCCACCTGGCTACACAGCTTTTCCTTCCATGACTGAGTCTGTTGGGAGGATAGGTTGTGTCCCAAGGATTGATACGAACAGCCTTCCATCTGAAGGACGATATTCTCATCGTCTTCATTGGAAACGGAGATGTTGGCCTGCATTCCTTGATCATCTTGATGGACCAGCTTGGAATGAACCTTGAAAGGATAGCTTGCAACGTTGCTGATATTATTGGAAAGCCACATATGTTGCACGGAGCGAGGAACCTTGGGTGCAGATTCGTATGCAACGGCTCCTCTGACAGCCGAGTATGGAGCAGTGAAGACGGCGTCGAGGGTGGCGGGATTCAGCACGTGATAGCGTGGCAGATCTTTGGGTACAGATATGTCGGCCACAGTCATCGTCACCAGACTGCGTTGGTCTGAACCAGACTGTACAATGTTGGTGAAGTTTTGGAACATTGGGCCATGAGTGATACCCAAGGCTCTCAGGTTGGCAAACAGATCAGCTGGGATGATTCGTTTCGTATAACCCCTTTTGTCCAGATCAGGCTTGCTCGTTGTTGGTCTGAGCGCTTTTGACTCTTTGCTGTCGACTCTGATCAACCCTTTTGCATGATGCGTCCATCGATTATCTGACGTAACGGACCAAACCTCGAAATGCTTCCATCCTCGTAGTCCAACATCCTTCTCACTAACCGGTCGTACTTGTATTTGAATCTCAATGCCGTCCGAGTTGTCCGGGATGAGTAGAGCCTGTAAGAACTCGACGTCCCGTAGTAGGTAGCCTGAGACCTCGGGATCGTCGGTCGCCTGGTCCATCTCTGTCAGCTGTTTCATAGCCTCGACAGCCAAACAAATGTATCCCGCTGCTGGATACAATATGTTAGACTGGATGATGTGGTCTCTGACCCACGGCGAGCCGGTTGTATCAAGAACGTGACGCCAAGACGGTGATGCCGGGTTCACTCCGTCAACTAGCGAGCCTAGAAGATCATGAGGAGGTTTTGAACGCTCTCGAAGAGCTTTGTTGAATCTCGGCTCCACCCAGTGTCGATTTTGATGATTCCAAGGATAGGATGGTAAGTTCGGTAGCACTCTTAGGGGATGGTGTTTACCATTTGGGAAATTAATGGCCTCCATATCCACAGGATAGCCTTGCTGTATCAGGCTGGAGGCGAGTGCCAGCATAGTCTCTTGTGCATTGTTGTTGCGGACAAGACAGCCATAATATGGGATGTCTAACTCTTTGAACTCGGGAAGCGCAAGAATTTCCTGAATCGGCCCTCCCAAGGCAGTGTGTGGACCTACTTCGATAATGATATCCACATTCGACGTGGAACCGTTCAAGTCATGCAAGACCATGCTAGTGAATGCCTCCACAAAACGGACTGGTTGCATCAAGCTATCAACCCAGTGTCTCGGGCAAGCGAGTGCTTCAGTGCTGGTTATGTGGCTTCCTGTCACGGGAGATGAGAAGGTGACAGACATTGGGGTTCCTGTGTCGTTGGTAGTGTCTTCGGACTGCATTGCCTCCAGTGCTTCAGCATACAAAATTGCTATGCCAGCCATGTGGTGCGAGTGCCATGCTGTGTCAACTTTTAGCCGTCTTGCAAACACCCCATCCGCTTTGGCTAGATCTTCAAGCTCCATTACTGCTGAAAGATCACCCGCGACTGTGATACTAGATGGGCTATTGATACACGCCACTACAGCTGTCCCTTCAGACCGCAATCTTGCAAGATAGGACTGTGTGTCTTTCAAACCGAGCCCTTTAGGTTCTCAACATTAGCAGTGCTTAAAGGAAAGAACGAAGAGGGAATCGACAAGGGGTCAGACGTAGGGGAAACAAGCTGGAAGCCTACCAATTGCAATCATCGCCCCTTCCACAGAACCACCCAGACTTTTGTCAGCTGCTAGAAGTGCTCGATAGTACGAGAAGGCTATGGCTTGCTTATAGCTCAGAGCCCCAACAGTAAAGGCAGCAGCAATTTCTCCGCTCGAATGGCTCGTGACGGCGACCGGAACAACTCCCCACGAACGCAGGAGGCGTACAAGAGATATTTGTACCGCGACACAGATTGGTGTGCTTAAAGCAACAGAGTTGATCCGAGTGGTCTCTGCCTCTCGTGACAGCTCTTCCATCAGAGACCATTCGACACCCAACTGCTTTAGATATTCCTCAGCCTCCTCAAGTGATGACCTGTACACAGGGTAGGAAGTGACGAGCTCTCTGCCCATGGCATACCACTGAGCACCTTGGCCGGTAAAAACCATTCCAACTCTTGGTTGGCGAGAACTGCGGCTAGGTTTGAATTTAGGAGAAAGAAGGGTCTGAATGACAGCTTTGAAACCCGAAGTGACCGGCACCGGGTGGGCAGCTGTCCATGGAAAGATGGTCCGGCGTTCACAGAGGGTATAGGCGAGACTTTGGAGATATGCTTCACTGTTGGAGTCGGTGGATTTGAGTTTTCCGAGGAAGTCGGCGAGATTTGATATCATTTTTTGACACGCTTGCTCATCTTTGCCACTTAGGATAAGAACTTTGGTGTCACCAGTGCTGAGCAGTTGATGGCCGTTAGTCACTGCATCTGCGTGGTTCCAATCTGTACCAGGTGCATGCCAAAGGTGTTCCGAGTGTAGGTTCGAGCGGGCAGTCGCGTGTGAATCTTCACATCCAGGGGCTGGTAACCACGGGCGACACTCTTCCATGACGATATGAGCATTAGCTCCACCGTATCCAAAGTTGTTGACAGACGCTCGACGGATCTTCCCAGCCGGCCATTCTTCTAGCTTCATGACCAGTTTGAGGTTCCAATCTTGCAAGGGAATCTCAGGGTTAGGCTTTTCAAAGTTGATAGACGGGGGAATGATGCCCTTTTCCAGAGCCAGTACCGTCTTAACAACACTCGCTAATCCACTTGCTGCTTCAGTGTGGCCGAGGTTCGTTTTGATAGATCCGATAAGCAGTGGCTCATCCCGCCCTGCAAACACCGTGGCAATAGCCTTCGCCTCGACTGTATCTCCGGCTTGTGTCCCTGTATGCTGGTTAGTTGGGGAGTTGCGAGGTATTGACTGATTGAAGCATTACCAGTCCCGTGGGCCTCGACATACTGCGTGTCGTGTGGACTCAAGCCCACATTGCGATAGCAGGTCCGGATCAAATCCTCCTGCGCTTGTAGACTGGGCGTTGTGATAGTCTCGGTCTTTCCGTCTTGGTTCAACGCAGAGGCACGAATTACTGCCCGGATTGGATCACCAGCAGCCAGCGCGTCTGCCAGGCGTTTGAGGATGATCGTTGCTACACCTTCACCACGACCGTACCCACTCGCGCGCGAATCGAAAGCGTAACACTTGCCATCACCAGATAGAAATCCAATCGCAAGTTAGCCTTGAACAGTTCAACGAAAACATACGTGTATTTACCCTCCAGAGCTCAGAGCTTTAAACATGTCCGGGTTGAGAGTGAGGTTTGCACCGCCAACAATGGACATGTCAGCCTCCCCAGTTTTCAAACTTTGGATCCCTTGATGTATAGCTACCAGGCCAGAGGAACAAGCCGTTTCTATTGTCATGCTTGCGCCCCTGAAGTCGAAGAAATGCGATATGCGATTCGACATCATTGGAACACCTGTCCCTGTGGCCATCAGCCTTGGTAGATTATCAGCGTCGCGGAGAAGAGCATCTCGATAATCATGTACAAAGATTCCGGTGAATACAGAAGTCTTTGAGCCCGCAACTTTCGTCATGGCGAGGCCGGCTGTTGATGGAAAGGAGAAGGAGTTGTTAGCACTCAATTCTTGTAGCCTGGTGGATTGAAGAAGGCTAAACTCTTACCACTCTCCAAGGCTTCATATACCGATTCCAGTTGTAAGCGGTATTGTGGATCCAGAGACTGGAACGATGAATGTCAGTTGACATGTAGTCCCGCTAGCCACTTGAGTTCTTACCGCCGCAGCTTCACTCGAGTAACCGAAGAAAGCTGCATCAAACAGTCCAACATCCTCCTGCAAGAAATGTGCGCCTTTGACATGGGTCTAGCAGTGGTAGGTAAGTATTTGTTACTAAGTTCTTGTGTCCTCTTTTCTGACATGGTGTACACATTTAGTACTTACACTATTGACCCTTTCACTGTTGGGATGGTATATGCCTTCTGATCTGAACCGAGAAGAAGGGAAAGGTTGCCATGCGTTTCTTCCCTCAATCAGCATTTGCCAAAGTGACTCGTTGTTTGTCGCATCTCCTGCAAACTTGGAGCTCATGCCAATGATTGCAATGGGCTCAGATGTCGAGGCATCTTTGTACCCGTTGCTCATGTCCATCCTCTTCTTCTTTGAAGATATGAATCAGCTTGAGCAGTAAATGTTTCGCGGTAGGTAAAGTTTCACTTCAGGTTGAACAAAAGTTTCAATAGCATTGGTTAAGATGATAGTGCTATATAGCTAGAATGCTACCGAAAGACCTGACCACCATGATATGTAATACTTGAAGGCCAAAATGTACGGATACAGGGTGGCTATTTCTGCCGCTGTCTGTTCAAGTCGATAGAGCAAACCCAAATTGAAGTAGCCAATACCTTGAAATTGTTTGCCGGTTAACCTAATGATAAACTGTTACTCTTGGTCGAAGTAGGTCCTATGGACAAAAAGCACTCATCGGTGTTCGGGAGCCGCCCTCGAGCAATGCACAAAATCTTTCGGGCAGCGTATTATATAAGCTCGGGCCGTGCATTGTTTATGCAGGTTCGGGATATATAGTACCCGGCGATCTAAGTAATCAATACTGACCCCCTCTCCTCTAGAGAGGGGGTAATAAAACCTATAACTTTATTAAAATTATAACCTTATTACCGATTATAACTTAACTATAAAACTATT
>JAPERM010000085.1:0-174245 GCA_030411635.1 Fusarium sp. MBC 119
TGGGACACGATATTCAGTTAATCAGGTTTCTTGTGTTTGTGTCAGCAATAGAAGTCCTCTGAGTATGAATCACATGTAAGAGATGGATGATGACATGCAAGGTCGGGAGGCTATCACCAAATACGTGTGCAAGGCTGGGTGTGCTCGTCTGGACTAGTGCCCAGTGCCACCAATGAAAAAGGTAAACGCGCCAAGGTAGGAAGCCGTCTGCAAGATACCTTAATTATTCATAAGGTCAGTGGTATACAAGAGGGTTCTAAGTATTATGATGATGTAGATGGACTTTAGCCTAATTTTCACTCGTTCAGCTACCACCAGTAGTAATAGCTTAGCGGTATCCAGGCCATACAACCAGGAACCATGCGGTATGGTGGTGAGCTCCCAGGACATGGACATCCGCCTCTGTGCTTGCTAGTTGAATAGGTGTCTTAAACACGTACCCATAACAAAGAGCAGATCGTATCTAGTTGTAGTTCCGAAACACCATCTGAATCAGATTCAGCCCCTTAACAGCTAACTCAAGGTATGGAGGTTAGGTAAGGTTACCTGGGCTGTCACCACCTAAACACCCCCTACCCAAGCCACTGTAGTTTGATTCACTACCCGCTCTACCGCTACCGCTACAGCTATCCGTACAGCTACAGCTATTGACAGCACCTCCCTGACCTCAAGTGTCCTTCCGGGGGACCGTGCTGTGTCCTCCCCACTCCGCTTCCCGTCCGGGACCTACCTAAGGTTAGACCCGTCCAGTCTAGTCTACATCATCTCCCATCTCCTCCTCCTTTTCACCGTTACGTATAATCTTCTTGTCTTCAATTGCTTGATGCGCTTGCGCTTCCTTTGCTTTCAATTTTGTTGTGTCTCCTCTGCGATTCTTGTTTCCTTCTTCTTCTCTTTTGCTTCTCTTGTCGTTATTTTTAATCTGTAAGTGACCCCCAAGCACGAAGGTATACATCGTGGCTCCTTTGTTCTGGGCTCTTTGTCCCGTTCATTGATGGATCTCTCCACTATCTGTCCCTTCTTCTGCTTCTACGCGTTGCCGCTCCCCTGGGTTTGTCCTATCGCACCTAACGAACCAAAGCTGACCAGAAGATGCAACAGCCTCTCACCTTCTTGTTCTTCTTTTGGTCGAACACGACTTTCTCAACTCCAAACGCTTCTCCGAACAACGTCGCCGTCGCATCAGCTCCACACCAGCTTGGACCCCTGTTGCGCTATTGCGAGTCTCGTCTTGCTCCGATCTAAGCTATCCGTACCTCTATAGCTACAACTTCTTCGATTTGAAATCAAACATAAAGAGCACGCCGTAATCATGGTTTCCGACGAGCACTTTGAGATGTGCTTGCCCATCCTACAGGATGCAACCCTGGAGGACGAGGATAAAACAGATAGGCTTGAGGAGCTGTTCCGCAAGGAGACCAACCTCACCGGTACTTCTCTCGACAACGCCATATTAGACGCCTTATGGCGCTATCGCGATGGTGGAGGGACATCAACTTCGCCGCCTCCAATAAGACAAACAATCCTGCGACGTCCTTCTCCCGCCTCCTGGCGTGGTTCGCCAACGCCTCTCTCGGGATCCCCAAGGCTCGCCGTGAGCCCCCTTGCTCCTCCTGGCTTCGTTCCATCCACCTTTGGCAGGACCATATCCTCGACAGTCTCCCCCTTTTCTTCGCCTCGCGCCTCGCCACGCATGGCTCTTGCGACGCCTGTTATTCCTCACAGTCCAAGCTTGAATGCATACGAATTTGCTACCGATCCGACTCCGGCTACCGAGATCTTGGGAGAATATCAAGCTGAAAACGTTGAGTGGCTTGTCAGTGATGATGCTGCCAGCGTAACCTCATCTATCGGCACCCCAAGCGCCCTCAACGCTGCCGCTCCCGAGTTCTCGTCAATGTCGGCGCAGTCAGCTGATATGTCGCCATACGACATGTTGCGCTCCATCCTCGGACAAGCCAAGTCGGACGACGAGATCGAGGCCGCTCTGGCGCAAAATGGCTATGATCTTAGTGCGACTATCGTCTCATTCATGGAACAGGCTGGGGACAATCAACCCGGCGGTGTCTCATTGGAAGAACCCAAAAACGTGTTGATCGGAAAGTCGGTCGATCGTCCCTCTACTCCTCTTGGTCAACAAAAGTCTGGGGTGATCTGCAAGTTTTACATGTCGACTGGCCAGTGCTTACGTGCCGATTGTCGATTCAGCCACGATCTCAGTAACCACCTATGCAAGTAAGTTACAATGCAATGCGGTAGCTTCACAGTATCATAGCTAACGCTTTTACTTTAGATATTGGGTAATGGGAAATTGCTTGGCCGGAGAGACGTGCATCTTTTCGCATGATCCTACGAAGCTTATGAACAAGCTCGCACTTGATGGGGCCAGTACACCACCTTCGAAGCAGGGGGGGTTGCAGTTGGGAGATCTCAACTCGTTCCCATCTCTCCGACCTGGCACTCCTGATCATCTGAGCGGGTTTCCTGGGAGTAACAGTTTCCCCGGCGTCGGGATTACACCGCCGCCAGGTTTGAAGCATTACCAAGGAACATCCAGTCCTCGTAATCGATCTCGCCCTGGCAGTCGACATCAGACTAGGGATTCAGATATCTCCGCACCCGCGTTAGATGACAATGATGCGTTCCCGTCGCTAGGATCTGCTTCCATCAAGCAGGGCAAAAAGCACCACGGCAAGCGTGGTGGCCATGGTCACGGACACAAGGAAAACATGGTACCCAACTCTTTGGCTGACATTGTCAAGATGTCTCCGTCGCCCACTCCTGTCCGTCCTGAGCTTAAGAGAGGAATGGGACGAAACGGGAGTGCTGCAGCCACACGAAACGGAGAAAACAGTGCTGCGGCTCAAGCAATCCCCAGCCCCAAACATATCCCGTGGCTCGAGACTGGTGAGCGGGCCAATAAGGCATATCTGAAGGCTCGCCAAGAAGCTATCAAGCACGGCGGCCTTCGTAACAAGTTTCTGCAGAGGTGTGTATTGTTACTTCAATTGATGTTTATAGTATATGTACTGACCTGGTATGATAGTGCTGCGCAAGCCTGGAACCGCAATGATGCTAGGGCGGCCAAGGCGCTCAGCTTGCGAGGACAAAGCGAAAACGACCTTATGCGCAAGGCCCATCGTGAGGCCGCGCGGGAGCTGTATGAGGAGCGTAACAATGGCAGCTCTAATGGCTTAGAGCTCTATGTTGACCTTCATGGTCTCCACCCTGAGGAGGCGGTTGAATACCTCGAAAAGGTCCTGATGGAGAATGGCCGAGAATCGCAGCCTATCTATGCCATTACGGGCTCTGGACACCACAGCAAGAACGGCAAGGACAAGGTTGGCAGAGCCATCCGCAACTTTCTCAACGAGTGGAGGTATGCATACCGGGAGTTTTCTGTGCCAGGAGACCGTAACAATATGGGAGGTATCCTAGGCATTGACGCCCGTAGCTGGGACAAGTCACTCGCCAAGGAGGGCACGGATGATGACGATAAGGAAGAGGTGGATATTCTAAGCCAGGGCGTCGAGATTGGCGATGGCAAGGTCAGGCTCTTGGTGCGTGATCCGCCCAAGGGACCTAGTGGTCGTCGATGACGACGCAAGACCCGAATAGAAAGAAAGCAGTAAAATAAGACTCCGTTCTACAACTAAAAACATGATCATACCCGTGCAGGTCGTCCAGTAAAATCTTGAAATAGGTATTTTGCCTTGAGCAAAATAGAAGAGGAAAAATAAAATTATCCTAAGATTAGGATAATTCTCTAGTATTTTATTAAGATTTTGAATCAATTTAGACCAAATCTTATAAAAAAATTCTATAATTTCAAGTTTAAAACCTTCATATCATAGATTCCAACTGATATCTCGAGTTGCAGTTTCGACGGACAAGGACTAGTGCCATGGGTAGTGGGGCCGTTCCTTCGGAATTGCTGACACTAGCAACGTCATGTAACTCTGAGTACATCCCAACGAACGACAGCTTCACATTGACAACCTCCCCATAGGATCTCCTTTGAAGTTCTATCGAATACAATACATTTCTCTCTCAACTATTGTTCTATAGGCTTCAAAACTATTCTAGTTCCACATCCTCGACCCTCCAGCGCCCTTTCGGTCGTCAATCGCTCTGCTCCGGCCTCATCTTCATCTCCGCGCGTTCCGAGCCTCACGTATACCAAAAGTACAAAAGACATGGCCGCGTAGGCAAACCCATCACAATTCCAACTCAACCAACAAACCTAATCTCGTCGCCAAATATGCCGGCCGATTATAACTCAACCGCCCAGGCCCTCGCCCTCTCTCCAGACCGCGGCTCCTCTCCCTCGCCAAACCGTCCGCCCTGGTCTGCCACGTCGTCGAGCCGCCGACTCTCGAATCCCCTCGTCGGCCGTCGTCGCGCGAGTACTAGCTATGTCGGCGGGCGCGGAAAGACGAGCTTTGTGCGTCGCATCATGGCTTCGGTGAATTTGCTCGGCGAGCAGGTCTTCAAGGTGTATCTGCGCATGTCGCCAACCCAGCGGGTGCTCGCTGCTGTGGGCGCCGTCGTCGCGTTTGTGCTGGGCGTGTTGGCGCTGATATACTCGCATGCTTTCTTCAAGTGGCTCGATCCTTATGCTGAGAAGTGGCGCAATCTGCCGGGTGGTTGGATCTTGGCGTTTCTGCTCGTCTTTGCTACTTCGTTCCCGCCTATTGTTGGATACTCAACTGCCAGCACCATTGCGGGCTTCGTTTACGGATTTCCTTGGGGATGGCCCATTGTGGCATCTGGATGCACATTGGGCGCTCTTGGTGCATTCCTTGCGAGCAGGACTATCTTGAGCAAATATGTTGATCGCATGGTTGGGCATGATCACCGCTTTATTGCCCTGGGCCAGGTGCTGCGCCAGGAGGGCATCTGGTATCTCACGGCGATTCGATTTTGTCCTCTGCCGTTTAGTCTGAGCAACGGTTTTCTCGCTACGATTCCTAGTATCACGCCGCTGGCGTTTACCGTCTCTACAGCCTTGTCAAGGTATGTCCACGCATACTATCACACCCCTGGTACTGCTTTATTCGGATACTAACGACTTCACAGCCCCAAACTGCTTGTTCACGTCTTCATCGGTAGCCGTCTCGCCCTCCTCGCCGAAAAGGGCGATAAGATGTCCGCCGGCAGCAAAGCCATCAATTACCTGAGCATGATCCTCGGTGGCGCCGTCGGCCTCATCGTCGGCCTCATTATCTACCGTCGCACCATGGCTCGAGCCGAGGAGCTCGCTCGTCGAGAGGGTCTAGATCCTAACGCCATGTCTGCTGAGGAGGGCGAGGCTGGTTACGCTGACTCTGACAACTCGGCCCTCATGGACCCCGAGGACGCAGCTGTTCTCATGTCTGATGACGATATTTCGCTATGGGAAAGGGATGGTCTGGAGGGCAGCTATCATGATGAGGATGATGAGGACGACACCAACAAGAGGGGGGATTAGGGGGCACGGGTGGTATATGTTGAGATGAGACCACGTGCAAGTTACGGGAACAGTAATGACAGGAATCATCCATGAACAGGGACCTCTCGAACGGTTTGGTTATAGCAGTCTTTGTGGTTTAGACAAGGCGTTCTGGAAATTTTACATTAAAGGGATTATGGGTGGTTTATTACTCAAGGACAATGAATGGATAGAGGATGATGATACGTATAAATCAGATTTCGTTCGTGCTATAAGAGCCAAATTTGGATATCATGTCGCTGTACTAGAATCAAAGTTTGCAATCAATCGTCGCTTGCATCTCTTACGGCTGTTTAATACCGCTTAAATTTCAAGACGTCTGTCAAGACGCCTATAATATCATCGCTTCCATACCATAGCTAAAAATCAAGATTCGCCAACGCCGTCGCTTATGCATTCTTTGCCCAATGCGAAATTGCAGAATAAAACAATGCCAATATTAACTGGGATCACTGATTCCCTCGATATTGGTTCATGAACTGTATAGCCTGGTCCATGGGATACCCAATGAACACAGGCCCCGTGAAAATCATCTGCGGTTGATTGCTTGTCCCTTTGGTCATATCAGGGTTGATGAAGGCGGGCTGAGGGGGTGTCTCATGTTGATGGGGGGGAGGACCGGTCTCCTTGACTGGTGAAAAGGATCGGGTATGTTCTTGATCGTGGGGTGGGATGTGACCCGGCGGGTCATGCTTGGTTGGTGAAGACATTCCAGTCATGGCAGCCAACATTGTATGATCGAATGGGCATTTACCAGGCATCTTCTTGGCGGACTCTGGAACGCTGGGTGCAGTTGCAGTCGGAGTTGGCATGCGTACTGGCGCAGGCGGCGGGGAGAGAGGTTGGTCGTGGCCATGGCCCGAAAGCTCGTAGACTGGAATAGAAATTCCCCATGGCCGACTAGGCGACTCTCCAACACGTACTTCCTTGAGCGGTCGATCGAAGTGGCTTTGTCGGTCTCCGTCCTCTTGAGTCGTCACTTGTGTGTCGTCTGGGTCCGAGTTTACACTAACAGCCTGCGCCCAGTTCTCAACTCTTTCATTCGAAGGTTGTGCCACATCACTTGGTCGGTTCGGATCTTCCTCCGCCTCGGGTAGCATAGGTTGGTGTAGTTGACCCAGACCCTCAATCATGCTCACAATGTCGCCATATTTAGAATCTATTTTCTTGATCTGGTCTTCGTCACGCTGGTATCGGCGAAGGCAAACTTCATGGCTTCGAGGGAGTTCATGCTTGTGCGTCTCAACATAATGGGCGATCTCCTTTGCCGAGTGCTTATCCATGTAGCGAATGGGGCACTTGACGGCCGATGAACCATTTGTGCGAGCTTGCTGAGATGTAGATTCTTCGTACATGGCTGCGCAGATGGGGTCCATCGAGAGGTGCGGAGTGGTGTCCTGCACATCATCCTCACCCTCATGGGCCCCAGAGCCGCTGGCCGTGGCAGGCTTGGAGAACGGGCATTGAAGATGGCCCTTCTTTCCTTGAACCGTGAAGTCTTGTTCTAGCGCGGTCGACATGGATGTGGCTACGTGGGAAGGTTGCGACTCAGTTTCTCTGCTAGAGCCAGTAGTTTTACTCGCTTCGCCCAACGAGGCAAGCTGGTTGGCTACTCGACGTCCGTCACGGATGACGAGGGCAAGTTGATGTTGGGAGTGGGAGCCGGAGCTGTACGAGCGTGGTAGAGGAACAGGCAATGAATTATCAACAGGTGTATATGGAGGTATCTGGAGCTTGGCCAGGGTATCGGCTATTTCTGGCACCGCCGGGGCATATTTGTCAGCCAAATATTGGAACTGTTTGCGGTTTCGAGTCAGCGACGAATCCATGATGAGGTTGGTTTGGATGTGAAGAATGGTGAAATGTGTCAGGTATCAGAAAAAAAGGTTGTCAATCTCGGCAACAAGACCATTTGGTCTGATGCTCTTGATCTAGAGCTAATGATATTCATCATGCTGACTGGGGGAGAAGCAGCCGACAGCTCCGGTATCGCCGAAGCGAAGCTGGAGAGGTTGCGCGGCGATGCCAGGGTAGAGGGTAGGGAGTGGGAAAAGCCGGGTTACGTTGCAGTGCCTGGCATTTGAGAGCCACTAAGAATATGGTATAGCAGACTGGACTTACTTGTTCATGAGCGAAGCGCAGCTTGTGCTCCAAGACAGTCTTTCGATCTGTCAAGGTCTGAACTTCATCAGCAAGGGCGTTGAAAGCATCTGCCAACGTGTGTGCAAGATGAAGATATGCCATGCCCTTGGCTGTGGGTGTTTTTGTATGAAAGAGAAAGGAAGGGAAAAGAAAATGGAAGAGAAAATGGGAAAGCAAATATTTATTAGAAGGGGAAGGAAAAGGAAGAGATTTGCGAGATCCAGAAGGGGACAAAGCAGAAAGCTGTTGCCAGAGCGAGGCGAGATCAAAGTGGGGGGTTAAAGTGACTGATTGGCCTAATTGTTTGCTGGAGTGGGTATGAAAGGTACCTAAAATATTAGGGTCTCTCCAGTGAGAAACGGCCCTGATTTTAATAGATCCATCCAATTTAGATCCGAATCGACTCGGATCTTGAAGCTCATGAGCCGTCGTTGGCTCGGGAAATGATGATGCGGCTGATAATGTTTCCAGCCTACACTTTACTGATCTTGGAGTCAATACTCGGTGTTTCGGAACTTATCCTTGTCCGAGTCTCGGCCCCTCGAAATCTAGTGGTCGGATTGTGGAGGTGACGGTGAAGACAAGCCGAGGCATGCCTCTGGTCATTCGCTTACCCTATATCTTGATGCTTGAGATATCTGGCAAGGCCTTCAAGTACCTATAAGTTGATCTGACCACTACCTGGTTGATAGGTAGTTAATACGGAGTTAATTCAATTTTCGGTTCATATATCTCCATATGGAGCAGATAGGTAACCCGCATGGGCAAGACTGCCATAAGTCTTACCATAGCCCATCAGCAAATATTCATGCACATCAGAATACGAACACTCTTGTGACCTGATCGGGTTTCCTATTGCACATCCATTGCTGATATCTTCAATTGTAAGCGAGCAGAAAAAAGGAAACACGACTGAAAATCTTGCTTCTTTGCCGTTGCATTGTCGTAGAGATGCATGGGAAATACCCGAACGATAAGGATATATGATCCATCTCACCCACCAACCCCGCCATCACTACTCAACATCACCACAATCATCTGCGCCAACAACCGCAATGTCTAGCCCCGAAATTTTGGACATTCCTCAAGCTGAGCTCATTAGCAGCAAGTCCCACGTCGTACCGGGACAATTGCTCGTCACAGAACTCTTCTTCAAAGTCCCTCTTGACTACACAGACACCAATGGCCCTTCCATCACTCTCTTTGCCCGCCGTGTTAAGAAACACGAGGTTCCCATCTTCCCCCACGAAGACGATGATGATGAACATAGCACAAAAGACCAGACCGGAGATCCCCCAAAGCCATACATGGTATATCTAGAGGGCGGTCCTGGATTTGGCAACCGTGAGCCACAGGACCATCCCCTCACCCGCCACGCTCTCGCAAGAGGATATCAGCTTCTCCTCCTTGACCACCGCGGCGTTGGTCTGAGCACTCCAGTGGGTGCTGAGATGCTAAATCTTGTCTCTGGAGAAGTTGAAGGACGTGCCCGCTACCTTAGCTTTATGCGCCAAGACAATACCGTCCGCGACTGCGAAGCTGTACGCAAGTGTCTGACCGCCTCATGGACCGCCTCAAAACAGCCTTGGTCCATTTTCGGCCAGTCATACGGAGGCTTCATTTCTCTCTCGTACCTTTCTATGCACCCAGAAGGCCTTCGTGAAGTATTCCTCACAGGTGGCCTGGCCCCCGTGGGCAAGACGCCTGATCAAGTATATCAAACGACGTTCCGAAGGGTCACGGAGCGTAATGAGCAATACTACGCCAAATTTCCCGAGGATGTCGATAATGTCCGTCAAATTGCCAGCTTTATTGAGAGCAAAGGTGGAAGCGTTCCATTGCCCTCCGGAGGCGTCCTTACAATTCCTCGCCTCTTGACCATTGGCATCGCCTTTGGAGGTCACGGAGGCTTCGACCAGGTTCACTCCGTCATCCTTACCCTAAAAACCTCACTCGACCAATTTGGTTTCCTGAACAGGGCATCTTTGGTGCCGTTGGAAGGCTGGAATCCCTTTGATACCAACATCATCTATGCCATCCTTCACGAAGCCATCTACTGTGATGGCCCTGGCTCTGCCTCTCGTTGGTCAGCAAACCGCGTCGGCAAAGCCCTCGAAGCTTTCTCTTGGCTCAACAACGATTTCTCTACAGCCTCCACCAGCAGTCCGCTTTACTTTTCTGGTGAAATGATCTTCCCCTTCCACTTTGAAACGTACCCAGAGCTCCAGCTCCTCCGCCAGGAGGCCGAGCAATTAGCCAACCGTGATGACTGGCCTGCGCTATACGATCAGGAGAAGCTCCGCAAGAACAAGGTTCCAGTGTACGCAGCGTCATACGTTGAGGACATGTACGTCGACTACGACTTTGCCAGGGACACAGCCAAGCTTGTCAAGGGTACCAAGACCTTTGACACAAATGTCATGTATCATACGGCCCTGAGAGCCAAGTCGGATGAAGTTCTGCAGCAGTTGTTTAGCTTGAGAGATGATGTTATGGACTAGACTTGTACAAACTTATAGAAGCAGAGGAGATGCCTCCCGCATGAATGGATATCATGATTTTGATAGATACGAAATATGTCCCCTACCTAGACAACATACACTCCCTGATGACGCCGCAATATATCCTCCGCAATTCAATGCTATGCCGAAACCACCTCTAATCCGTGAGATACCAACGCAGAATCCAGCCCAAGTCCGTCTTGATGAAATCTTCTCCCAATAGCCATCGCATCTAATCGTAGTAAATACGTTGACGCGCAGGTGCCCGCCCCAAATGTTGCCACTCGTCCTCGTACGCCGTCGTCTGCACATGCTCCATCGAGGGTAACTCCCCCGTCGGCTGTGAATGCCTCACAACCGTCTCTCTTAGAATTGCAGCACCCAATTCCGGATTCCCTACCAAAAACTCGCTCGTCTCTTCGGGAAAACGCTTCCACAGCAACGGCTGGAGGAAACCCACGCGGGCCATAACCATCTTGAGCAGGTCATCTACTTCGGGCACGCTGCGATACAGCTTTCTACAGAGGTGCATCATCTCTGGTTGCGCAGCGTCCCAGCCTGCTGTTTCCAGCATGTCGATACATGACCGCATTACGGCTTTCCGAAAGTCGTCCATGAGGAAGCGGTTCGCGGAGATATAGACGTCGAGGTTGAGCTCGTACGCCAGGAACCACGTCCTTAGATCCTCACCCGTGATGCGCGCAGGTCGATCATGGTCAGGAGGCACTGACACACCCATAGGGGGAGGGTACATAACAGCTGGAGGTGGTACTCCCCGCCTGGGCGCTCCTCGACCATATGGCATAGGTGGAATATTGCTGCCCTCGCGGGATCGTTGGGCCCCGCATTGCCAGCATCTCGAATAGTCCCGCCTTGCGAGGCACCGAGGACAAGGACATCCGGGGCGATGATGGCCTGGATGTTTCTCTTGCCTTTCTAATCTCTCTTCCATATCGGCATGTCTAGCCTCTCGAGCTCGACGTCGACGTCGCCATGAGCTGCCTGAACTTCGGGTGCTTGTACTACTGCTTGAAGAGCTCGAGTCTGAGGCCTCGGCTGGCTCTGGATCAGCGTCAAGTCCCTTGCCCTTATCGACATCTGGTTCTGCTCGGAGTCAGTACTCAAGAGCGCTAGATTATGAGTTGTTTTACTCACCCAAAACACTTGCTGCTGGCCTGATAGGTTCGAAGCGACCCTCGTACAAAAAAGCCACTAGGAAATGAAAGATGGCTGGGTCCTCCTCTGGCAAGTCAATGACCTGCTCGTTGGCTTCCCTGAAGCCCCCGCAAAGAGCTTTCTGAAACCACTCTGCTTGAATGAGTATTTCTTTGTGAACCTAGAAAGTCATCAGTCCAGTCACTACTTATCTAAGTAGCCGTTTTTACGTACGTAAAATGTTTGCATGTTATTCAACGGACCAACCCGTATTGGTACAGGCGAAGAAGAATATCGACCATCTGCTGAACTGACCCAAAGATCCTCTGTTGTGCTAGGGAGTTTCTCTTCATTCTCTTCTTGGTAGTCTCTGTCTATCACGATAACATCCGGCGGAGGCACGTTCATAGCATCGGCCAGGGTATGCTCAGTGACGGTTGTACCGGCGCCCTCGCCATTTTCCGCCATAATCAAACTATCAATAAACTGAACAGAGTTATTTGAAAGGTCGCGTGAGGGCGCGTGAAAAAAGCGCGAAACGAGGCTTTAGAATGTTCAGTCCTAGTCTGTCGTCTGAAATACTGGGCCGAGCAGAAATAGAATAACTAGGCATACACGCACACCATCTTGGCATCCAATCCTAGAAAACAGCCAACGGCATGTCAAACATGTGGGTGGTTGATGACTACCAATTGAGAGCCACAGCCCCCCAACCTTTTGGCTGCCGTTCCACGCAGAATAAGCAAGGCGCAGAACGACGTGCAGCGGTACAAGCGCTTCCATGGAATAAGACGTTGCTTGGTCACCCATAGACCAATAGTTGGTAATCGACTCTTTCATCGAGTTTGCAATATCACAACGAGGCAGACTTGCAGCGAATAGGCCCCTTCTTTCGATTTATGGCCAGCTTTCCGTTCATCTCACGTAACATCTGGAGACCTGTGTAAGTGGAGGCGGCGTATGCAATCGGCTCAGTAACAAGGCGACCAGGCAGGGATGATTATTCGAATTCCTGACTTCGTTCTAGTTCCCATGCTTTCATAACACCCATAGGCCAATAAAGCCGCACTTCTGAACATCAAATCGCAGATCGATCTTGAGCTTTGGATCAACCCGTTATCCTTTGGGCCGGATGTAGTAATGATGCTTGATGTGATCCCGACCTTCACACGGACTTGTGAGGCACACGTCTTATTCCGGCGCCGAAACCCAGCTCACCCGCAGGCTGTACTGCATGCGACCACAGATGACACGGCTACATTAAACCGCTCGACCCATTTGCCTCAGGCCCATGCCCCCCGGACTGTAAGCCACGAATAACGCTTGGATAGATGCGCAACATTTACCATCCCTGTTGTTACCGGCCAATTCTCTTCAAAGTAGGTTTATTCTTCCTCCAGCTCTGACTGCATTTGTAGTCCTTTTAGAGTATAGGTGTTAGGCAGTGCTATAAGGTCAAACAGACAAAGACGACTCACTCCAGATCTTGCTTGCAGCATCTGATATGACTTTGGCCTTGACAAGCAACTTTTCTTCGTATTTCTCGTTATCTTTACCTTTCAGGCGAATCTTGTTCGGTTGAGCCTGAACATGTTAGCGTCCTCCGATTGCAACATCAGGAATGGCACATTGGATTTCTAACCTGCATCAATACAGGGAGTAGCTCTGAGGGATCCGCGTTCGCAATAGTTGCTACAGTACGGAACCCATTCTCCCAAAATACCCGCCTGTCAACTATTAGCAATAATGCTTGTTTTTAGGAGAAATTTCCCTACGCGGTTCGGCTCTTGATAAATGGGATTTTTGCCAACGCCAGCAGATCAGCTCTTGCGCCAGCCACAAGTCTGTCAGAAAAGTGATCAAGAGCTGCGGCCATTACTCTGGGTATTGGTTAGCTGTGTGGCCTGTCAAGGCGTTGTAGATAGTCACCTACCCCCAGCTCATTTGTTCACAAAATTTGATCATTCCAGCAGCAAAGCCTTGGCATGTCTGTGAGAGGTTTTGAACCATTCCACGAGGTACGTCGTATTTGCGTGCCACTATGTGTATCGGCACCTCGTTGCACAGGTCTCGTAATTGAAGAGCAAGATAAAAGCGCCGATGCACACGGGCTATTTGCTTCTCTTCTGGCGTGGTCTCACGAAGCGTGGCGCCTTGGGCCCTTGCCAACTGTCAGTATACAAGCTCGACGACTGCGAGCCAACTTACAATTTGAGTATCGTTGTAGGTTTAATGCCCAAAAGGCGCAATACCCGTAAACCACTCTCGTCTAGGCCTTCCATCTCATTCCGAAAAACCTGCCAGTTCACCATAACGCCGAATTCCTGGACTGGTGTAAATGTGTATAACACATGCATCTCACCATCCATGACAAACGCCTGGAGAGCCCGGCTAAGTTCGTTATGAACGAACACACCATCGTCTGGATCGATAGCTGATGCCACAATCGCTCTGCCCAACTGTGTCGCTGTGAACATGGATAAAGAATCACGGGTCACGAAACCCATGGATTCTATCTCTTCCAAGCTTGAGGAGATGCAATCGTTTACAAACTGGGCATTTTGAGTGTGGCTCAGTAGCGATTTTGAGAAGTAATCCAATATGGACTCATGACTCGTAGCTAATCGAATCGAAATGACCTCCAACAGTGCGCTGGATTTTGTCAGCTATAGGCAGTGTCATTAGTCTGAGCCAAGACCTACCGTTGAATGCGCCGATTCTCAGTATTCAGACAGCTTGCGACTGGAGGTAGTTCAGCATTCATGAGCTCTACAACCTGTTCTAGATCATTTTCTCGACAGCACAGGTAGGTTTCACCAATGGGTGCTTTCCCTTGCCTTCCCGCTCGTCCTCGCATCTGCCTTAACATGGACGGTCCAACAAACTCGCGCCCCATTCGGCAGTTGTGAAGAATTACTCTTCTTGCTGGCCTACAATTGTAAGTACAGCGATTGTATGAGCAGGAGAAAGGATACCAACAGATTAATACCAGCTGCAAGGCTACATGTGGCCACACAAACGAGAAGTGTCCCGGCGTCGTATGCTGCAGCAATGAGATCCCTCTCTTCGGTCGTCAAACCAGCCTGTATTGTTAGAAATGTTGTAAACCTTTGTCATAAGGGACTCACATCTAGTAGCATTAGCAAAGGGAGATGCAAATATTGGGACAGTGTCCCACTTACGATGAAAAGCAACGCCATATAGGACAGTCTCTTCCAAAATGGGGTCAACCCCCGTGTTGAGACTTCGAAGCTCCCCTAATAGATCCATCCTCCGATCGGCAACGTCGATTTTAAGCTCGTTGGGGCCGGGCATAGCGCGGCTAATCCATCGCGCGTCGGACTCGCACATCCCACGGCTTCCAGCAAAGACGAGGGCTCCAAAGCCAGCAGCTGCAGTCTCGTGAGCGAGCGTCACTACTGCATTTAAGACTGGATCACGGAGTTCCTTGTGAGTAGAAGGCTCGATCCGTCGGATGGGTCTCGTCTGTGCCTGTGTTTGTGTAGACCGACTATTCAGCTGTGCAGCTGTCTTGATGAGGCTGCTTGTGGAACCAGCGGGATATATGTTACCGTCGTACACGAGATGCTCCTCAATGGGAACCGGTCGGTACCGAGTTTCGTAACAGTGTCCACCGAGCCACTTAGCCATCATGTCCATGTTCTGGTTCGCGCATTAGCCGACTGACCATGTGATAAGGAAATATCAAACACACCGGAAGCGTAGCACTCATCCCCACGATTTGTACAGGCTGCTCCAAGCTAAGCAGCTTTGTCGCCACAAGTTCTAGAAGATACCCTCGATGGTCATCGTCGACCATGTGCAACTCATCGAGCACAACTGCGCGGAGATTAGAGACTGAGCAGTCATCAATGGCCGTATTCACAAGTGCGTTTGCCTTGAAAATGTCAATTGATTACAGTACAAATTCAGATGCCAAGGACCAACCTTTTCTAACGTGCACACGCCAATGTCAAAGTCAGCCCAAGTTGCTCGAACCTTTCCGCCTCCAAAGAAACCGACGACACGAACTGTGCCTTCATCTGCCCGTCGCCGCCAGATGCGCTTGTCGTCGTCGACATTGGGATCGGGGGCAAAGCGCAAGCCTTGAACCACACTGCGAAGCCAGCGAACTTTCTCTTGTACTAAAGCAACATAAGGCAAGACAAGGAGGGCCTTTGTTCCCTTTTCCTCTAATATTCTCTTGAGCATAAGCACTTAAAGATGTCAGTTGAAGCCCACACGTTCCCAACTTTGGTCTTACCATCAGCCACTAGAGATTTGCCGCCTCCAGTTGGCGCGCAATACACAAGATTCTTTTCGCCTGTCAGGAGCCCAGGACCTTTGAGACATGATTTCTGCCACGGATATATCTGTTTTATACCAAGTGAAGCAAAGTTATCAACCAGCTGTTGAGGTAGGCCATAGGTGGGATGGCTTAAATCGAGCTCAGGGTCACGAGAGGCTGTAGGAGTCGCAGCTATAACTCTCCTTTGTGAATACTCGGAGGGTCCAACTCGCTCGTTCAGAGAAACGATACGACTAGCAGATATTCTGGGAGGAGGCGTGGGTAAACTGACGGCTCGCTGAAATTGTACTGCGGCCCGAGATGCAGGAGGCCGGATATTACTTTCTTCTCCTGTGGTGGAGAGACTTCTTTTGTGTCCAGCAAGAGAAGTTGTAGCGAATGTAGTCTTGTGCTCGTGGGTAGTTTCAACACTGGTCGTGTGCATCAATCCTCGCATGCTCTTCATGGTCGGAAGTAAAAGAACAAACAAAAAAAGACAAAACCACGCATCAAGAACAAGTTATAAGAGAATAATCACATCCAACGCTCATTTTTGCAAGTTTTCGTTCATGAAAACAGGGTCCTCCTGAATGTGACGTGACTCGCGTGCTTTGACGTGTACAAAAAGACCGATAGAAACGCGGTATCACGTGCGTGACAGGCAGAGGCGAAGAGCAAGAGCCACCCACTCAGACGCGGGGCGTTCCTGACACCACACGACAAGCTGCAGCCGATTTGCAGGGCTTGGAGCTGGTGGTGCCCCGCGGCACGATACGGGAATCATGATTGGTCAAGATTTAGAAAAAGAACCCTGACGTTGTTCTCAGCGACCGCCTACCTACGGCAGGTAGCATAAACCTGCCCTGCCTCTTCCATCCAAATGGACGTTCCTACGTTAGTGCCCCTGTTCACTGTAAGTTTGGTGGCATTGCCTTAAAATTATTTCCATCCAATTGCACGTCGGATCTATTGACTTATGTCATTTCCCTGGGCGTGAGACCTCGGCCTCTCATCCCTTTTCTCCATTCAAAGTTCTTGATATCTAATGTACCTGTGCTTCTGGCCGGAATCTGCAGGCTTGACTTTTAGACGCAGGCTTACTTCAACAGTGAATTGCAGATGCAGCGCATGGATTCCCAACCTGTACTGCACGTACGTAGTACCTTAGCATGCATCCCCATGTGCGTCACTCCCTCTTTTCGCCAGGCCGACTACACGTGTACCACCACCATCGCCCATATGGTAGATACGGTTTTTGAAGAACATGTTCTCTATTATCATCATGCTAGCGATATCAGTCTATTGCTCTGGTTTTCCGACGAATTTTGCAGGCATTCTAGGCCGACAGGTGACTGTGCTGCCCTGTCCTGTGCTGCACCAAATCTCGAGTGTCGTCGGGCGTTCCCCTGCGGTCGGGTCGGGTGTTTAGCCCCACGACCCTTTAGCGGGCACCTACGTTTTTTTGAGGGGCAGTTTTGGGGGGTGTGCCTCGTGCCTCTCCGATCCGTGGAATCTTGATTCGACGACCATTTGACAACGCCATACAGCATCATTTCTACGCTCTGGGTCCTTAGGCACCTGGGCCATTAAAATACATGATCTAAATGGACCATTACCTTCTGCTCTACTGAATTTATAACGTCAAAAAGATCGCAGGCAAATGATAGACGTGTGCTGCTAATTCATCGGCAGATCGGCTGATCGTCAGAGGAGTTGATTCAGACCAACCGTCACCAAGACATCAATCGCCAGTCGTTTCAATTTCGCCATGGCCGTGATTCATGGGCCAACAGTTGTGTGGTCAAGAGAAATCGACGTGGGCCTCATATGGTGCTAAAGCTAGTGGTATTTGAATGAACAAACTCCCACAGTTATCTATCGCCCCGACCCAGGCATATGAGAGCCTCATTTAGGATACGTATCTTCAACTGTCGCATTTCGGTGAAACAAACAGCCACTTGTCAATGCGACCGGACAGTCACTGGCATGTGCTGATGAGACTAAGTTTGACAAAACAAATAAAACGCTCAGAGTAACAGGGTCTGCCTGACATTGCCGTCAATGATGCTAGCACCTGGTAATTTGTAGCAATGAGGGAGTAGAGACATTCCCAGGTTGAATATGGTAAGCTACCAGCTACCTAATGAAATGGTTGTGGTCCAGACGGGAAAAAGCCTGTCCAGTCCGAACAAGGGGGCCAAAGCCCACCATCCATCATCAATCCAATCCATCCTGGAGGGTAGACCAGGCCATGCCCGAGGGGGAACAGCGCAACACCGCAACAATGGAACTGAACTCAAGGCCTCGCAGACCGGTCCTTGTTGTGGGAGATGGGACAGTAGGTACGTACCATGCCGCCATGGCCATGGACCGCTGCAGGGCATCATCTCTGGGCAACCTTCAGTCCATCCAACCGGAGCCCCGGCCACTTGGTGGAGCTGACTTCACTACGCAGCTCAATCTTTAGCCCTATTGCCGACCTCCGTCAGCTTCCACGAGGATCTCAACATCATCACCGCACATCCATTTTTTTCTGGCGCGAAATTGACCGACTCTTAAGTCTAGGCCTGGCCTCGATAGCCTGTGGGGGAAGTGTTAAGTGTTCGTGTAGGCGGACCCCAACTGGTCGGCCTCGTGTTGTCGGTAGTGGACAGCTCAAGGTTCCCATGGATATTTGCCAACCCTCACCAACTAAGGCAGGTCAATTTGCTCTGCGGTGCGATAAGTTGAGCGTCGCTGATTTTGCTTGTTTAAGACGTCATGCTGGCGGAAAGACCAAGCGAGCAGCTAGTGAAATTATTCGAGTACCGGACTAGTTATAGCTACTATCCATTCGTGATGGCTGTCGTTTGGAGCTGCGCTGTGCATTCGACATGCTGAGGCGAGACGGAATGAAACAATCTGCGACCATGGCAGAGATTAAACGGCCAACATGACGGTAAGTTTCTCGGCAGAGTGAGGTAAAGCAAGTTGAGAGCGCATGGCACTCCGTAGTAAGAGTACCCAGGTAGTATATAAACCGGCCGGATATCTACCCGGTAGAGCAAACACTCGAAAGAACTGAATAAGCATCCTTTGTCAGATAATACAGCGCAGCGGAACATGAGCTTCCCAACTAACTGTCACTCTGCATTCTTGAACGGAGGCACGGGGCTGTAATAGCGACGACTCTGTAAAAACATCGATTGAGTCGAGGGAGGGTGTGCAAGGGTGTGGGAGATGCAACGGGAAATGCGGATGACTTGGCGCCCCATGCTCCAAGCTCTCTCCATTTTCCTCCAAACTCACATTCTTTTGACAACCTTTGAGCCTGTCCTTCTCACAAGCGAAACACAACCTGAGTTGCCGCAGCCAAAAGCAATTTTTGCGATGATGCAGGGTGACTTGCCAACTGCGGTATGGTACGTAGAAGCTATTATGAACATCGATCTGGCCAACGGCGCACGACGGACTGGGCTGGGTATGCCTAGGTCTTGTCTCCTGTTCCCCATTCTCAGTTAGGACATTTGCCCCATCACCCTCTCCTCGCCGCCGAAGATAAAGATACTGGCTTTCTGGGGGCACCTCTGAACGCTCAGCGATATAAACCCTCCCTCTTGCTCGCTCGATTCAATTTGACAACCTTCCCATCCGGCTCCGCCATGATAGTCTTCCCCCCATGCATGCCAGCCTCGGAGGTCAAGAAAAGCCCAGAGTAAAGGCATCGCTCTTCTATGCCATAAATTTTACTAAATTTTAGGATTTACATAATCTTATAGCCTATACTCCGAGGAGTCTTATGATAACTTTTAGGAGATTATGCTATGACGATGCCGCATTTATTGATCTCACCGGATCTGCCTAGTCATTTGTATCATGCCTGCATTGTTTGTACCGAGTATGGTCCATCGTGTTATATTGATTCATGCTTGGCAAGGGGACCAAGTGTGCTACGACGATATCCGTCATCTCTCTGGGTATCCGTCTAATAGCAAGGTACGAATATTCATGTTTCCTCGTCTTGCTTCTTCAACCCCAGCTTCGGTGATTTTCTAGGCCCTAGATTTTCCCACCAAAAGCCGGCTTGACGTCTCGACCATGACAGTAATGACCAATCTGTGGTGACCGGCTTCGTAGTGGTTCTCCCCCCGGTATGGCCTGCTCTTTCTTGTGGGAGGACCCGTGGACCCATGGACACGCCTCAGAGTTGGGTTGAGATCCGTCGGCTCGTCAGTGCTGCGAGACCCAGATGGGCCCCCGTGGAGACTTGAGGTAACACTGATGACCAGGGTGCAGAATGTAGAGACTGCGTTCAATTTTATCATGCTGGGGTCAAAGTCTCACATGTAAATAGTGCATATCAGCCGCCACTCGGTTAGTGGCTACCTCTGCACTACTTTGTCAATCTAACGCCGCCCCCCGTGCACTCTTAGTAGAGTGGGTGCATCGACCAGGCCAGGGCCGCCGCCTCGGGGTGCCAGTGCCAGGACGTTTCTTCTCCCGGCGCCTGGGAATCATGCCTCTTCCTCCTTCTCAACCTTACTCACACTCCATCTTGGTGGGCAATTCATCTCTATTTTGAGCTTCGAGCTCTATCTGTGATACTCGTGGCATCTCCCACTGGTTTTGAATTATTTCATCTCATCCAACAAAACTAACACGAGACCTTCACTCGCCTTCTTCATCCTCGCAACTTCCGCCATCAAGCCATCACCTCCGGGCATGCCTTCATACGCGATTCACCACATCTCATTGTTGCGCAAGTGATTCTCTGCTGGGTGTCATGGCCCAACAAAATGTGAGTTAATTTATCATTTTACCATATAAAAACTTTTACTCGCTTTACTTTCTACAACACTTTTTTATGCCCATACGTCTTGGTCTCTCTCACTTAAGCCGCGAGCTGTCAGGGCGCGGTCGCGATGGGACCCAGTCTCTAACTCATCACTCAGGACTCCAAGGCCTCAGACCCTGATGCTCAATCTGTGGCCGACCCGATGACCACTCAATCAGGTTTGGACGGCACGGCCAAAGACGCCGGTGCAGATACAGCATCGCCGTATGGGACTCGTTCCCGTAACAGGAACGGCAATTCACGTATCAACTACGCCGAGGACAAGGACATCGATGCTGATGTCTATGACTACTATCACGACAAGAAAGACGGCGACTCTAAAAAGACGTCGCGCCAGTCCAGTGCCGCTGTGAATAGCGATGCGCCTCGTGGCGGTGCCAGCTCGCGTAAGGCTGGCACAGACGAGGTCAAGGCAGCGCAACCTGCAAATGCCCCCAAGGAGCAACAATCGGGTGGTTCAGGCAATGCGTCCACAACCACTCAACCGCCGGTTGCTTCGCAGCCTACACGAAAGCGCAAGGTCGCAACCCAGTCGGCAGGTTCCACTAACCAAGCGACCTCTACCAACAACTCATCCAAAAAAACATCTACTACTGGACCACCAGCGGGAATTTCATGGCCCGAAACCAACATGTTAACATTTGACGACTGCAAAGGACGACCTGTCGATGGGCGGATGGTAGCTGACGATGGCACGGTGCTGGAGCCGAATGGTAACATACTCCCCCCAAAAAGGTCCACCGTAAATTCAGATCAAGCGTGGCTAACCTGGCGATGCAGATCATGTGTACCTTGTTTGTGAGCCACCAGGAGAACCATATTACCTGGGCCGCATCATGGAATTTCTTCATGTGCAAAATGATGGCAGCAAACCTGTGGAGGCGATCCGCATTAATTGGTACTACCGACCAAAGGATATTGGCCGAAAGGCCACAGACACACGCATGGTCTTTGCGACGATGCACTCCGACATCAGCCCGTTGACTGCGCTGCGCGGCAAGTGTCAGATTCGTCACAAAGCTGAGATCCCTAGTTTGGAAGCCTATCGAAAGACACCCGACAGCTTCTGGTTCGACAAATTATATGATCGGTATATCCAGAAGAACTACGACCTGATTCCGACGCGCTCCATTGTCAACGTTCCAGCCAATGTGAAAAAGGTTCTCGACGAGCGCTGGAAATACGTGCTAGTCGAGCAGGGGCGTGGCAAGGAGCTCACTAGCGCCGTTAAGCTCTGCAAGAGATGCACCGGCTATTGCGCAAGGTACGTACCACTTACACTGCCCCGCGTCCCACCCACGTTCAGTGGCTGATTTGATTGGCGTTCTTCAGCAACGACTCAGTTGACTGTGCTGTATGTAAAAACACATATCATATGAATTGTGTGAACCCGCCTCTATTGAAGAAGCCATCCAGAGGTTTTGCATGGTCCTGTGCTGCGTGTAGTCGTGCGCAGGAGAGGAAACTGGAAGCTCGCAATACCCCTAATGTCAACGACCCTAGTTTCGATGGCGACGATGACGACCTACTGGACGAAGAAGATGAGGAGATGCAAGGAGTCGACACTACTCGCACGAGTCCTGACCAAGAGCATGTCCATCACGAAGGCACCGCTGAGCAAGTTTACCAAGCCTCTCTTTGGCCTTACCGTTACTTGGGAATGCACTGCAAGCCAGAGGATGCGCTTGACTACGACGACAGAATTTATCCCCGCGCAAGTACGAGAATTGGACCCAGAAACCAAGCGACTGTTTTGCCGTGGCCAGGACAACCTGTAGAATACGTCAAGCCTCTGGAAATGAAGAAGAACGGCAAGAAGGATGCAAAGTTCCAGGCTGCTCTGGAAGCCGAAAAGGCCTCGCGTGGAAAGCGTCCAAAATGGGTTCAGGATATGCCTCCTGGCTACACAGTTCGAGGTGAAGATTATGACGAAGACGACCCTAACTGCACAGCAAAACCCATGTGGATACCCCCCTCAGAGGACGTTATCAAAGAGACGGAAATTAACCAATACATGGAAAAGGCCAAGGGAATGGCCAAGGACCTAGGACTGCCGGAACGCTCGACTAACCTCCAAGATGTTGCGGCCGATACGTTGTTCCATTCTGGATTTGATACTAAGCGCTCTCTCAAGATTCTTTCCGAGACACAAAAGGCGGCATTCAAAGAACCAGAACTGACTCCAACGGAACAAAAGAAGTTTGAGGAGGCCGTTATCAAGTATGGTTCCGAACTTTACCTTGTTCGAAAACATGTCAAGTCTATGTACTACGGCATGGTGACCCGCTATTACTACGCCTGGAAAAAGTCAGAGCGTGGAAAGCAAGTCCTAGAAAACCAAGCTGGCCGAAAAGGAAAGAAGGAGGCCAAACGAGCAGAGGCAGCTGCTAGTAAGCTCGCTGACGACGTTGCGGACAATGATGACGATTCCGCATTCGATACCGAAAAGGCAAACCAGAAGAAGCGAGGATTTATGTGTCAATTCTGCTCTACGACCTCATCACTGCAATGGAGACGTGCCCCGAACCCGATTCCCGGGCTTATCAACGATGCTGGCGCCAAAAACTCAAACAAGGAGAAGGGCCAGGAACGGGTGATCGCCCTGTGCCGTCGATGCGCCGAACTATGGCGTCGATATGCTATTCGATGGGAAGATTTGGAAGAGGTGGCCAAGAAGGTGGCTCAATCGGGTGGCCGAGCTTGGAAGCGCAAACAAGACGAGGAGCTTCTCAAGGAACTGCAAGCTGCAAAGGAGATGGGCATGATGACACCAGAGCGCGCGCCTACTCCCACGGCGGCCCCAGCAACCATTAACGGACAAGAACCGCCGCGAAAGAAGCTCAAGGGTGCACCTCCAGACAAGGATATGGATAACGGCCACTCCGATGCCGCTAGTGCAGCCGGCTCCACCACGTCCAAGAAGAAAGACAAGAGTGTGGAAAGCGTTGTCATTCCCGAAATGCCCAGGCCCAGAGTTCTGCCTTGTGCAGTCTGCGGTCAATTGGAACCACAAAGAGACCAGCACTTGTCTTGTCGTGAGTGTCGTCTGACGGTGCACCGCGACTGCTATGGCATAATGGATAACCGAAATTCTGGAAAATGGACCTGCGACATGTGCGCCAACGATAAGAACCCGCAGGTCTCGATTGTGAGTGATACAGGGGCTTTTTTATACGCCTCTGCTAACAGAAATTCTAGCATTACCAATGTGTTCTCTGTCCTGTTGAATACACGGAACATGACTTTGTGGAGCAGCCCAAACTTACACACCACAAAAAGAAGATGTCAGAGAAAGACCGCGAGAGGGAGCGCTTGGAGGTTCAACAAGCTCGAAAGGCTGCGGAATTCTACCGCAAGAAGCAGGAGGAGATGAACCGACCAGTCAATCCTCGGGAACCGCTTAAAAGGACCGCCGACAACAATTGGGTCCATGTTACCTGTGCTGTTTGGACCCCAGAGGTCAAGTTCGGGAATGCCAAGGCTCTAGAACCCTCAGAAGGAATTCCCTCAATCCCAAGAAGCAGATATGATGAGACTTGTCAGGTTTGCAACAAGAAGGATGGCGCTTGTGTCTCTTGTCACCAATGCCGCATTCCGCGTAAGTTTGATGGTCGGATGGCGAAAGTTGGACATGCTAACTAAGCTCACAGTACACGTGGAATGTGCACGACAACAGGGACATGTTCTTGGGTTTGAACTTAGTCCCGTGAAAAGCTCTCGCCGAGACCAGTTCAATATCGTCACCATCAATGGGGAGAGCGGCATCATGTCGGCAACCGTTTGGTGTAAGGATCACGCTCCCACAAAAACCACCGTTCACCAGATGCACGACGTTGTGGACGATTCAGGGCTCAACATTTTGCAGCTCTATGTACAGAATTTCAAGCAGGCCGACCTCACTTTGACAGGCACTGTTCGCAAGGCCAACCTGATGACAAACGCAGCCAAGTTGACAGGTACAACGACACAGCCTGGCTTGCGCAGGTCTTCAACAACGAACATTCCCGCTGGCGTATCGAGTCAACAGCGCAATGGTGAGACGGGAGATGTGGCCTCGGATTCAAGACAGCCAGGAGAAAAGGTCTGCATTACTTGTGGTATTGATGTCAGCCCGAAATGGTGGCCGATCGACAACTCTCAAGAGCGCGAACTCACTAATGGACATTACGGCTCGCTTGGAAGCGAGGCCCAGAAGTTTGTGGAACAAAGGCGATTCCAATGTCACAAGTGTCGCAAGGCTCAGCGTACCGCAAAACCGCCCCCGCCGCGGCGATCGCCTATCGTGGTGGACGTTCCTCTGCCTCCAGCTCCCGAGGCAAGCCTACCCGCCGCAGCACCCCCTCTGCACAGTCCGCCGCAAGTTATGCCTCCTCATCGCGAAGCACACCCTGCTACTTATGCATGGCCTCCTCATGTTCATGCTCAGGCAGGCCCTCCACCGATTCAAGCACCTGCACTCGTCGCAGATCACGCTCTTGGAGCCCGACCACCGGCTCCTCACGCCTATGCCGCCCCACCACCCACGAGGCCCTCATACAGCGAATGGGGACGACCGGCAAGCCAGCAAGGATCGCCTCCTCGACATATAAACGGAGGACCTCCTCCTCTTCATAACGCGCCGCCCATGTCGAATCTCTCTTCTCTGCGACCTCCGCCTGTAGCTGGGCCTCCGCCGCCTGTACCACCACCGGCGAATCATCATGGTGGCCACGGACCGCAGCCGTACGCCAACGGACTGCCACCATCTCCTCGACGACTTAACGGACCAGCACCGCCCGCTCGATATGTCCATCCATATCAATCTCATGGACACCACGGTCCGCCGGCGCATCTGCCACCACCAAATATGACGAACGGGGCACCTCCACCTCCACCTCCACCTCCCAGAACTGATGGATTCCCGCATGAACTCCATCCGCAGAGACCGCCATACTCTACACCTCAAACGAGCCCGCCCGGCTCCCGAAATGGACTCCCGCCCCCGCAGAGTCGTCCTGCGAGTGGAGCGAGTGCCAGTCCATCGCTACGAAATCTGCTGTCGTAATTTTGATCTAGCAGGGCAATAGTGTGCGCTTGCTCCGGAAGACCAATTACGAATGAATTCGAAGCACCAGCAGCACCAAACATGAGAGAAAACAGCACATGGGCAGTTCTTATTTTTTAAGGCAATTCGATGCGTGCATGAAAGTATATATTATATCTTAGCGAAGGAATGATGATCTTTTTTTTGGAAGTTGGTTTTGACGGGATTGATTGTATGGAGGCTTGATTGCATCTTGGGCCGGTTTAGCGATTTGGGTAACCATGGGATGGGAAGTCACAGGCATACAGGCAGGAGATGTCTTTGTTCGAGTATTGTTGTTATAAAAGGGCACTGAAAAGCATTGGCTGTGCTGAGGAATTAGCTTATTATAGATGAAATCAAGAAATGTCAGACAATACGATTATGTGTGCTTCATCGTGAATATTAAGGTGGTGGTCCGGCAAAAAATTGAGACATTGACCAAGATATAATAGAATCTATTGAGCATTTTAGGTAATTCTGAACCTAAAGTACATATGATCTAGTTACTACAGTAGTTTATCCTAAACTAAGGTAAATATCTCGACTATTTATTGAACTACCTGCTTGCTGACTCTTGATACTGGGACAACATCCGCGTCGTCACAAAGTTCCCGAAAGGGCAAGTCAACACTGACGACTGCCTCTCGGGATAAGAGTGGATCGCTAGATATATGCCAATCAGAAGCTGGACCATCTCACATGTACATACGGTACGTACTCTAGCTCTCCACTGCTCCTGCTCCACTGCCCCGGTTTGGGCTGGGCTTGGCTTCTAAGTTGAGTTGGCGTTTCAAGGCTGAGGTGGCTCAGACTCTAGAACCTCAGACCTCTCAGCTTCCAACATCAGCCGAAACAACATCTCGCCATTCGACCTCTTCTCTCCCTTGTTTGACACTGCATCGTCTTTCCAACCGCTTATCAAGCTCTGTATTACACCTGCGACAGCTACAGAAGCGAATTTTGTCAATCATTGTCATCTGTTTCGTCATCTATTCAATTGCGACCAAGATATCCCCAACTCCAACCACACTTGTCCCTGACGATCCATATCTTGCAAACGCAAAACTATCTTTCCATTCCTTCGGACAGGAAATCTCTAACTACCTAGAGACGTCGTCTTCAAAGCTGAGAGACGATTGATCACGCATTGGGGCGACCACGAGCTACCATCCATCATGGCGCAAGTCCTCCTTGATCTCTTCTACTCCTTCGGGAATTGCCTGAACTGCTTCCCTGGGAACCCAAACCTTAAGATCAACAGCCGAAGTTTCAAGATTCTAAGACTTCTCGGCGAGGTGAGTCCCAATTCCACTACTTCCGAAGTATCCCATTGCTGACATCTACCAGGGTGGTTTCTCTTACGTCTACCTCGTCGAAGACACCTCAACCCACGAACTCTTTGCCCTCAAGAAGATCCGATGTCCTTTTGGTGCCGAGTCCGTTCAGCAGGCCATGCGCGAGGTCGATGCCTACCGCCTCTTCTCACACGTTCCGACCATCATCTCCGCCGTCGATCACTCCGTCGCGACCGAGCGCGGCGCTGACGAGGCAACAAAAACAGTCTACGTCCTGTTACCGTACTATAAGCGTGGCAACCTGCAGGACATGATCAATGCGAACCTCGTCAATCATGACCGTTTCCCTGAGCGCCGTCTTATGCTACTCTTCCTCGGCGTGTGTAAGGCCCTTCGCGCCATGCATGATTACAAGCCCGCCGTGGAGCGCATGAACATGGGCCGGGAAGAGGATGAACACCATGACGAGAGGAATAACACAAGAGGCAAACGAACCGAGGAAGACGAGGAGGATGAGCAGGAGAGAGGTTTGCTAGAAGGTGAGAACCAAGTCAGCGGTGGAAAGTCAATTAAGCATTACGCCCATCGAGATATCAAGCCAGGTAAGTTTTCAATCACCCACCCCGATGTTCTTGTTGCTATCTCCCGTACTTACTCAACACCACAGGCAATATCATGATTGACGACAGCGGCTCAACCCCTATTCTTATGGACCTCGGATCAGTCGCTCCCTCGCCCATCCCCGTAACATCCCAATCACTCGCACTCCAGATCCAAGACACCGCCGCCGAGCACTCAACGATGCCTTACCGTGCCCCTGAGCTCTTCGATGTCCAGACCGGCATGGTCATCGACACAAAGGTCGATATTTGGTCCCTTGGCTGCACACTTTACGCTTGTCTTGTCGGCAAATCACCTTTCGAGATGCGTTCCGATGAGACAGGTGGTACTCTGTCTCTGTGTGTCCTTGGTGGTGACTGGCGTTTCCCCGACGAGGGCCCTGCTGGCGTCAAGCGATCAAACAGCATGCGTCCACAGCAAGGGCAGCAGCAGCAACAAGCGCCGGCGATTGAAATCAGCGAGCCTATCCGTGAGGTTGTGAGGAAGTGCTTGTGTGTCGAGCCCGCTGAGCGACCTGATATCAATGAGCTCATTCAAATGGTGCAGACGGTCATTGAGGAGTTGCCTGAATGATCCTCGTTAGACACTATCTGGACACCTTTTTGTAGGATTTTATGGTTTAAGGAGCGCAATGACTTGTGGAGAGATCGAAGATATTCCATTTACTGATCTTGCGTATGTTGTTGAGTCGTGTCTGCATTTCAACTCGAATGTTCAGTACTATTGTCACATGGAGGAGACGGCGTTCTAGGAATTGGAATTATAGAGCCATTTGCTGGTAATCAACTAAGTTCTTGTTTGATAGCCATGCTGTCGCCCTCCACTGTCTCGTTGATTGTCGCGACACTTCAGTCGCTATCCACTCGCGTGTCCTGATAACATCCCATTTACCACGTGCTGATAGTCCATGCTGTTCTGGAGCAGTTCTCATAAAACAAAGACACGAACCTCTGATGTTGAGCAGACACAGTTATCCTAGTCGGTGTCGTCCTATAGCTCGAGCTTGAAGGTTGCCACCTCAAACGGTCGCAGTGTGATCGGGATCTTGCCATCTGACTGGTGGATCTCCTCAAGTTCATCCTCTAGAATGTTTGTTTTGGTGACACGCTTGACATCGAAGCTCGTTTCAATGTTACCACGGCTGCGGCCACCTAGAGATTCGTATACACGACAGATAATACTCTGGCCCTTGTTGACACGTAGACCCTCACCTCGGCTTACGTCTTCATCATCCTGACCACGCTTGATCGTGTCGAGGACAAGGGAGTCGGACTCGTCAGTGTTAACAAGCTTGATCGGTGCGCTAGAAATGCTTTCAATAGCAGCCTTGGAAGCAGTAACAGGCTTCAGAGGGTTGTTGAGAGCATACGCAGCCTTGACAGTGGCTGATGACAGACCACCCTTGTGAGGGAGAATGGCCCATCGGATGGTGTGGCGTCCCATATCAGCGTTGGCATCAGGGGCCTTGGGTGATCGGAGAAGTGACAGTCGCATTGTCTTACCCGCAGTTGCGAAGCCATATTTGCTGTCATTGAGGATGGAAACGCCATAGTTGTTCTCTGAAAGATCGGCAAACTTGTGGCAGCACACCTCAAATTTGGCCATATCCCAGCTGGTGTTGTAGTGAGTTGGGCGCTTCGTGATGCTGAAGGCGGTCTCGTACGAAGCCTCAGTGTTGACAACGTTCACAGGGAACTCGACCTTGAGGAACTTGGAGTCCTCATGCCAGTTGACCTCTGCCTTGACATCAACCTGAGAGGGTTGACCCTTAAGAGCTGCTGAGAGAGTGGTGTATGACTTGACCCAACTGTTCTCACTGATCTTGACGTCGGTGACCAAGGTAACCCGATGAGGCTTCTGTTCGAAAATCTTGGTCTTGCCGTATTCAACCTTTCTGCGTGCGTCGAGATGGTAAACTTCCACATCCCACGCTTGCCAGTAGAGTGGAATATCGTCGAAGATGACAAACTTGTTGGCCTCTCCACCCTTTTCAATGACCTCGCGATCATTCTCAATGTCGTAAAGGGAAGTAATGACACCGCTTTCGACAACGACACGAAGTTGATCGTTTTGCAGGACATAAACGTCGGTCGACTGTTCCATGACAGTGACTGCTGGCTTCTCCTCCTGAACCTTAAACGAGCGAAGAGTCACTAGCTGGCCATCACCACATGCAACGCCCACTTCGTTGTTGGGGAGCTCAACGAGTTCCCTTCGATGCCAGGGCAGGGTGTTGATGGCAACAGACTCCTTGAGGCAGGCAGAAAACTGATCAGAGACATCAAGTGAGTTGTACAAGTCTTTTAGAAGACGCTTGCCAGTTTCAAAAACCTCAGCATAGACCTGGGATGAGTTAGTAAGGTTCTCTACATAATCAAAGGGCAGAAAATACCTTATCAGAATCGTCGTAGCACATCTCGATGCTGCTTCCTGGTAGACAGTCATGGAACTGACACAGTAAAACGGACTCCCACATGTCGTCCAAATCCTTGGTTGGGTACTTGTATGACTTGTTCTTGATCGAAGCAAAGGTGGCCAACTGCTCAATGTCACGAAGCATCACCTCGGCCTTTCGGTTGTAGTATTTGTTGTTGGCCTGTGTGGTGTACGTGCCTCTGTGGAGCTCAAAGTACAGTTCACCATACCAGGTAGGAAACTCACTTGCCTTGTGGTTGATGCGGTCAAAGAAATCATCGACTGTCAAACCCATCTTGATCTTTGGGATGCCACCGATAGTGTTGCTGATTCCCGCGCATCGACGGAGCTTCTCAAAATGTTGCCAAGTAGGGCCACCACCACCGTCTCCCTTTCCAAAGACAAGCAGAGACGAACTGTCGACCCGCATCGTCTTGTGGTTTGCAATACTTCTCTTCAGATCGCCAAAGTCGGCATTAGCTGTATATGTCTCGGAGGGAGGCATGTGGCAGACGACCTGGCTTCCGTCGGGACTAACCCACATGAAGGTAGTGTGAGGGAAGTTGTTGATATTGTTCCAGCTCAGCTTCTGAGTCAAGAAACGATCCATGCCAGCCAGACGGCAAAGCTGAGGAAGTTGACTCGAGTACCCAAAGGTGTCAGGTAGCCAGAAGGTACGGCATCGGCTACCGAACTCGGCCTCAAAGAACCGCTGACCGTAGAAGAATTGACGGACAAGGGATTCACCGCTGGGCAAGTTTGTATCGTGTTCGACCCAGCTGCCACCAATGGGGTGGAACTGGCCCTCCTTGACCTTCTGCTTGACTCGCTTGTAAGCAGCAGGATAGTATGTCTTGAGCCATTTGTATTGCTGCGCTTGTGAACAGGCAAAGTTGGCCTCTGGGTAGCGTTCCATGAGATCGCACTGGTTCGTCCAGGACCGCACAACTTTGCGCTTCGTTTCAGCCCAGGGCCAGAGCCAACAGCTGTCAATATGGCAATGGCCAATTCCAAAGACAACAGGATCCCTTCCTACTTCGTATACTTTATGGGAGTCAACATCAGGGCCGAGAATTTCGCGAGCAATCTCTCGGCATTTCAGTATAGATTCTTGGTTGTTGACCTCAAAAGTGTTGATGATTTTCATGGCAACAGCCAGTGCATGGTTCTGCTCAGCCGAGTTCTCGGGAAGCTCTCGAGCAGCATCGCCAAGCTCCCACATGTCTAGGTGAAGCTTGCGAGCCGGCACATTGATCGCGACTATGTCGGCCTTGCTGAGATTGAAGCGTCTGTTGGGATCTGGCGGTGCAATGGTTGTCGTACCATTAGGAGCGTTTCCAAACATACCATTGCAAGCCATTTCGATATAAATAGTGTGTTCTTCGCCATCGCGGAATGAGTCGGGAATGATCCACTCAATGCGCTCTCCGCTACCTGTGAGACCTTGAATGGGAACGCCATCTTCAGTCCAGATAGTACCCTCATTGCTGGCGTCCCAGTGGAGCTCGATGAGCTCTTCGTCCTTAATGTCCTTCGGAATACGTAGAATGACCTTAAACCAGTGAGTGGACCACGAAGGCCCGAACGAGGTGCCAGTATGGGTTTCCCGGAAGTCGTGGCTAACGGCCTCATCAAAGGTCGGCCGGGAAAGGTCTGGTGCGTCCCATACAGAGAGTTGGACATGAGGCTTGCCTGAGTACCTGGCATTGTACATGTTCCTATATTTAATAAGTCAGTTTGTGACATCTGCGCTTGAATAAAGTAAATGTGCCATACGCCTGCAGGTTGACCTTATAGTACTGTCCTGACTTATAGAACGGTTCAATGCGGCCCTTTAGAATGCTCGTCTTTGGAACGCCAACGGGCCGCTCGGCAAAGAGAGGGTAGGAAGAGCCATCGCCCTTGTGCTCGCTACCACCACCCATAGTATAGACGTCTAGCGGATGCCCTGGAGCAGGAGGAGCAGATCGATTCGAGATACGTCGCAGCTTTCCAGGGAGTGGATGTCGCTGCTGTTCTTCTGGAGAAGGAGAATGGCGAGGGCAAGCTGCGGAAGTCGGCAACAGGTGATCGAATGTATTGTTGACACTATTGAGTTATGGTGAGCGGGTGTTTGACAATCGATGATGACGTCAAACAAAGAGCGAATGGAGATTGTAATGAGGAGACAGTATTGATGAAAGTGAAGCACAGCACGGGAAAAGAATGCGAGTCAATTGGTATTGTGTAGGTAGTTGATGAACAGATGTTCGTTATTGATACGTATGTTTGTGAAACGTGGGAAGCTTTGTGTTAAGCTCTGTGCTGGGTCAAGTGAGCTCTGGTAAGCTCCAACAAATGGACGCTGCAGCTGCCGATAGGTCTGTCGACATAAATAGTGGTGTAGCTCTCCCTTTTATGCTGCGGTATGTGTTGTGCTGTATTTTGTCGAGCTCTCTCAAGCGCCAAGCCGAGATGGAAGCGGGGGATACCCGCCACCAGGCGACTATCCATTCCCGTCGAGTCCCATTACAGGGGTCGAGGCACTTGCGGCACAGCAACTGGGGGAGGGGGCCCGCTAGACTCTGAAGCTCTAAGCCAAGCAGAGTTTGAGAATGGACCCAGGTGATTCACTGATCGGGTCTTGGGGAAGTGTTTCTGGGTGCGGGGGAATGGAGCACGTCTCCCAAAGGAGAACGGAGGGGACGCATATGTGTTGATGCATCAACATGGATAGTGAATCAATTTGACATACCTCATCGTGTCGAGGTATTGATGTTGATCAACGAGATGAAGAGCAACGCCAGCGATAGCTTTGGATAAGTCGATCGGTCCAAGCAAATGGCTGACAAGGTTTAGACAGGCTGTGGCTGGGATAACAGACTGCGAACCCTGGTAGAGAAGATGGTTTGACAAGAGGAAGAGTTTAGGTGTTAAAGGTTGACGAATGCAAGTTTGCTATCATAGAATGGAATTCAAAGATGAGAGTGACAGTTTAAAGCTAATAGTCACCAGACTCGCTCCTTCCATAAGGTAAGCTCTATGTTAGCTTAAGCTTTTTGGCAACTACGATACTGACACTCAGGTATTTGGAAGGTAGCTTCTGTCATAGGTGGTGACGTCCAGTCCAAGCCACGCCTGCCGTTGATCATACTTTTAAGCTCCTCCCTGGTTAGATGATGAGAGGATCAAATCAAATTTATATTAACAAGTGTCGTGAATTCGGGCTCTGGCTGGAAGGAAAAGACCGAGAAAATAATTGAAATGGAAGAAGACAAGAGTGAAGAAGAAGAACAGATATGAGAAAAAGCACTGACATTTGCCGCCATGAGGCAGCTAAGTTGTCACACATACCAATACCAAGGTCTAATAAAGCCAGAAATGAGAAAGTAACCCAGCAGATGCAGCGAAATCATATGGCAAGTGCTCCTTCAGATGTCATAGAATTCCTACAACACCTAGTCTAAATTAATATAAAGATTTAATAACATTTTAAAACCCCATCCTGAACTTGGGATAATAGTTTTTTAAAAAAAAAATCTCCTAAGTTTAGGATGATATCCCCCTCCCGTCCTTTTAATCTCCATTTTTACTGTACCTCACTTTTCTTGGACCGCGTGGAAACCTAGGTACCAATTCAGCCAAACTCTCTTGCATTCACTCACTCACTCTTACACCGCCAAAATGAATTCTTAAAGACCCAGCTTGCTTATCTAACATTGTCATCTCCTCTCCTCTCCTCTCATCTCATCTCACTGCCACCTTTACTCAGCAGTCCTATTTCCTAAAAGCCCGCGCGGCAGCCCTAACATCGAACGATTCCTCACCCATCATGAGCTGTTTGGCTGCCTCGGTTGCTCCGTACAGTACGCACAACCCCAAAACGCCCGTTCGCAAGCGTTTCAATGCTCCGATATTCGCTTTCAACCATTCGATTTGCCCGCCCGTTCTCTTTTTCCCTAGCTTCCGCTCTGTCCCAGCTAGGCGTTTCATCGCCGATCAAATCTAATACTGTACCACGTAGCGGTAGTTGCACAGCAGCAGCGCACTGATAGTTTTAGGAATCAGCAGAGTCTGTGCTTTTTGCTCCGGATCTAAAATTGGTAACTATTCCAGAAGTGGAAGAAATGGAATAGTGCCCGTTCGTATGTTGAGGCTTACAAGGTGAGGAAGCGAGTCAAATCCAGATGGAAATATCTTCATTTATGTCGATTGTAATATATATGCCCATACTTCGCGTATGTTTGCCCACCTAGTCTACTACCAGGTAGACCTACATTGATTGTGCTAGGAAAAAACCAACAATAAACCCAAAGATCCCATGCCAGAAAAAGGTATCATCGAGGTATGTATGCCATGTAAAAATAAAAAGTAAAAACACAAAATGAAAAGTGAGATGCTCTTGACTCCAGTAAGTTCGTATGTGTGGACCATCACCCGCCTGCAGATTTGCGCCGTTCCCTGAAACCAATGCCCGAATGAGTCCATCATTGTTGGAGTTTTGCCGATATTTTGATGCTTTGTCTTTGTCTTTGTCGTTGTCATTAAAGAGGCTATTCCACCCCGCCCCGGCGAAAGGGGGCTAATATGTTGAGTGCTTGAGGGTGAAGATAAGCAGGTCATCATGAGGATTCACTCAGGTTATTGTTCCGGCTGCCCGAGCCAGTACCTGTACCGTGGTGAACCTCTTCTGACCCACCGTCCCCTGTAAATTCCATATCGTCCTCATCGTCGTCGTACAATTCATCATCTTCCACTTCGTAGTATTCATCGTCTTCTTCAGCGATATCTTCTGCTTCATCCATCTCCTCATATTGCTCTGGCTCATCCAGATCACTCTCACTCTCGTTGTCGCTTTCATCAAAGTTGAGTACACCCATGATGGGAACTTCAATCTTCTTGTATTGGCTCTTGATGAGGTTGTCGGCCATCTCAAATAGCTTTGTGTCCTTGTCTGGTTGTGTCTCACGGTCCATAGAGAACTCGGCCTCAGCGCGGTCGGCAAGTTGAGTGTTGATGGGGTTGTTAGGTGACTCTGGCTCCTCGGGAATCTGCTTGACCCAGCGGCGAACGACCTCAGTTCGTGCGATCTTGTTCTGTCCTGTCCTGCGTTTCAAACCAGATCTGAAGTGACGCTTCTCCCGTCTTCGCCTGCGCTGGATGCGGTCCCTCACATACCAAGCTACCACCAGCATAGACGCCTGCATCATATCCTGACACTTTTGCCTATGCATGTTGGCCCAAGCCTGGCATCGTTGTTGTTGATAGTTTGCCACGGCTTGACACCTCTGCTGGTAGTAGGCGGCAATACGAGAAACCATGGCAAGATATTTCGGATCGAGGTTTGCACCGGCTATGTTGGGAAGTTCGGGGGTCGCCGACTCGCTAGGCTGAGGGGTGCTGTTGGTACTTGAAGGGGTTCCGGAGCTGCGACTGGGTGTAGGCGTGGGCATCTTGGGCTGGGAGGTCGGAGGAGGAGGAGGACCCATCATCGTAGGACCGTTAAGGCCGGCCAGGCCACTGAATGGTTCTTGCATCGAGGCTTTGCGCTTGAGGTTGTTCTGTAAAGGCCTTTGGGAAGGAAGTTTAGGAAAGGCGTGGCTCTCCGGCGGGGGGGTCACCGGTGTGAAGGGGTTGACAGACGACATCATAGCCGCCATAGGGCGCTTTGCTTTTGGTTGAGGTTGGAGTATATATATATGTTGGATGATCTCCGGGTTATTCGGGGGCACTCTCTCCGGGTGATGGACCGTGTGCCGGGGTTGTTTAGTGTTAAGAGTAGGATTCCGTTTGGCAAGGGTAATGTTCCTCTTTTTATCTTTCGAGCCGATTCGGAAGTTTTAAATCGCGTTATTTGGGCTATTTTATCGTGCGGTTGGTATCAGGGTAGTTTGCTGATATCGGGGGTCAAGGGCGTGTAAGTGGTGATATGTGGGGATCTGGGCTGTATCAGATCAGAGCGTTTGTGCAAGACACAAAAAGTGAAATTGAGATTGTTCTTGACTGTATATAAGTAACACAGTAAACGGTGCGTAAACGTAAACGTCGGGGCGTCTTTTGGTCAGCAAACGCGCACAAAGGGGATATATAGCTAGGTCACAATCGACAGATGTGGCCGAGGGTTTGCGCAGGGGGTCTGTCGACGTCGTGTGGCAGCGGACCCAGAATGGGCTGAGGCTCTCTCGAGAATCGGCCCACGCCGACCCCGCGGAAAGATATGCTTATGCCAGCAGCGCCTCTGAAGTCCCGAACTCATCACTGTAGGTGCAAGTACAGTAGCTGTTTACTCGCGGTCACGTTGAATCTGGAGTTATGCAGTCGTCCCATGCTAGGGTACCTATTCCATCCTGGGCCCAGTTCGAGAGGAGAAACTGCACAGCACAGCGCAGCACAGCTCAAGCTGAGTGTTGCTGAGTTGAGCAATCCGCCGTCTGGCTCACAAATGAGCCTTGCATTGCACGGTCGGTCTAGTCCATAGGTGGCCCTCGGAGGCCATCAAGGGGGTTCCCTGGCCCATCCCATGGAGACAGCCGTGGAATCTGACTTTGCTCATGTGTTGTATCGTGTTGTATGTTATTGCTATGTGTTGTGTTGTGTTGTTTTGAGCTATGCCGTGATGTATCGAGCGCTAATGGTGTTGTTTTCTCCTCTAGTCGTTTCTTTTCCTGCTTTGACCCCATGCCACAATGCCATAGCTCTTTAGACCCGTCTGATATGATTGCTCAAACTGGAAATGGTGCTGTGTTTCTGGTAACATACTTGGTTTTTAGACATCTCTTCTTGGTCACTTTGATGCTCGCCTTGCCGTTTCTAGTCCCTAGTTGACTCGTTTACCCAGAGATGGATCCCCCAAGGATGCGAGGCTTGCCGATTGCTACGCTGAAGGGTTTCCGTCATCTAACTGCCTTGAACCCTGAACCCTTGCTTGGCTCTACCCCGTCTATTGCCTGATAGAGGTATGTCGCCTTACCGCCCAGTTGATTCGGCCTGTGTGTGAGCCTGCACACCGGTTAGATTGAGACACTACAGTCGGTACATGAGTCGGAGTCGGGGCTTGGGTTGGAGGGTTCGAGCTCCAGCAGCTTGGGCAGATTTGCAGGCCCATCTGGTGTTGAGGGATGATGATGACGCTAACATGAGACCACGGGTTCAACGGTGCATGGGTAGTCCACCTGTCAGGCAGTGCATATCGATAGATGACACTGTGCTATCTTTGCTGCATTTTTGCTCCGGGTTGGAGAGTCACGGCGTCAAGCTCCCTTCTATCTCGTGAGCTTTCAGGTGTTTGGCCACAGGAATGGGGGACGGTAATCTCTCGGTACAACGGTGCTGTTGTGGCACCACTCCATGGATCGCCCACTTCCCACTGCCACTCCTTCAGGGCATTTGATGGTTGGCTTCAGAAGGGATTGGGCCCTGTAGATCTCGGAGCAACCGCCCATACCATCAATTGGCTCCCGTCGTTCGAGAGGCTAGACACTGGGCTGTTTACTCACACGTTGTTCGCGAAGACCCGGGTCCCTCTAGTTGGCTAACGCCTCCATGGTCAGATTCCTTCCGCTAACATGGCTACATGTGCTGTTCGCTTGTGGGCTCTGGCACTCTCTATCTCCGTAAAATCTCTGGAGTACCTGGTAAAGAGGCTAGAGGTCCCTGAATGATCCTTTACGGGATCGGGATTAAAGGCGGGAACCCTATTATTGCCGAATATTCTCGTTGATGAGGCTGGGATGAAGAGATTGAGCTTATCACCACCTAGACTACCTTACTGATACCTAAACAACAACTAGACTAAACAAGTTCAACGCTATCTGATTATCAAGATAACTAGTAGGATATTTTTATGACATCTTTTTGTAGATCCTAGTTTCAGAATGACTTGTTCCATAAACTCCAGATCCCCCCTGCTCAGTCGAGTTTTTCTTTTTCCGCGACAATGTTGATGGATACTCATCACGCTCATGTCCGTTTTTCTCCACACGAATGCAAATGCAAATGCACAGAAATCAAAGAGAAGATTTGATCAACAGTTTCCCATCTGATTGTGTAACAGGACGAGTCCTTGTCCTCTCGAACCTCCGCAAATCAGCTTTGGTTCTATAAATTACTGTGCCTTGATAGGAACCACTTTTTGCTTTTTTGTTCCATCTAATGCTACATTGCCCCCTAATTTGTTGACGTTTTTCAGCTAACACAACTGGGCCGGGCTATTATTTTCTTTTTTACCTCGTCTAATCATATGAGCCCTGCGTAATCCCTCCATTGATCAACACCGCATCTCAGTCGGTATCACCACATCGACGCATAAACAAGATCTTGTGTTTTATTTCCCCTCTGAAACCAAATTTCTTTCACAAAGTAAACACAAACTGGGCTGTTAGTTGGTCGATTCTCCTCTCTAGCTCATAACCGAAACAGGAATTGACATCTGCACATCAGGAAACAAGCCTTGACTCAAGCCCGCAATAACTTGGTTCAAGACTGACTACTGCTATCAACAACTCTACTGTATCGCCACTGCAACAGCCCATCTCATCTCCATGTTCCGGCCGCATGGTGCCCCCGGTATTCGGCATCCGCCATCTGCGGCCCCTGGCATCACCATCGGCTTCTAGGCCCGTTTCTGCTTCTACCTCTGCCTGTTCTGTTTCGACTCCGTTGCCCGCATTGGTCACTGCTACTGTACCACATGATGCTCATGCTACAGCTATAGCTCCTGCAGCTATCACTGTTCCTACTGCTACTGCTTCTCCTCATTATCGTCATCTTGATCGCCGACTGCATCATGGGTTCTCCATCCGCCCATTCCTACCTCCACCATCTCCCCATCATCCCCTCCAAACAAGGGGTAAAAAGACCACCACCACTGTAAGGCTGTCTGATTTGCCTCAGGGTCTTATTCAGCCGAAGTCCGTATCACCTCTACCAACGTCATCATCATCTTCCCCTCCCCACGATGAGTCGACAGAGCCCCAGGATCAGGACCAGAGTCGGGATCAGAGTCAGGATGCCATCAACCCGCTGCCGCCGTTGCCCCAGGATCCTCCCGCGTACCCTACCGTCGTGCTTCAAGCGCGCCAGAATATGCTCAAGTTTGACAATTGTGTCCTGCTAACGCGCGTGGGTGGCTTCTATGAACTCTACTTTGAGCACGCTGAGGAATATGGACCCTTGCTTAACCTCAAGGTCGCTTGCAAAAAGACGAATGCTGGCCTGGTACCCATGGTAAGTTGTTGCTACCCTCCATCTTATCACTCCCCTATCCTTTCTCGCTTCTGGCTCGAAATCTCACCATCATCACCCGTCTTGTAGGCCGGTTTCCCCTTCTTTCAACTTGATCGGTTCCTCAAAATTCTCGTCCAAGATCTCAACCGTCATGTCGCCGTCGCTGAAGAGTTTCCAAACTCGCCAACGGACAAGGTCAAGTCAGGCGGGTTGATGCATGATCGTCGAGTTGCCCGTATCATCACTCCAGGGACTCTAATAGACGAGAACTTTATGGATCCATACGCAAACAATTATGTTATGGCGATCCATATCGATTCGGATTTTACCTCTGTAGATACAGATACTACCATCGGCCGAGTGTCGGCTCCAGGAGGCGGGCTTGCGGGCCATGAATCCGCACCCGAATCCGCATCAGCCCACTCAATGCCGTCAGCTGTTGGCGTTGGCCGAGATGTTGCATCGTCTCAGGGGTCCCAAAGCCAAAGCCAATCCCAGTCCCAAGACGGCGTGCCACTCGGCCTAGCATGGCTCGATCTCTCAACCGGCCACTTCTGCACTCAACAAGCCAATCTTGCATCCTTACCGGCGATCTTGTCCCGACTATGCCCGCGCGAGCTTCTACTCGACCAGGACCTGCAGTCGTACCCCGATCATGGCATCTTTGCCCTCCTCGCTGAGGATCGTCACATCATCTCGTACGCACCCCGGCCTCATGACTCTTCCTTGCTTCACCCCGACAACTGGGCGCCCATGCTAGAGTCTGCCCTATCCGAGGATGAAACAGCTGCTTTTTCTTCCCCAGAGGTGCATGCTGCCGGCTTTCTTCTTGGCTATGTCAAGGATCGTCTGCAGGGCATGAGCATGAAGCTGCAACCCCCGCTGAGGAACGAAAACATGCACATCATGGCCGTTGACAAGAACAGTCTTCGTGCCCTTGAGATAAAACAAACCATTCGGGATGGTGCATTTCGGGGTAGTCTGCTGCATGCCATCCGTCGCACTGTTACTAAGAGCGGTGCTCGACTTCTCAATGAGTGGTTGAGCGCACCGTCGACTTCTCTTGAACTTATCACTGGTAGACAGGATCTTGTCGCCCACTTCATCGATGATGTAGACCTGAGTGACTCCATAATCATCCTATTGCGTAGGAGTCATGACTCGCAACGCCTTGTGCAAAAGTTCACACTCGGTCGCGGTGACGCTGACGACCTTCTGGCTTTGGCCAGTACTATCGATGCCACTAAAGACATCGTGGAGCTATTGAAGAAAGCCGATTCTCTATCTAGCGACGCTGAATCTTCTTGCTTGGCTTCTTTAACGTCTCGGATAAGTCTTACAAAACCCCTGAAGCTTGCCCGCCGTATCAGAGAAGCCATCGACGAAGAGGGCATTGTCATGCAACACGAAGCCCAGGATTCTGAGGCCAGTCAGATGATAGCCCTTGCAGAGAATGTCGTCAGCAACGAAGGATCGCAGGACGATGCTGCCGTCCTCCCCAAGGGCAAGCGAAAGCGGCCCGCAAGCATCCGGGAGTATTACGCCGAAGATAACGATGCCTGGATCATGAAACCTGGTGCTAGTCCTACCTTGGAGAGACTTCATGCTGACCTCATAAGTTTGATCCAGGAAAAGGTAACGCTTAACGAGACTCTCCGCGAACGTCTCGGCGCTCCAAGTTTGTCTCTCAAGTGGACACCCGGACTCGGCCATATCGCCCACATCAAGGGCAAAGATGCCCGGAATCTCGTCGATGTGCAACCTCTCTCATCCAGTCGTTCTACGCGATCTTTCCATCTCTCCGAATGGACGCATCTCGGGCAGCGACTTGACCAGGTTCGCGCCCAAATTCGTGCTGAAGAGCAAGCAGTCTTTTACTCCCTCCGCGAACACGTCGTCCGAAATCTTGTCAAGCTACGCCGGAATGCCGCCGTCCTCGACGAACTCGACATCACCACGTCCTTCGCTAAGCTAGCCCGCGAGCAGAACCTCGTGCGACCTGTGCTGAACAATACGACTAGTCACACCATTATAGGCGGGCGACATCCCACTGTTGAAGGCGGTCTCTTTGAGCAGGGTCGAAGCTTTGTCCGCAATGACTGCTTAGTCGGGTCGCCAAAGGATGGCCGCATCTGGCTCATCACGGGTCCCAACATGGCTGGCAAAAGCACGTTCCTGCGCCAGAACGCCCTCATCACGATCTTGGCTCAGATCGGTTGCTACGTGCCTGCGTCATACGCAGAGCTGGGGATAGTGGACGCTATCTTTAGCCGCGTGGGTTCGGCCGACAACCTCTACCGAGATCAGAGCACCTTCATGGTTGAGATGCTGGAGACGGCATCCATACTCAAGCAGGCAACACCACGTTCGTTCGTCATCATGGATGAGATCGGTCGAGGTACCACGCCAGAGGATGGCACAGCTGTCTCCTTTGCATGTCTACACCACCTAGCAACAGTCAACCAATGCCGTACCCTCTTCGCAACACACTTCCATTCTGTGGCTGATTTGGCTGCAGCCGAGGGGTTGTGTTCATCTGATGCAGGCATTGTGCAGACGTATTGCACTGATGTGGTAGAGGATGGACAGGGAGGTTTCTTCTACAATCACAAACTACAAAGAGGCATTAACCGACAAAGTCACGCACTTAAGGTTGCGCGACTTGCAGGACTGCCGGATCGGGCAATTAACATAGCAAGGCGTGTTTTGGAACATGATACCATGGGATCCCCTGAATTAAGGCGAGATACGGGACAGGCCGGGACGGGGTGACTGGGGTGTAGATTTCAGGAACATGCTACGGGCGTCACACCATGTAAGATGAAGACCAAGCAAATATATGAGACCTGTAATATTTGACAGTTAGTCATGATATTCTCAAAATAACTTGTCAAAACATATGATTGTAAGATGTGTCCGTCATAGGGTGGTGATGTGTGTGTCATCAGGAGATTCAGGGTTAAAAAGCTCTTGAACAGTTTATATAATCATCCGGAGGTGATAGAGAAAAAAAAGAAAATGTGTGGGGTTTGTTTTGACTAACCTTTTTGGATATAGCACTCTATCGGTAGAGCTGCAGTAGTTGTTTCGTTAGACATCCATCCTGTCACAAGCATTGAGGCGTCCATGTTGATTTGTAACCGTCGCGACAGATTCAATTGTCCAGCAGACGATCTATGTACCCCGTTTTTAAGATCCATAAGTCGTAAACCCAACCAAAGGCCTGGAAGGCGGTCATACATCATTAGGATGTGGCTACATTTAGTCGCTGCGAATTTGTTAGCTGGTAGATCTCGGGGGTAACGGGTGGGGATCACATACAAAAGACCGCCGAAGCCCTCCTCATCCTCCTCCTCCTCCTCGGACTCATCCTTCTTCTCCTCCTCAGCGGCGGCAGCACCACCGGAGGCGGCAGCAGCAGGGGCAGCGGAAGCGTAAGCGTCAGGGTTGGCGATACGGTCCTTGAGCTGCTCAATCTCGGGCCAGCTGATCTCGGTGACAACAGCAACGGCGAGAACCTTCTTGTAACCGTTGACAACGGAGTGGAGAACGGAAGGAAGGGTAGGGAAGTTCAGAGCCAGAGAGATGGTGGCAATGGTGGTGATAGCCTGAGACAGAGTCTTGAGGAGCTGATCCTCACCAACGTCGAGAACGCTGGGGGGGAAGGTCTGGCCCTGGTCGTAGACCTGAGAGATACCCATACCGTAGGTGAAGGGAGAGATGTTAAGCATGTTGAGGAGGGTGGCCTCGGAGGGGCCGACCTTGGTAGAGGCCTCAACGAGCTTAAGATCGGTGGTGATTTCAATGGTACCACGGGCAATCTTGGTGGGAACACCGAGAGCCTGGAAGAAAGAGGTCTTTCCGGGTTCCATACCAGTGTTTCCAGCAGGGACCCAGACGTCGGCGGGAGCGAGGGCACCGGCACGGGCAGGAGCAGCGACCTTGTTGGCGAGGATGACATCGCGAACCTCCTTGAGGTCCTCGTTGGTGAAGACGAAACCAACGTTGCCCTTGACGTGGGGAAGGAGACGCTCGTACTCGGGGGAGTCGGCGACGAAGGTCTTCAAGGCTCGGCGGACCTAATTTTACATGTTAGCAGGCCAATTTCTTGTATGATTGTGGCAGAATGTCGCATACCATGGTGTTCTTGCCCATCAGGACAACACCCTTGCCTCGCAGAGCCTGTCGGATCTCGTGCATCTGCTGAGAGCTGACATTGTCAATCTCAACGATGAAGATGGAGTTGTACTCCTCGAGCAAGCCCTTGAGCTTGTCGAAATAGCCGGACTTGTTGGTCTTGCCCCCCATATCTTCTTATTTGAATGAAGGCAGGTTGTTTAAGGGCAAGGGGTATCGTAATGGAAATTTTGGGGTGAATGAAGTTGATGAGAGAAGCAGAAAACCTATTTTGCGGGAGCTTGAGAAAATGTGTGCTTGGTCGCAATTCCGCTTAGGGCTCGGAGAAACTAGTCCGTTTCAGGTTGTGTGTGGGGCATTTGGCTCGAAAAGGTACATTGCAGATGTATCTTTTTTTCATGGCGCATAGGTCGCATCAACTTTAAGAGTCTTATTTGAGATATCGGCCCAGCAATTGATCGGCCATTTTATCTCGAATACATGGAATCAAGCACTCAACTGGCTAATATAGTGATCGCAAACATGAAGATTCCTTACAATGTTGTCCACGTTAGTGGCAATGTTCTATTTGCTGCTCGAGGCGGCAAGATTCACTCATTCAGCCTCGAAGACGGAACTCATCTATCATCATGGAAGCATCCCGATGTCGACAAAGTAGATGCTGCAGTCAAAGCCATTTCAGGCGATGTCTCAAGTGAGAAGCCTGTGAGCCAAGACCCTGTCGTTACCGAAGGAGAAGATGACGATGAACCCCCGGCCAAGAGACAAAGAACTGAAGAACCCAAGGACGAGACAGCCACTGTTGAAGCAGACGCTCAAGAAGAATTCAAGGATACTGAGGACAAGAAATCTGAAGGTAAAAAGAAGGGAGGAAAGAAGAGCAAGGATAGGCGCAATCAGCAGAAGAAGGATCACAACATCTCACGAGTGCCCGATCGCCCTGTCATTACACATCTGACGAGCACTTCTGATGGATCTTATATTTTGGCCATCACGGGCCATGATAAGGCTATCTGGGTCTTTGAGAACGATGGAAAGGGTGTCCTCACTGAGCTCAGCAAACGGTATGCTCTCTTCTCACCTAACAACATTCTCTTACACTAATCCTTGACCAGAGCTCTACCCAAGCGCCCCAGCGATGTAGTCATCGGACCAGACTCTCAGATCGTTGTCGCCGACAAGTTCGGGGATGTCTACGCTCTTCCTCTCCTCTTTGACCCTGCCTCTCAGGATGCCACTCCTCAATCTTCAACCCCTGTCCCAGCCAAGGCCGCGTATAAGCCATCCGCCAATACCACGACTGTGCATTCCAAGCGCAACCTACGAGCTCTCCAGGAGCAACAGCGTCATATGGAGCTCGCTACACGGACCAAGACTGATTCTAACGCCAAACCTGCGGAACCGAGCTTTGAAATTACCCTGTTGCTTGGGCATGTATCTATGCTCACGGCAGTTGCTATTGGCGAGAGTGAAGGGCGACGATATATCTTGACCGCCGATCGCGATGAGCATATTCGGGTATCGAGATATATCCCCCAATCCTATGTCATTGAGGGTTTCTGCTTCGGTCACAAGGAGTTCATCAGCTCCTTGACGATTCCTGCATCTCGGGGTGACGTTCTTGTGTCCGGTGGTGGTGATGAGGAGCTCCTTGTATGGGACTGGAAAGCCGGCAAGCTCCTATCTCAAATGAGTGTCTTGTCCTTGGCCCAGAAGATCTTGCCGGATGTTACCAAAGTGGCCGTTTCTGGACTTTACACCTTGGTGTATCCCCATGATGGCTCAGATCTTATCTACGTTCTAGCCATCTGCCAAGAGTAAGTTTTCTAAACTACTAGTACCCGATAACTTTGCTAATTCTTTGGCTAGCATCTCGGCTATTTTCTCCTGGCAACTCACTGAAGACAACACTCTCAACCACCCAGCAATCATTCAACTTCCCGGAAAGCCCCTCGATCTCGCCATCAAGCCTGCCAACGGCGACGAGCCACCCAAGGTCATCACAGCCATTGACCCTAGCGACTCCACAAAAGCGAAGAGCCTGGCCATCTTCTCTTTGACAATGACCGACGAGAAGCTTGCCACAAGCACAACGGCTTTGGTCAGCGATGACGGTATTGAGGGGGCGGAACTTGATGTCGAGGACAAGGTTGTCAGGACCTTACTATACAATACTGAGAATCTGCGAAAGCAGGCCACAGAGCGTGATGAAGAACGGGGTGAGGAACAGATTCCTGGAGACCAGGTGATGGGAGAAGCAGAGGTTGTTGAGGAGTAATAAGATATTCCCCCCAAATGAAAATTCAACTATTATTCGTTTACGAAATGGCCACCCATTGCTCAGCAATATCCCATTATCCTACAAGCATGCAGCAAGACTGACAAATCTTACTACTAACGCAGTATATAAAGATATAAAGGAAAGATATATTCTAATTTTTTTCCTAATACATATCATCATAAGTCTCTAGGGTAACCAATCTATAATTCTTACATAGATTTGTTTTACCTTACTTAAACTAACACGTGAGTTATCCCAAAGTCATCACCAATATCGGTCAAGAGTAACAATCAAATCATCATGTTCGTGGTCTACGTCTGCAACTAAATTCATTTGAATCGTCTATGACCTCAAAACGCCTCCCAAGCCAGATCGAATGCTCCACTACTGACCCCTGAAACACGATCACTCAAGTGCATAGATGCCCACTAAACTGCACCTCATCCCCAGCACCTATCGCTCCCTCGACATCACCAACAGGAAACCATGCCCTCCGCTAGTTTTGGTATCATTGAATGATTAAGAGACATTGGCAATTGCTGCCGACGTCCACCCTCAGCTGCACTGTGTTTTATCAAGATCCGTCCGTAGGTCTTGTTTTTAGCGTAGATACGCAAGCAGCTGATGCCGTCACGGCATTGTATGTTTTGTTACACCCAGGATAGGTGTGTGCTCAGTTACGAGTAGTTTACTGAGAAGCGCACTGTACGCGCTCACCACCGGGGTGGCCATCCTCGTCATCCTCGTCCATCATGCCATCAGAGTGACCGAAGACTCTGTTCTGGGTTTGGTTATCGAGATCCTCGAGGCTGACGGGCTCGGACATTTCTTCGTTGGGAGGAACGTTCTGGACGGCGGGCTCGGGAAGAACCTTTCGGAGAGTCTCGAAGACCTCGGGATCTTCGGTCCAGTTCTTCTCGGGGAACTTGACGTTGAACTTGATGTACATGTTGCCGAAGTCATGATGCCTGGGAGAAGGCATACCCTGGCCGCGAACCATCTTGACAGCGTCTGGAACAATTAGCTTCGTGTTGTTGGATAATACGCAGGAAATACATACCTTGAGCAATAGCCTCGCCAGGGAGGATATCAATGGCGAGCCATCGGTCGTCGAGGTGCTCGACGTAGACAGTACCACCAGCAAGAGCTGTGACAAGCTCGATCTCGCAGTTGTAGAGAAGGTCATCCTCCCGGCGAGTGAATCGAGCATGGGGCTTCTGCTCGATCTCGAAAACGACGTCGCCGGCCTGAACGCCAGGTGCTTGGTCACCCTCACCTCGGAACTCGACCTTGGTGCCACTGCGGACACCCTTGTCGACGTGGACATGGAGGACCTTGCGGTCGACGGTGGTCTTCTTTCCGTTACACTGCTTGCAGCGATCCTTCTCCTTGATGATCTCACCCTCTCCGTTACAGTCGGGGCAGACAGTCTGGAAGCGCTGGATCATAGGACCCATCTGGCGCATCATAGTCTTCATACCGTGACCATCACAGCCAGGGCATCGCTTGACAGCACCCTCCTTACCACCAAGGCCCTCACACTTGGGGCAGATAATTGACCGTTGGAGAGCGAGCTTCGAGATCTTACCCCGGTAGATATCTTCCAAGGAGACCTTGTGGGTGTGGTGAATGGTTCTGGCCTTGGGGGGGCCGCGGTTCATACCGCCGCCGCCGAACATGCCACCCATGCCACCGAAACCACCACCACCGAAGAACTGAGCAAATAGGTCCTCAGCAGCCATGCCACCACCACCGGCACCGCCCTCAAGGCCGGCCTCACCATACTGGTCGTAGATCTGTCGCTTTTGGGAATCGGAAAGGATTTCGTAGGCGTGGGAAACCTCCTTGAACTTTTCCTCGGCCTCGGGGTTGTGTGCGTTCTTGTCTGAGTTGTGTTAGACATGTACGTTGGAATATCTTGGCTTGGAAACATACCAGGGTGGTACTTGAGGGCTCCAACCTTGTAAGCCTTCTTCAGCTCCTGCTCAGTGGCAGTAGGGGAGACCTGGCGACATGGTTTAGCAAAAATGCGAATTATTCAGAGACGGAAGAGACATACACCCAGGGTATCGTAGTACTTGGTTTCCTTGACCATTTTGGCGGTTTTTGGAGTGAATCTGTATTATCGAAGTAGGAAGGATAAAGTGGGAGGCGAGGTAAGGACTCTGGAGGAGTATTAGTAAAGCTCAGACAAAGCAAACAAAACGCAGATTTCGCGCGCGCAGTGACAGCAATAGAGTAGACAACAGATAATGCGATATGATAATCATGCACACTGAACCATCCATCAAGAGGAAAAGGAAGGATTTTATAATCGTACCTTGTCCGCCAAAAAGCGTATCTCGAGATTCCGACGGCGGGGCTGCGCTGCGGCGAGTTGCACGGATTCGGCTCTCTAAAATTCGAATAAGTGGAGGGCGAGGAGAGGTCGATTAGAGCGCTCGGTTGAGGGAGGAGATGAGATTCCCGCGCGATAAAGGGAGAAGGAGGAAAAGAAAAAGTTGTCTTAAACACAAACAAGGTCAAAATCAAAGTCAAGTCGAGATTAGGCGCTGGGGTTTGGTTTGAGCGGACGGGTTTTGAGAAGAAAGGGAGGCTGCAGCACAAAGAAGGGTCGCCAGCCGGCGCGAGTTGCGCCTCATGGAATTGTGTGGAAGAAAGTCGATTCTGTGGCGGTGCTGATAATGCACGACCTGACGCTTGGTGCGAGGGACTTGCATTTTGGCGTACCACACTGGCGGGCCTTGGAGGGCCCTGGATATCAGCTGGGGGTTGTGACGCGGCATGAAACCGGTTGAAAAGTCCGATATCTCCTTGTCATTTCTTGTTTCTTCATTTTCAACCTCTTCTGGTTTGTTTTGGTCTTTTCCAGCGGTTTCTACACCCTCAACAGCCCGTTCTAGAGCTTCTGTCAGCACAATCGCTTACATACATGCACTTCAAGCAAACAACGGCTCTCGCGCCTCAACAGGCGTCATGACAAGGCTGTGCATGTACCTCACTAACAGACTTCCCTGCAAGGCGTCCCCAGTACCCCAAAAGACCCCCCTCCAAAAAGTCCTTACGGCAGTGGCCAGAAGTTCTTCGATTTTTTTCTCTCCAGCCGCAGGGTCCGATTTAGGACCCCACCATCGCTCTCACAGGCCGAAGCCCATGTTTCTACCCGGGCGTGTTTCACTGATTCGTTCAGTTTTCGCCTCCTCGAAAAGCCTGTCTAGTCCCCCCTGTCAGCCACAGAAGCTAGAACTACCTGACTCATGCTGCGCATTCTTGACATTTTCTTTTGAGTTTGTAGACTTTGCATGATGGTCGATGTTGGTTTACACTGAAAGTCATATGGTGGTAATAAATAATCGAGATAACCTAACTTTAGGATAAGATGTGATAATAGTAAGAGCATACTTTAGGCATCCTTTAGGTATGCTTTAGGCTTTAGGTGAAGAATTCACTAAAGTATCCGATTCATTTATTCCCTTTAAGCTTTGTAAATATGTCTCGATTATTTACTGAACCGCCTGACCGGTTTCTGCCTTGACTATGAGAGACAGTTGTTCTATCTTTTTGTTCTCACAATGTGCCACAACGTACTCTGTAACGTAGGATGTCGGTTGCTGTTGTTTGCTGCATGACAAGCTCTGGGGAACAACACGACCAAACCAACACACCGGACAAGAGGACACCTCTGGCATAGATTGTCCTGGGGTATATTTAAAACTATCTTAAGGTCATTGGAATGTCATGGAGTATTTTAAGTATTCTTAAGATAATATCTTGATACAATACAGTAAGGACAAACTATCATCTTGGTGTGCTCTCAACTACGTGCGACAGTACAAACAAAACGCTCGGAGAATGAGTCTTTGATCCAAGACGTTTACTTGCAGATCACGTACACAATTGAGTGAGGTTGAAGGGAAAACAAGTAAAGTCAAGCAAAGTCCCAATTGCCTGATGAGTATCTTGAAAAGAGTTGGCGTGATTGGTCAAGAATCCTTCAGCACGGCGTAGTCTAAAAGTGGAACCAAGCTTTATGCCTAGGTATCAACGGCCGTGACATTCATTCCAACTCGATGAACGGTGAGATTGTCGACTGTCACTGCTAGAGGCGTGTATACCTAAACTACAGGCCTCTAATAGCTCAGAACTAATCTGAGAAATTATATCTGTTCGATTTTATTACGCACAAAAGTTACCCACTGTTACCATACTGCTTCTATACGCTCACCTACCCTACTCTCACTTAACGCGATTTACCTATGATATACCCGCCATGAATGATGAGACAACCAAAGTCAAGAAGACCAAGCCGTCAGCCAAACGCAATAGCGAGGCACGCCGCGAGCAAAACCGCCTTGCTAGTCGAAACTACCGTATGTGTTTCTGCTGACTTAGTTGTGGTTGGTTGATCGATTGATGACCTTGATCTTGCTGACGCCATCATCTTTCGTATCCTAGGCGAGAAGCGGAAACAGAAACTCGCTTTGCTCAATGAGCTTTTGGAACCCAGCGAAGTCCCGGATATCTCTAATGTTACAGATAACGCCGATATCGATGCTATTCCGCGTCCTAGTGGTTCGAGTGATGTATATCTGCAAGGTCAACCGCTCTCAAATGCACCTTCGGCTGACCCCCTCATGTCGGTGAATATCGACCAAGGGTTTAATAACTTTGATGATACTCAATCATATCTCACGCCACAAACCTGGGGAGATACATCTCAGACAACTATCCCCACAGTCTTTCCTCAAGCGGCATTCTCAAACCCCTTACCGTTCACTCACTTGAGCGATCCCTTCAGTCTCGCGCATCCAGATCCATGGGGTCACGATACGTTTGGACCATCGCTACAATTTCCCGGTGATACATCGATGATGGAACATATAAACCCCAGATTAATAGAGGAGGTCTTCGAAGATAGTCCAGAGTCAGGGCATAGCGGATCACAAGCATCCTCAAGCGACAGTGACAGCGCTCTTAACAACGTCCTCAACGGCGTTGAAAACCTCACACTCGAGCAGAAGCGCTCTCTTCTTAATCGTCTCCAGCAAGATACACAGGGCTCTACTTCGCCAAATGTACCTCCCCTCTCACACCAAACATTGCCGCCAACCCCAGGTCAACTGCAAGCCATCAATTTTGCAAAAGCGCTGTACAAGACTGCACATGCCAGACCTACCCTTCTTCCGACTCAGTATACGATGGAGCCGGGCTTATTCGGTGCCATCTTTGCCAACTGTTATGCTCTTGGTATGGGAGGTGTGGACGAGATCCTCGTCGATGAGGGCTGTAGTGTTTTCTCCATTACGCAAGATGCGGGATATGATCCGTCACAGCTCCCCCTTGTGAGATATAGATTTCGGGCTTTGTCGCCTGATCTTCAACCGATTGATAAACAACTAACCTTTGGGCACCATCCTTACGTTGTATGTCCCCTTGATAACTTGATGTCTCTTGACACTAACCCAGCTAGGATGTCATCCCTTTTAAGACTTTCCGCGAGAATCTTATGGTAGCTCTTGAACACGATCCTCCCCTTGTCGATGAAGGCAGCCTCTGTCATGATATCCTCGCTGGTGGCTTCACGTGCTGGGGTGCAGGGCGGAGTCCACATGGTATGGGTGCAGGTGTACCGTGGGATGTGCGTAGTTGGGAACCCAGTGTATGGTTCTTGATCAAGTATCGTCAGCTAGCTGGGGATTGGAATGGCGAATTATGGAAGAGCGCAAGATCGTGGCATAGCGCTCGAGGGGAGAGGATACAGACGGCGCAGGCAATGGAGATTGTTGATAGAAGTGTTGAAGGAATAGCACGACGGTAGATATGGACGAATGCTTTGCTGTTAGCTCCTCATGAGAATCAGCTGTCCACGATGCAGTGAGAAGGAAGATATCACATAGAATAAGCTTCCACTACAGACATCATCCATCTGTTCGCTATTCTATTTGCCATCGCTCTGTTACTTTAGTAAACTTTAGGATGAGCTTGGTAGATTAGAATATTAGGATATACTGTTAGTATAATCTGTATCTTATGTTTTATCCAGCTGTCTTAATATAAGTCTTAGCTATGACTTATCACGACTACTGATATATATTGCTATTCACCTATGGATATGGAGGCGGAGGTAAACAGAAGGGTCGAGGTGAACTCTCTAGATATCGGTATGTCTCTTGATGTCCAAGGAGCTGTCACTCAGGATTGTAGCGCGTGGGTCTGAAACACCTTCAGTCCATTCTGGAAAGTACACGATGAGCTTCTCCTTATCGCCCCGAACGGACTGTACAGAGAGACTATTATCACCTTGTTATAGAGCAAGTAGAATATAGTTCTGAGTTCAATAGTCGAACTGTAATCAACTTCCCTTCCGTAGGGCCAAAGCTTAGGTGTTTGGTCTCTTTGAAAACAACATCTTTGCTAGGGGTGTCCAGATTTCAAGGTGATATCTGATGATACTAAATGAGTAAGTTTCCAGAGAATGAGGATATGGATGCTCACAGGTGTAATATAAGGTGCACGGGACCCTATTAAGTTCTGTGGCAATAGGACCTGTGGTGGCATCTCAGGCTTTAGGTTGTGTTGTTGAAAGGTTATGAAAATGAGAGAACGAATGAAGAAGAGAGACGCAGAAGATTTGCTAATTTATCTAGCAAAGGACCATCAAAAGCCAGGCAAGCAGGAAATCAGGCAGTGTTTGCCAGTGTTGGCCTAGGGCAGTAAAACAAAGTGACGCGGTAGTGTTTGCTATCCAACTTCTAGAGCCCAAAAGTCATCATAGTCAGTTCGAATATAAATACCCTTTCCCTTCCTCTCTCCTTTCCATCCTTCCTCCCTTCTTCATCCCCTTATATAAATACCAATTAGCCCCTGCGCTCATCTGCAAGTCAAAGTGTATTTAGCCTTGAGCTATTACATATAGTTTCCCCATTGTTTCTTTCTATCATATCGCCCCTTCTCGTTCTTAGCTTTGTGCAATACCGACCACCATAGTACCTTATATTTGGCGTCCTGAAGCGCCTGCACAAACCGACTTTAGTAGTGGGGAATAAATTCAGGCTAAGGTTCGGCGAGATTATGAGAGACGTATGAAGGAATGGGAGAAAAAAGAACCTATACCACTCCCCAAACCTAACTGTACGGAGCCATCTTGCGAGACTGGGCAAAGCGTACGAGTTTCATCATTACTGCACCATGCACAGCTAACTGTTTGAAGGAATGTCTTTACGGTCGAACCGAAAGCTTCTACGAATCTGATATGGATGAGGATTCCAAGAAGAATGCCGAAATCTTGACCAGCAAAGACGAGAAATTGACTCAGAGCGAAGAAAAGATTCCTGTTTCAGACAAGGAGATGACCGATACACGAAGAATATCCTTAGCCAAGTGGTTATGGAAATCAAGAGATCGCACGGAAATGTGAGCGCTTATAGTTACACTGTTGAGCACCTTGCTCCTATCGACCCCCATATCCCAAACGCTCATCTTGCCAATTTGTTCTACTACGCAACCGAGCGTCTGGAATCAGGTCTTGATGTCATGGAGAAATGGATGAAGCATAAACGTGACCAGTATGCCACTGTCCTCACCGGAGAGGTACTCAATATCGTTCAGTTACTTGGAAAGATCCCGAACTCTTTGGACGCCACGGCCTAGCGTGAGGGGGCCAGAGAGCTCGCAACGTTGATCCAACTGCGGCACGAGGCTGAATTTTCAGAGGTCGCGAAGATCTGGCAGGAAGTTCTCAAAGACTTCAAGGCTCAGGAGCCGTTTCTTGAGAGAAGATCTGAAGTCGGTCCGATCGAAGAGCCGGATGTCGATGACGACTTTGATGAGACGATAGAGTGACAGACCATGGCGAATAGTCTGAAGTTATTGCTCATGCATGATAGAGCACGGCGCATTTGTCAGAGTTGACCAGCACAAGAACAACACGCTCCCAAATCGAACCTTATTCGTTCTAGCCTAGGTGCCAAAGGAATGGAAGGATTAGTGGATTTAGTATAATATGATGAAATATAAAACATAGATTATGCTAATAGTATACCATAATAATCTAACCTACTAAGCCCATCCTAACGTCTATCCTAAAATTTGCTAAAGTAGCTAGGTAGCTGTCTTCTATGTGCCATATTATTCTCAGGTATAAAGTGACAGGATACCTACTTATGGTATGCATAGATAAATGAAATAAAGGGGCGAGAGATAAAATAAGAAGAATGATCTAGGGCTAGGCAAGCAGGCAATGAATCAGAGCCAGTGTCTGTCAGTGTCAACTTTGGCAGTGAATTATAGCAATGCGCTATTGTTTGCAAGATTTCTCGCATACAACTACCCTCCTCTCATCTTATTTCTTCCTTCTCCATTCTCTTCCACACTAATCGGCCTTTACGCCCATCATAAGTCAAGGGGTATTTCACTTTGAACCGTCGCACCATTCCTCTATCATTACTCTTCAACCTTTATGCTATAAAAACCAGTGGTATATCCTCCAATCATCTCTTACCTCTGACGCTTGTCTTTCTATTAAACCATCATATCTGCTCTTTCTATACGTCTGAATGTCTTTGCGTTCGTCTATCCAAACTTCTTCTTCTCGTGGCTGTACTCCGTCCAGACTGCACCTGTCCCAACTCGGCAAGATCCTCCTGGCTCTTCCTCGGCGCCCCAGGGTGCGCGAGTACACTGTCACGATGCTCCAGTCGCCGAAGAGGGTCACTTTGGTGTGAATCCGGCTCCTCGGTGTCCTTGCCGCCCCAAGAGCCGCCGATGCCCTCCATGATGAACTCGGATGCCGTGGGCTCATCGAGGGCAGAGAGCTCCTCAGGGGAGAAGATGTAAGGAAGTAGGAGCGCACGAACTGGAATGAGGGCAAAGATGATGACAGGGAAACCCACGGCGGCGACGGTTTGTGTAATGGCAAAGGTTGCGCCAAAGCCGACGAGCTCAATAAGGACGAAATACCAGATTGCGGAGCGGCGGCGGATTTGGAGTAAAGGACTAGCTGAGGGTGTGAGAGCGCGGTCACGGGCAAGGAAGACAAGCTTGGCGGTGATGCCGTTACCCTCGAGAGCCTGGACGCCCATGACAAAGAAGAGGCCTGCGAGGACGCCATGCGGGATGAGATGAAGGACTACCAGAAGGGGACCTGTCATGGTGCCCAAAGTAAGGAGACCCTGGGCAAAGTTTGAGAAGCGCTGCTCGACAACGTGTGTGGCCTCAAAGGAGTAGCCGCCGTCTCGAGGGTTGCCATCCTCGTCGTCTTCCTTAACAGCTTTGGTGACACAGAGAGACTCGGTGTGGAAAGGGGCCTGAGGGATGAGGCCGTTGGGGAATGGTAGCCCAAGAATTCCTGCTACGCCGGTTGTTAAACCGAGGAGGAAGATATCCCAGTGGAAACCGGCGGGTTTTCGAAGAGGGAACTCGCTGCCTTGGGCGATAAGTGATGAAACTGAAAATATTAGTGAGGGCTTCTAAGTACAAAGATGTATTGTAAAGGACATACCATTGTGATCGAACCAGAATAGAATGGTCAGGAGAATCGCAAAAGGCAGAGCCAAAAAGATGTCTCCTACCTTCATATCCCAAAAGTCAACAAGCCAATCTCGACCACTGGTTGGTTCGAATGCGATGCCAGTCGGTAGTACTTCAAGGTCGACCTCACGCATACGACCAAAGTGGACAAAGCCGGTGAAGAATATGATGGTCAAGGGCGTGCCGTAGTCTTTGAGGAAGACACGCAAGGGGTGACGGAAGAGACTGCTAGAACCAAGTTCGCCGCAGATGTAGGCGACCATGAAGACGAGGAGAGCTGCAACGATAGAAAGGTAGAAGTCTTGGCCGCTTCCAAGGTGCTCGAGGACCTGAATACCCTTTTGGAGGTAGATGAAGGCGACGTAGAAGCCGAAGATGTCGCAGGGAAAGCGTGTGACCCATCGAAGCCAGTTACAGGAGTTTGTGATGGCGAGAATCCAGTGGAGGATGAGCGACCAGCTATCAGAGTCAGTCCCATATTCATAGGATATAAGGGTACTATCAATATTAGGGTAAGGCAACTTACATGCCAATCCAACACATGAAGCCCATGTAGTTGACACCAGTTGGCTTCATGATATCATAGACGGTGCTTTAAACGAGCTAGTTAGCTTTTTCCAACACAACATCTCGAGAGTAATGTAGGTCTTACTAGTTAAAGACAGTGATTGGGCCTAGGATCAAATAGTTAGATAGGTAATTCTTTGCAGCTGGGCAGAGGTCAAATTACCCGTCACGCCCACAATAACAAGCGGTTGCGCAGCAAACAAGGAGAAGACAACAGATCCCAGCACAGACGCCAGTAAAACTTCGTTGACGCCATAATTTGATCCCGTCTTTTGGAACATGTCTAGGGAAAAGGCGAGAGCAGGCAAGATACTGGATGTGAAAAGCGAGTCAGTTATGCATTCATCTCAACGTCATGTATTCGCCCTCAATATGAAGTTTTAACGTCGAGGAAAATAGATATAAGAGATGAAAAGACTTACTTGGCAAAATACATGTAGACTGTAGCGGGCACAACACGATAATCCCATGCGTCGGCCCAGTCGCTCACATAATAGGGTAGTCGTCGACGGATATCGTTTACCATGCCACGAAAGAGATGGATCTTCCACCAAGCTTCTCTTTTTCCATGATTCGAGGCTGTGTCATTGTGAGTGTGGAAAAGAGGGGGTTTTCTCTCCTGTCCTGCAGAAGTAGAAGCCATGATGGTCTCTGAAAAAGAGATAGAGACGTTTTGGTGTTTGGTGTTTTGGGGAGAGGTTGTTGTAGGTGTCGATCAACGAGCGGTGTACTCAAAACAAGTCGGACGATATTTCAACGAAAGCTCGACTCGACAAACCAAGCGGTATATAAATAAAGTCAACAATCCAAAAAAAAAAAAAAATGCGCGGAAAACAACAAGTTTATGTATATAAGAACAAAATCGGCCAAGAATGTCACCGCTGCAAGGGTCTTAGGCCATCCGGAGAAAGTGGATGATGGACAATACTCCACCCCAATACCCAAGCATCCCTGTCCTAGTCGCTTACCAAAGAATACCTAAGACAAGATATAAAAAAAGACACGGAAAGAAGATGCTTGATTGGATGTAAAAGTAATGAAATACCTTAGAAGAGAAAACTGAGGAGGCGACAAGGGGAGACGAAGAAAGAAAGGAAGAAACATACAAGTGGCACAGGGTAAAAAAATCGCTTGCACCCGGCGCGGCTAATGGGGAGTCAGTCGCTTGTGGTGATGTAACAGCGTCTAAGGCAGTTATAGCAGTGATGCCATCCCGATACTTTAGTATCCAATAGACAAGCAGCAATTGATTGATATGCATGCTTTAGTACATACAAAGATAGCAGTTATTTCCGGACAAAAGGGCGAGAGATTCTGACCGTGGGGTGAGCTATATGCTTAATTCAGCATCACTGAAACAATGTATATAGTAGTCTGATGTTCACAAAACTATGCCCAACTATTTATCGTCTTCAAAACAAAACAACAAAGTAGAGATGGCATACCACTGTTGGCTAGTCTTGTAGACATCTAGATACTTACCTTCTAAGCCACTCCCTGTCAACAGGCACGGAACCTTCTCTCGAAGCCTGTCAGCCGGGGAGCCAATAGACCCCTGACTTCTACAGAGGAAAAAGGATTTATTACTCATTCCTACACATGTCATAGTCCCCAAAACGTCCATCACGACAGCAGAGCCTCTTAACCTCGGCCAACGAGGGAACTTTCTCGACCAATCAGCGTGCAGGATCCCGGCCATCGGCCAACTTATAACACCGAGATTCTTGGGATGATATTGACAACAGCTTGACCGTCAATTCCTACAATGTGCCAAGTTTCACCGGGGTGCTCGTGCTTTGTTTCTATTTGCTCTTTAGGTTCCTGTTAAACAAGGCTGGTTGTCTCGGATAGCCTGTTGTGTGACCTCAAATAGGTACCCAACAGGTGGTCTGGTGAAAACATGGCACATGAGAAAGACATACCTGCAGGATAAGAAGAGAAGAGATTTTGAGGAGGTTGAAAAATATGATAAAATACGACATTTGGATTGTACTAATTTTATGAGTAAGTTCTAGTCCAATTTCATCTTAAAGTAGCGATATATATCCTGGGTGTGCCAGGTGGTGTTAGACCAAGTGCCAAGCATATCCCAATATAGCCTCATGCAGCTATTGATTCACTTCATAGTCAAGTCTCGCCAGTTCAGTCATCAGAGTAAATTTTACAATTCTATCACCTAAAATACAGTGTTACACAGTTGATGTTGGCCTCTTATCCTCCAGGCTCCCAACTTTGATAATGATGATGGTGTGATATGTGTGATGCGACGGTTTTTGCTGAAAATGCATTAAACATCCAAAGGAACTGATCAAGTGTGTGGTAGAGTTGAGTGCCGCTTTTGCGCCTGCTGTGACTGCGCCGAGCCCGTCCTGTCTTCCCCCCACGGATTATCGTACTGTTTCGTCACCAGAATCCTCGGCCTCGGACTCTGAGCCTTATCCCTAGCTTCTTGCTCCTTCACTCCGGATCTCATGTTGCTCGTCACAGCCAATCCTCGCTCTGCCCGGAATTCCTTCTCCTGTTAAGCAGGCGCAGCAATGAGCGTAACCCATGCCAGCTGATCCTGCCGCGTCAACTGCCCTTGCTAACCGTGTGCACAGGTAACTAGTCTGTCCGACTTTACTCGAGCTTCTTGAAAGCCGGGGCTGGCGTCGGAGGCTCCTTGGGCGAATCCGTCTCCTCGGGGAATGGTGGGGGTGTGCTCTCTTCCTTGCCACCACCGAAGTACTTCTCAAAGTCCTCATTGTCACCGAAAGGTCGCTTGCCCAGGATACGAACCATATCGTCACGCACAAGAACCTCCTTCTTGAGCAGCTCCTGTGCAATCAGACCAACCTCCGCCTTCTTCGACGTCAGAAGGTCGCGGCAACGCTGGTAAGCCGCCTCCACGATTCGAGACACCTCCTGGTCGATTTGCTGAGCGGTAGATTCGGCGAACGGCTTCTGCATGCGGTTGGGGTCGTTCTCAAAGTGCACAGGGCCCACCTTCTCGGACATACCCCATTGGGTCACCATGTTCCGTGCCATCTGGGAGACCTTCTTGAAATCATCGCTGGCGCCTGTTGTCACGGTGGGGAAGTGAAGCTCCTCAGAAACACGGCCACCCATCGTCATGGCCATTCGGTCCATGAGCTGGTTAGTGTTCATCAGGTAGGCGTCCTGAGGCAGGTACTGGGCATAACCCAAAGCACCCTGACCACGGGGGATAATAGAGACCTTGAGAAGAGGGTCCGCATGCTCCAAGAACCATCCACAAATGGCGTGGCCGGCCTCGTGGTAGGCGACAGTCTTCTTCTCCTCCGGCTTGAGGACCAGGGACTTGCGCTCCAGACCACCGATCACTCGCTCGATGGCCCGCTCGAAGTGGTCCATCTTGACCTCATCGGCATTGCCTCGGGCAGCTAGTTCATGTCAGTAAAGTTGCACACAAGAAAGGCAATTGCATCGTAGATGATAACGTACCAATAAGAGCAGCTTCGTTGACGACGTTGGCAATGTCGGCACCGGAGAAGCCAGGGGTGAGAGTGGCAAGACGACCAACCAGGAAGTCGTGATTCTCGTTTGTCACAATCTTCTTGAGGTACACCTTGAAGATATCCTGTCGGCCCTTCATTGTAGGTCGGTCAATGAAGATGTGTCGATCGAATCGTCCAGGTCGCATCAAGGCCTTATCCAGCATGTCCGCTCGGTTGGTACCAGCAAGGACAACAACCTGTTCGCGAGTGTTGAAACCGTCCATCTCAGTGAGAATCTGGTTGAGGGTGGCTTCTCGCTCGTCGTTACCGCCGAAACCTCGGCCACTCTCTTGTCGTGCACGACCAATTGCATCGATTTCATCAATGAAGATGATGCAAGGTGCGTTCTTGCGACCTTCGGCAAACAGGTCTCGCACGCGAGAGGGGCCGACACCAACAAACATCTCCACGAATTCGGAACCGCTCACACTGAAGAAGGGCACTCCAGACTCACCAGCCGTGGCCTTGGCAAGCAATGTCTTACCAGTACCGGGAGGACCAGCGAGAATGGCACCTCGAGGGATCTTGGCACCCAGCTTCTCAAATTTCTCGGGCTGCTTCAGGAAGCTCACAAACTCCATAATCTCAGTCTTTGCCTCCTCGAGGCCAGCAACGTCTGAGAACTTAACCTTAACAGCGCTCTCAGCGTTGAACTTCTTAGCCTTGCTCTTGCCAAAGTTGAACATGCCTCCACCAGCACCACCTCGTCCTCCCATTGATCGTTGAGTCCACAGGATCAGACCGATGAACAGCAGGGTAGGGCCGAAAGCGAGGAGAAGGTTGCCGAGAGTACCACCGCCAGCCTCATAGCTGACAGGTATTCTCTCAGAGGGCGGGATACCCAGTTGATCTTGCGCCTCCTCCAGCTTTCGCTCGAAGGACTCGACAGAACCAATGGAGAAAACGTAGGTCTTTCTCGCCGGCTGTCCTCCCTCACCAGTAGTCCCGGTCGCAGATGGATGAAGCTCGACACGAACCTGGGAGCCGTTGATGACCACCAGCTTCTGAACAAGACCCTTGTCTAGGAAGGCCTTCCGCATTTCTTGCCAGGTGATCTCCTTCTCAGAGAAAGGGTTGGCAAAAAGCTCCGCAATCCAGACAGTGACACCAATAGCAATACCAGTCTGAACAGCCTCGAGCCAGCCGCTGCGCTCATTCTTAGGCTTGCCACCCTGCTGCTGCTTCGACTTGCCGCCGCCGTCCTGCTGGCTCTTGCCATCTTGTGTCTTGGACTCCTTGTCCATACGGAACGACGAGAATGATCCATCCTTGTTGTCCTCTTGCTTTTCTAGCTCCCCAATCCGCTCGGTGACCATGTACACACATCGCATCAGCCTGCCCTTGTCCAAAATCGAAAGGTTGCCGTTCTGACGTTGTTTCTGAAGAAGGTCTCGGGTCTCAGCAGGCGCACCAGAAATCTGGAGCTTCTCTAGAATATCCTTTGCTACCGGCCTTTGAGCCTCTGGGAGTCTGCTGGTGAATTGCTCGAGGTGGGTAATCTCCTCCTTGTTCAGGTGAATCCAGCCTTCGGGCAGAGGTGGGGGCTTTGGCGCCTCAGATTTGCCTTCCTCAACACCACCCTTCGGATTCTGTTGATTTGAGGGCTTGCTTCCATGTTCGTTGTCTCTATCGGGGTTTGTTCGGGGGTCTTTGCCAGGTGGCGGGGGTTGCGAGGAATATGTCCGGGCTCGAATGGCGAATGCTGCAGACGTCTTGGCGGGAACCGATCGAGTGAGGATTGATGGTCGTGCACATAACCGTAGTGCAGGCTGTGATGATAGTCTTGTCGCTCGCGCGAGCTGGCTCGATTGTCTTAGAAATCTCGACATGGCGGGCAACGCGAGCTGGCGCAAGTGCGGAACCACCGGGGTTGTGGGTAGATATGATAAGTTGAAGCGCCGTGCTATCTCATGGGGCAGCACGACTCAAGCCAAAAGGCTGTCGATTGATCTTTCGAACCGAAATACGCTCGTATATAGCGAGAACTCGGGGTTCCAGCGCCAATGGATGGGTTTGGTTATGTTGATGACACCACCAAGTGGAAACTTCTGGTGATGAGTCTATGGGAGTTGCTAGCTCGAAAACTGAAGGGTCACGTGCTTCGGAAGTCGTCGGGGTCCACTGAGTACCCTCCAGGATTGGCTGATGTGGGCCAAATCGCGCTTCTCTCAACCTCCGAGTGAGATAGCACGTCACTGAGTTGGTGCCTTAACCACCTCAAGAGTTATTAAAATGATCGGATATATGAATGAAGCTTCTCTATGGAGGCGAATTATGTTCATAGACCGGATGTCTACACTTGTGGTGGCAACTTACAAAGAATTTGCCGTGACCTCATCACAGCAGTTCAATGCATTCAATGCAAGTATCATAGAATCCTTGACCAATGCTCGAGTTGGCAAGAGATAAGCTAGCCTCTAATTTGTTGTTGCGACTCGTCCAAGCTAGGGGTTCAACAAGAGTCCGGACTTCCTCTGCCAATTATCTCAATCAAAGATCACTAATTGCTGCAGCATAAAGCATACCTATGTACTTTCAAAAGACCTCATCACAAGACTCTTCACAGTTTAGGCTACAAAATTACATGAATTTCTAAAATCGTCACGAGACCTAGTAAAAGTCACAGCATAGAAGAGCTATGTCTCTATTCCGGATCTTCTTTGAACCCCGAGGCTAAGTTGCGAATTAAAATAGATCGTATGAGCCCATCACCTTTCGCTGGAACCTGACGCCTCTCGCCCTCTGATTCCTTAATATCCACATCAAACTCTGGACCTTCCGTTCCCTCCACATCAGGCCAGTCACGCCAAACTTCAGCCTGTGAGTTTTGAGAAATTGGATGGGCAAAGTAAAGCTGTAATACGCGGCGGGCCTGGTTCTCGTCGCCAATTTCGAAAAGCACCACCTTCGGCTTTAGGAGATTCGAGATGTCCAAAAGCCGAGAGTAAAAGGCATCAGCAGGATTGCACCCATTGAGACGAGGCAGGTCGTAATTAGGTACCAATGCAAGACGTGGCTCATATTTGCGGACAGAATATCCAAGCTGCCCGCGGCCGTGATCCCAGACATCTTCTGAGATGTATGGTGGATTAGATACGAGGATATCCCAGGGAGTAACTGCGAGTTGTTGCATGTCGACGTCGCTAAAAACGTCTGCTCTTGTAATATCGAGCCTCTTATGCTGGGTCGGCTCGACCAGAGTCTGGAGTTTGATGTTCCGTGCGATATTCTCCTGTGCAAGCCGAAGGGCTACAGGTGAGATATCCACGCCTTTTACATTTAAGTGCTCAACTGAATGCTGGAGGGATGAATAGAAGCCGAGAGGAATACAACCAGTTCCAGTGCAGAAGTCGATTAAGTTAATCCCACGATCACCTTCCCTTACTTGATGGCCTAACAGCTCCCCCGATTTGACGAGATTCGCCAGGTGGAGGGTGTATGCTTCGGTTTCTGGCCTGGGTATCAAGACACCCGGTTTACATTTGATGTCGAGAGAGCCGAATGGTTGAGAGCCAAGGACATACTGGAGAGGCACGCCGCGTCCTCTTTTTCGACACAAGTTGCCTAAGTGCCATGATTTTTGACACGACCATGTTTCGTCAACATGATTCTTAATCCATCGCAGTTCATTCTGGGCCGAGGCCAGGTCTCGGCATGCGGGGAGAAGGCTTGCGAGGTGCGGCGACAGGCGATTAGCACGCCGCAACAGAGACGGCTGAATGCGCGGCATTGACAAAGTTGTTCATTGCTGAGCCTGCAACAATGAAAGTTAATGCATGTAGCCTGAGAAAGTGTCTAAGGTTGCGCTGACCAGCTGAAGCTCATGAGAGTAAGTTCGTGAATGGCTGTGCAGATTTAGCCGACCATTAGCCTTTTGTCGCGTTCAGAAGCTTGAGCCTTTGAAGGCTGCCATCCTGCACCATCTTGCTTTATTTTCAACTGGCTGCTATTGATCAAAAGAACACTCATTTTTGGATCTTTTTGGGGAGAACCTCTTTGGAATTAGTATTTGATCTCATTTGTACTCACTGAGTTAGCTGGACGATATCGAACGCGAACTGTCCTCGACTGTGGGCTTTTGCAGTGATCGCCACTTTACCGCCAAACGCCAAATCATCTAACACCACAATCAAGAACCGAAAATGAACGCGCCTGATCGGTGAGTCTGCTTCTCTTAGGGTCCCCTTGCTTCCTTCGAGATTTCATACCTTCATGTCACCTGGTCTCCCCGTAAACCCTGTATCAAAAGAGAGTGACAGCCCAGCCAACTGAGGGATGGCCCCTGGTCTTGGTATCGGGTGAAACGTTCAACTTACCAAAAACCTTTATCGAGTGAACATTCTATAGATGTTTGAGTGTAATGGAATGTTCCTCAACATGACAAAGTTGTCATTGTCTCGCAAGTCGTCAGCTCGAGTTCAATAGGTTGATATTCAGTCAGTTCACCTATGCAGCACCTCTTATACACATCATGTTAGTCGAGGTTATCATCAAGTATATGATGTATTCTTCTGCATATTACTACCTCAGATGAATCGACTTGAAAGTTGTTTATTTAGCTTCATTGTTGCCATTGGCTGTCCTCGTTCGCTTTGCCAGTGGCAGGCACCTTCCGCCAGAACAAAACCTGGGTTCTCCCTATTCCCTCAAAGTATTCGCCTTTTCTCAAAATCAAAACATCTTCAACACCTCAAAGCTCATAGCATACCCAACTGCCTTTGTATCAAACTACCCTCACTATGGCAGGTGTCAACCCCAAGCACTTCAACCTTCAAGACGACATGTTACGTTGCTCTCAGCTGCTTGAATCATACATAAACTGACACACTCTACAGCTTCGAGCTCTTCCTACTCGGAGAGGGTGAGAAGAAGATCGAGGAGAAGGTATTCTCTGGTAAGTACTCTCCTCACAGGTGTCGTCTTCGTGCCCGCAACTCACACTACCTCAAAGGAATGTCCAACACCTCCGACTTCGTTCTCATGAAGGAAGATCACACCCTTGGCAACCTCCTTTCCGAGCACCTCAAGGCGCACCCTAACGTCTACATGGCTGGATACAAGAGTAAGTGACATGCTCATCCTAAGCCGACATTGTACTAACCTCATGTACAGTTGCCCACCCTAACGTACCTGAGCTATTCATCCGTGTACAGACAGACGGGACCATCACGCCACGTGATGTCTTTACTTCGGTCTGTGAGAAACTCATTAACCAACTCGAGATGCTGCATCAGGAGTTTACTCGTGAATGGGAGCTGAGACGTATCACCAACACTGGTGAGCAGGGCAACATGCAGAACGGCCACTAGTTTCCGCCTCTCATCATCACGATCACACGAAGGATCACTCAAAACGGACAGGCATCATGGGCGGTCGGCGTTTGGGGGCTGCAGACTACTGTTTTTAAACCAGATATAAACTGGAACGAGCTCAATATTAAGACTCTATCTCTTTTGAACCGCACACCACGGTCCTGGTTTCCTTTTCGACGTGCATGCTGTGACATCAAAATCTAAGAGATGCGGCGCTAGGTGAATTCCCATTTGTGGGTAGTCTGCGCTCGTAACGAGACTTGGTCGAGAGGCTTTTACTGTATTTGTTTGCCTTTCCTGGTCAATCTCAAGCAGCTCCCTCTGGTCCCTCGCCACCAGGAATCAACTGTTAAACGGCGATTAGCAGAAGAATCAGACAACAATCATGACTAACTCACCATGCAGATGTTGTTACCGTTCAACAGAATCTTGGGCAGCTTGGTGTGGTTACCTGAGTAGTCACTGTCAAGTTAGCTGATGCTCAACGCTTCATAGTCAAAGAGGGTCTTGTCATACAACTCGGTCACATCTTCCAAAACCATATCTATTGCAGTGATTAGTATAAAAAGATATTGAAAGGGATGGAAACTACTCACTGACGTAGTCGTCGAAACCGAGGAGAGTTCCACTGAATTCTGCCAACTCATCAGTACAACTGTTTGTCAAATAAAAAAAGGGTATCTCACCCTTGTCACCCTTCATGATGACCCAGATCCTTGAACCGACACACTTGTCGATGAGCTCTGAATATTAACATTAGCTCATCTATCATGAGAAACACCTGTCGGAGCTATGCTGAGCAACTCACCGAGGGGTAGCAGTTGGGAAGCCATTGTGATGAGTTGTGTAGCGTCGATTTGAGGATGTGTAGGGCCTCTCGAGTCAAAATCGGCGACTGTCCAATAAGACTATTATTCCTTTTAGACAATTTTCCGTTATCGACGGCCAAGGCTCTCTTACGGTTGGGCTGAGGTCGTCAAAGTCGTCGCAAAGTGGGATGGATCATGGCGGTGCAAGGGTCACAGCACAAGAGGTGTGTGAATATAGAGCACGTCCCCACGTGAATTCGCGATGGTGACTAAGCGATCTGGAACCACTCCTCCACTCCTCCACCATCTCCAACGCCAATCCAAGCCACCCGCTTAACGCCCATAATCAATGATCGCTTTATCGACGCGGCTGCCTACAAATCCCACATAGCGTGCGTTTATTAGGGTCATGGGCTTTTGCCACAATGGCTCTCCGAAGCTGGCTACATTTCAAGCATCACATACCCCAATGAGACTCTCTTTAAAGAGGGGCATTACAGGCAGTGTATCAAGACCCTCCAAGAGAACGCGTCGCTTCCTCTACACTAGGTAGGTTAGATGTCTACTATTTCACTGTTGAAAACCTTCCTGACCTTTGGGTCCTCATAAAGAACAAAGTTCAGTTCCGCGATGTCACCAACGATCAAGAACCGTCTATGGAACCCGGCATTTGGTATCAGATTCTCTCCAAAGGCGGAACACCAGCCCTGCTACCCTTTCCTGGACATATCCCGCTTCGTTCATACGCCTGCCTCTAGCTCTGACGCCGCGCCAAAGACCGAGGTCGAGATTGATGAGTTCAGTGAAGATGAGGAATTTGAGCGCGATGCAGCAGAATGGTTTGACCAGCAGGATCAACTGGTGTTGCCGGCCCACGAAACAATTTCTGAAGGAACCCAAGTTGCGTTGGACGCAGATGGGAATCTCGTCGATGCCTCAACCCAGGAATCTGAGCCAATAGAGACTCCTGCTCCTCCATTGACTGCTCTGGACTACACCATAGATCCTGATCTTTGGGAAGCGGCTCGGAAGTGCAAAGAGGGTTCCCGAGAGTCTTTCTGGTCGTACAGAATGTATCGTCAAGTCCTAGGCGACGGCGAGGAGCAGAAAGTAAAGGTCCACTACTGCATCAGCAAATCAACAATGGAGCATGTTTGCCAAAAATATTTCGCAGACGAGAAAGTCATCGGTTTTGACTTGGAGTGGTGGATTGGGGCCAAACGTGACTCCAATCCTCGAAAGAATGTCTCCCTCATCCAAATTGCAAGCCCTGGCCGTATAGGCTTGTTCCACATTGCTCTTTTCCCTAAGGATGACTTTGTTGCTCCTACGTTTAAAAAGATCATGGAAGACGAAAGCGTGACCAAAGTTGGCGTGGCAATCAAGGGTGATTGCACACGGTTGAAGAACAACCTCGCTATCGATAGTAAGGGCGTTATCGAACTATCTCACCTCTATAAACTCGTCAAATTCACAAAGGCTGGAGAGCTGAGCAAGATCAATAAGGTCCTGGCATCGCTAGCTGATCAGACGCGGGAGTTGCTGGGTCTTCCCTTGTTCAAAGGTGATGATGTGCGATCGAGCAACTGGATGACACCATTATCGCAGCGTCAAATCTCATGTAAGTCCAACCTTGAGACGCTGGTAACTCCATGACACCTAACGTTTCCTTGTAGATTCGGCCTCGGACGCATACGTTGGTTTGCAATTGTACCACGTCCTGGAGCAGGAACGCAAGAAGCTTGACCCAACTCCTCCCCGACCGGAGTTTGTTGAGAAGAATCTACCCATTCGATTTTTGACGGTTGTTGATGTTGATGAAAGCGAAGAGACTTCAGAATCGGGTGAATCCGAAATAATCCCTGAAGTAGAAGCTGAATCGGATAAGCCTGAGACTAAACCCGCAAAGCCTGCAATGATAACATCGGAGAAACAAGCCCTAGGCACAAGAGACGTGCGCATCATAGCTGCAGAAGATCGTGCTCAGCAATACCGTGCTAAGGCGCAGCGAGATCTGAGAGTATCACCGTCTAGTCTACGCACTTACTTCGTCTGGTACGACAACCAAGATCTCACGCCAGAGTCTATTGCAGCGCTCCTACGAAATCCGCCTCTTAAGACCAATACTGTTGTCTCCTACATCCTCGACGTCATCATCTCTGAAAAGCTGCCATTCGAGAAGACGAGGCTCAGGACCGAGGTGCTGGCCCATCTTGCATCAGAGACATTATTGAGACCCAAATACCAAGCTTTGGTGCATGAGAGCGAGGAGTCTGAAGAGGAGTTATAGTAAATACCAGGGATTTCGAGGCAGTTCTAGCAGTTGAGTTTTGATCTTAACAATTTGGCTATACGCTAAACCCGTCCATGGATGTCACCAGATCTGTCATATGGACAAATGTCTTTAGCGGCAGGGAGATAATGCAGGAATGAAGGATACCCTTGACAATTGTCCGTTGTAGAATATATTCGCTTTTCGAACCCTATCTTCATTACGTTATGATCCTGATCCAAACAGATCCCGCCCCCGATTGATCTGGACCTTCTTGTCCTCACCACCACTCACGATACCCCATGTCTTATCCCAGGCTACGCTCAGCACCTTAGCTCCATCACCAGCAGGAGGAAGCTTCTTGCCCTTCAGCCACTCTCGGCCAATGGTATATACAGGTTCGCTGACACTGCCGCCGCCCTCTTCCGAGGTACCCATTCGCACGCTTCGCAAATCCCAAACACGACATGTGCTGTCGTGAGAGCCAGAGACGAGCGAGTAGTCGTTTTCGGGTGAAGCCGCCAGGGAGACAACCATGTTGGCGTGACCACGCAGGGTCATGGCGGAAGTAGTAGTGGCCGACTCGCGAGGGTCGAGGAGAGTAATGTGTCGGGCTGATGAACCAGCAGCAATGAGCGAGGAGCCGGGTAGAGCCACCGCGGACAGGAGAGGGTGCATTGTGGTAAGTCGGCTAACTTCACGCTGAGTCGTCAAGTCAATGGTACGGACAGTGTGGTCTTTTGACGCGGAATAGGCGACGGTTGCATCGTTGGGGTGGAAGACTGCAGCAGTGACGGGCTCGTCGTGAACGGGGATCAGGGCGAGAGGACCACGCTGGGCGGTGTTGGCAGCACCCGCGAGCTTGGCGCGCTTGGTGCTGTGTGCAGAGGGCAGACTCTCAGGATCGGCTTGAGGAGCTGTGCGCTTTGATGATGTCCAAAGACCGATCTTGCCGTCGGAAGAAGCTGTGAGGATGCGCTTGGTGGCACCGTTAACGTCGAGGCTGTTGATCTCCTTTTCGTGGCCCCAGAGCTCCATGCTGGACTTGAGAGTGCCAGAGAAACCATCATCAGATTCACTGTAGTCCCAAACAATAACCTTGCGGTCCAGACCAGCCGAGGCGAGCTGCTTTTGCGAAATCCAGTTGACGGCGTTCACTCGCTGAGTGTGACCGCCAGCTCTACCAGCAGAAGACACTGCGATTGCGTCTCCCGAAGGATTCCATACCCTTACCAGGCCATCGTAAGAAGCACTAGCAACTCGTTCGGAAACGTTTACATCGCCGGCGAGAATACCCGCCCGTGAAGTCGCCGACAAGACATCCACGCCGCCGACCCAATCGTCATGCTCGAAGCTTGCCTCGTAAACCGGGGGTAGCAGACTTCGGACGTACTGCAACGTCAAAGTAGATTCAGAGGAGAGGCCATTGGTCGCGAGGTACTCTTCGATAGAGGTGCGGAGGAATGTGCCGTTGGCGAGGAAGTCTAGAGGAACGGGAGAAGATGTGTCGAGCATAGACTCGGAGTTGAGGATGCGAGAGAGGCCATAACGCTTGATGTCTGTAATATTGTCAGCATGGCGATCGTTAGGTGACAGACTTTCCAAGTATGTATGTTAACTGACCTGCGGGTACGAGCAATTGTTGCTTGGACTCTGGGAGTACCAGATCTTGCTCAGTGGTGGTGAAGACGACCTTCACCTGTGCGGCGTCCCCCATGTTTGCGTAGTGGTCAGGCTTTGCCGAAAATCTGACAAACTAAACAAAGATTAATATGAAGCAGAACAGAAAGATCCTGCCAAATTGAAGCCAATCGGGCCTCGGGTATCTCAAAGTGTTTGCGATGGAAAATATGTTTTGGGTAGTAAAGCGATGCGCAAAGATCTTAGCGAAATCTAGAAAATTTTGGAAATTTTGGCAGCCTTGCGTCTAGCGTGACCCCACTGCGGGGAGTTTGTATGACTGAGGATCCAATGAAAGTCCGCTTGCTCGCAAGGCTAAAATCGTATTGAACTACCTAAGTAGTAATTCCTAGAACTTGAGTCGGCTTCATTGTCTTTGTATATCCTTCTTCACTTCACCGTTTTAGCAGCAAAACCACGCTCCGGCTATTCCATATCCATGCATCACGCATCGTACAGGCGGATCAATGTTCAATTTTCAAGTCCAAACGAAAAGTTTGCACTGCGCTTGTTCCCACGGATTCGCAGACGTGTAATGCCCCTATTCCATTGGTAGAATCGAGGTCGCTCAGTCAGGATGCACACCTCTTGGATTCCAGGGTGTTCGTCAGTGACCCTGTCCATCAGCTTTGTGAAAAACGGCTCCCAATCCTGATCCGTGAGAGTTTGGTTGCCGCTGGGTACTGCAGCCGCGATAGCCATGCTGTTCCCGAGACGCTTCCGCCATAAAGTACAGGCGAAACGCTGCAGTTCCGGCATCTCTTCTCGCAGTGCATCTGTGAGTTTTTGCACTTGTTTTTGCTATTGAGTACAAATGGTCAGCATGCACCGTGCATGATAAGTAGTATAGAAGAGAACGTACGAATTTTTGTCTCTGCTCAGGAGAATGAATAGTGTAGCGCTGTGCAGTGGGATGGTTACTTGGTTCCTCGCGAAGGATCAAACACTTGAGATGCGGGAACGCCCTCGTAATATCTTTTATCACCTGGGCATTCATCGATCGAGTTGGCTTTTCAGTTGCCGTGTTGCCGTCCAAAGAGAGTCGAAGCCTTTCGAGTCCCCTGAATTTCCTGGCTACGAGCTTGAAGCTAGATGTCTTGACACTTCTACTAAGATGTAGGGCCTTGAGACTGTCTCCCAGACATTTCTGGAGCACGGCTTTCGTCAGACTCTTTTCCGCGTCTAGTCTCAGATGCTCGAGTTTCAGCACAGGAGACTGCCTCAGGAAAGCCTGGAATCCGTTTTGCTGCCTGTCTGACATTCCCTTGAGGACAAGAACCAGAGATTTGAGGGTGATCATCGCACTGATGGTCTGAACAATAGTGCTCGGCAGTGCACCGTGCAGATGTCCCGTGAAGATGGGAAAGTCAGCTTCGTGCTCGTAATCATCACCACCACCGTGAGAAACCAAAGGACGTTTCTGAGTCAAGATGATCCTCGCCTTCCTGTAATCGCATCTCAGCATTTCTGCCACGAGTAGGACAAGGAGACAACGAACCTGACAAACCCAAGCTTCTCACGGTTCCCCACGACTCCCGGTTTGAGTATGTTGAGTCTGCGCAGCAGATCGTGCTCATTGCCATGGATAAGAACACGAGACCATACTAGTCTTCCCATTTTTGATCGAAGTTTTGAACAAGTTCGAGAAAGGTCTTCGACATCCTTTGAACTTATCATCGATCCGATGATCTGGACAATATGTGTAGGGGCGCGTTCGATGGCTGCAGACTCCGTACTAGGCATCGTGCACCGTGCTGAAGTTGGCAGCTTGGTAGATCGAAAGATGCTACCTAAAATCTAGTGTGCACGGTGTATATGGTACTGGGTAAATAAGTATCGATTCCGATTCGAGTGGCGGTGTTGCAATGAACGGCCGAAGGTATCCAAAGGGAGATGTGCAGGATGGAAGAAGTAGGATGCAGGTCAGAGAAAGATATAGATCAGAGGTAGGCGTCAATGATTCACTGTCAAATGAAGATAAGTGGGGAGAAGAAGAAATGCCTTTTGAAGGGCAGATGATCGCCTGTTCTCTGGTATAAACTGTATATGAAATCGGGCGATGTTCCGCATGCTCTAGAGCAACCAAGTTCAGAAACCTCTAGAGCCCTAAACTTAGGTCTTTCGGGGTTGTGTGCCTGTATTCTTGTGCTTTGGAATATTTTCCCTCTTTCTTTCTTTCTTTCTTTCTTTCATTCTTTCATTCTTTTCTTCTTCAATATCTCCTCGTATGATCCGCGCGATCCCCTACCTCTCTCATCTTACTTCCTCTTCACCTTCACACACGAAGAGTTGGGATGACAGCGATGACAGCGATGACGACGACGACGACGACGATGGCCATTACAGCACACCTTTGCACGGTGCAGGCCGAAAGGGTCGGTCTGATAAAGTCTTCACTGAAAAGTGGCATGCTTTTCTTACCAAGGCTTCGGACTCAGAAGTTTTTTCGCCGCTCGTTGAAGAGATCGTGAGCAAGATTCAATACATCAGAAAGAAGCGGCCGCGTACGAAGGTCCTCGTCGTATCAGAATTTGTCTTTTTTCTCGATATCATCAAGCAAGGTATTCAACGTCGGGGTAAGACAGACAGTAGTCTCAACATTCTTATAGATGAGTACAATGGTAACGTCGAGCTTTACAAGCGATCTCAAGTCAGTCGAACCTTCAACCACGAGAATACTGGACCAAGACTACTTCTCCTGAGCGCAGGTGCTGGTGGTGTCGGACTTAATCTGGCTCAAGCTACACACATCATCATCTCTGAGCCATTGTGGACGTCAGGTTTACGAGAGCAGGTCATAGGACGCGCTTATAGACCCCCTCAGTCAAATACTATCCATGTTGGGGATGTGGAAGCCAACCCCAGTGCCATTGACAAGTACATCAAGGATAGCGTTGCAGGAAAGGTGCAGTTCCGTGATCAACTGATGCCACTTATTTCTCGAGAGGATGGGGAGGCTTTTGAAGTAGGGGAGCTACCGACACAAGACAGCTTTAGGGATGGTCAAGACACATCTCTTGAACAGAACCATCACTCAAACGATGGGGTTGCAGATGGAGAAGCTGATAGTCTTGGGTCTGCTTCGAATTAGAGCGGAGATGCTGGGACATAACATGGGGTGATTTCACAGTGCCAACGGAAACTTATGTGCTTCTCTAAGGGTCTAGCATGGCTATTATGCACGATGCAGATTGGCATCTATTTGGTCAAGTTCAAAAGAATGGCTTCACATGTACTACTTTAGCAAAGGTTTACTTACAGGTGAAGCTGGTTCATGTTGAACCACAGAACTTGACCAAAGTCTAGGAGTAAACGAGATGATAATCATGAGACTAATCACTTATGTTTTTTCCCTCCTTCTCTTTTGTGTGTCATGTTCGTAATGCACCAAATAGTTTTTCGCAAGTTAATACAGTAAGTAGTTCGCAGACTTGAATGCAGCTTTCAACACCTTTAAAGTAGTAATATGATATCAACAGCCAGTCCGCAAACCATATTGTGAACTCTTATTCCTAACCATAACGTACATATCAAAGCTTAGTGCTGTTGGAGAAGATTACAGTTTTTGTTGATAGTGCCCGTCGGCATCACCCGTAATGATCTCCATGGTGGAGTTAAATTGGGACGGTCATCTTGCTTGGAGAAACATGGACATTCCTGAGATAGCTTCCGAAATGGGTTTTTAGAATTTGATACCAACATCAGGGGAGATGAAGGGATTGTCCCTTGTCTCGCTCCTTTGTGTAGGAAGGTCGGTATATGCTTGGCTGTCAGCCATTGCTGTCATGGTGTCAGTGCATGAAGCACAAGTGTTCGACTTGAGGCTGTTGCTGGGCAGATATTATGATCCTTTGTTTTGTTGCTCGGCATCTGAAGCATTGAAGTTACAGGGCTTGCGCCCCAGATGTTTCAACGGGACCTCAGGGGAGGTGGGTTGGCAGAGCAGTTCCAGTAAACACATGCTTGGCAATTCCAGAGTCGTGGGAGCTCATTTCGTAGTGGAGATGACCATCTGGGGGAGAGACAGGCTATATGAAGTACTCAGAGCTTGGGCTATTTTTGTCTTGTAAATATGTACGAAAGGAAATGCTATTCAGACATCTATCCCAACTCGGGGTCTCGGTAGAAATTACACCGGAGACTTTTAGCCCGTAAGTAGTACAGCCACCGATCTCATTTAGCATTGTATGTAAAAGCACGGCCCGAGTTGGAGCTGAGATGTGTTCTTGGAACTCGACGGTATTAGGAGAAGCATCCAAGCACGGCCTTTTGTGTAAGGGTTCGTGTATGGGACGGGACACTGGACGACCAAGAAATTTGCCATTGTGGGCCATTTACTCAAGCAAACAGGTTATACCAACGAGATTCATGGCATGATATAGTCATACGAGAGGTATTGTAAGCACCAATATCAACGCGATGTCCTTTTTCCAATAAAGATGAGCAGAAACTGCAAGAAGATGGAGTCGGACTGAGCCTGGGGAAAATGTTAACATGTCGATCACTGGCATTCCCCCGCATTCCATGACCTCATCCCGACACCCCCAAGATGTGCCAGACCTGCGTTTAGCCAAACATGATGCAGGTCAATTTTTAGAGCAAAAAGCTCCCTTAATGGAAGCTTGTACTAGGTATCCATTGTGGAGTGTAATTAATATTACACAACGAGCTGGGAAATTTTTGGTATGCCGTTGAGGAAAACGTCGAGGCGCAAACACTACTAAAGGCGCTAGGGTAAGAGAAAAGAGAAAAGAGCTTTACTCAAGCTCCTCAACAAAGAGAGTCAAGCCCATTATGGCGTAGCATCCAGGCCCTGAAATGGCAGTGAAACACTCGATCATGGACTGGGCTCGGCTCTTTGACCGGAGTGGCGCTGGCACTCGACAAGCTATTCCCTTTCTCGTGGCGTATGGCCAGGTCCGTCTTCTGCGCGGTTAATCTTGATTGAGTTTGGAAAATGCTGACAGCCTGGCGACCCAAGAGGAGGGAAAAAGCAGAGCTGAACAGCTATTAATTTCCCAAGATTCAACAAAATGAGAACTCAATGATCCGAGTTACTGGTCATGTCATTGTCTTCTATTCTCTCCACTATCCGGAGCTTTTGATCGAATGCTGGTGCAATGTTTGATGGACGGCTTCAAGCATGAACCTGGATTGTCTCGTTAGGGGCGTTGACCCTGGTCCTAGTCCTCAAAGCCAAGCGAACGGCTCCATCCATGTGGCGACGAGATGGGTGAATTACCCTGGATTCCACAGGTGTTTGGGCTTGGTATACGGGCCTTTATGTTGGCGTTATTTAGGCGCCGTTGCTGGGAGCTTGGGGCCCCGACGCTCCCCCGGCCCCACCTAAGCTTAGGTCGCTAGCGCGCCAGAGTACGGGCTGGAGCTGTACCATAGCGGGCATCAACACCGGACGATATCACGGTCAACAGGTGCTATAGCGGCCTCGAGGTACCTGCCGAGTACATGAATACACCATCTTCCTTTAACCCAACGTCCAAATTTTCACTTTTTCCAAACATTGGTCGCTTGATCCCATTTCTTGAGCTCTTCACCCTCTCTCAGGTTTTGTCGCTCGCTCTTTTTTCCCTCCCTTCACCTCACGATCCTCCCTCTTCTCCGGTGTAACGCCTCCAAAACACCAAAGAAACCCACCACCGTCAGTACCTGACATTGATCGTGCTATTACCTATTATTGTTAGTGCTCTACTCCGCTCCCCATGGGCAAATATCCAATATCCATCTGGGAATGGATCCCTCCCTGTGCAAACCCTGCTCACCCATCGCCCGCAGATCCATCTCTTAGGTTAGGTTGACTCTCAGCAGCGGCACGGTGACGCAACATCGAGACCACCACCATCTCGATTCAATCCCCTCCGCTTCGCACCTCCCGATCTCCCAGCCACGCTTCGCTACTCCCGAGAAAAACTTTCAATTGGCTTCTCGGACCATCGTTGCAGCTTCTTCTTAACCTCTCGAAGCTCTTTTCTTCGCTCTTTCGCTATCCTGTTGCTGTTCTTTTGAGAGGCTTCTACGCGCGACTACCCCTGGTCGACTAGCATCAGATCATCGCGTCCGCCAGACTTTCCCCCTCAGCAACTCCCTCTCCTCTCCTCTCTTCTCCTCATTTTCTTGAAGATTTCACGTCAAGATGAGTTCTGAAGGCGAGCAGCAGACTCGCGACATCAAGAACCACCTTCTCTTTGAGATTGCCACTGAGGTAGCTCATCGAGGTCAGTAACTTGCGACAGCAGCTGTCTTCGCCCCCTCGCCAGACTTCACATGCTAACGTGATCGCGATGCAGTTGGTGGTATCTACTCTGTCATCAAATCCAAAGCTCCTGTCACAACAGCCGAATATGGAGACCGCTACACTCTTATCGGCCCTCTCAACCATCAATCGGTACGCTTATATCGCCTCAAACTCGTTGTGAAATGTGCGTACTGACCACACTAGGCTGCCGTCGAGGTGGAGGAGATGGAGCCCACCAACCCAGAGATCGCTGCTACCCTGCAATCCATGAAGGACCGAGGAATTCATGTCGTGTATGGACGTTGGTTGATTGAGGGCGCTCCTAGGGTTATTCTTATTGACACCAAGACCGCCTATGGCCGTTTGAATGAGTGGAAAGCCGATTTGTGGGAAGCTGCTAGCATTCCCTCACCACCTGGCGACGATGAGACCAACGAGGCCATCGTTTTTGGTTACCTTGTTGCCTGGTTCCTGGGAGAGGTAATTCCCCCTGGCTTTTCCCATTACGTGTCAGATCTGCTAACTTTAATGCCCATAGTTTGTCTGCCACGAGAAGAAGAAGGCTGTCATTGCTCACTTCCACGAGTGGCTTGCTGGCGTGGCTCTACCCCTTTGCAAGAAGCGCCGCATCGATGTAACGACGATCTTTACCACACACGCCACCCTTCTCGGCCGATACCTCTGCGCCGGCTCCGTGGACTTTTACAACAACCTGCAATGGTTCGATGTTGATGCTGAGGCCGGCAAGCGTGGTATCTACCACCGATACTGCATTGAGCGAGCTGCCGCACATGCTTGTGATGTTTTCACCACTGTTTCTCACATCACGGCGTTCGAGTCCGAACACCTGCTGAAGCGGAAGCCTGATGGCGTTCTGCCCAACGGTCTCAACGTCACCAAGTTCTCTGCCGTCCACGAGTTCCAGAACCTGCACCAGCAGGCCAAGGAGAAGATCCACGACTTTGTTCGTGGACATTTCTACGGTCATTACGACTTCGATCCGGATAACACACTGTATCTCTTCACTGCCGGTCGTTACGAGTTCCGGAATAAGGGTGTTGACATGTTCATCGAGTCTCTGGCACGATTGAACCACCGCCTCAAGGCCGCCGGTAGCAAGATCACAGTTGTAGCCTTCATCATCATGCCGGCGCAGACCACATCGCTCACTGTTGAGGCCCTCAAGGGACAGGCCGTCATCAAGTCCCTGCGAGATACCACACATGTCATTGAGCAGAGTATTGGCCGTCGCATCTTTGAGCGCTCTCTCAAGTGGCACGAGGGTGACCCTATGCCTGATGAGAAGGAACTCATTTCTGCCCAGGACAGAGTTCTCCTTCGCCGCCGCCTGTTCGCCATGAAGCGCCACGGACTCCCCCCGATTGTCACTCATAACATGCTCAATGATCATGAGGATCCTGTCCTGAACCAGATCCGCCGTGTACAGCTCTTCAACCACCCCACCGACCGAGTCAAGGTTGTCTTCCACCCCGAGTTCCTCAACTCTGCCAACCCCGTTCTCCCTCTCGATTACGACGACTTCGTTCGAGGTTGCCATCTGGGTGTCTTCTCTTCATACTACGAGCCCTGGGGTTACACTCCCGCCGAGTGTACTGTTATGGGTGTGCCCAGCATCACCACCAACCTTTCTGGTTTCGGATGTTACATGGAGGAACTTATCGAGAACTCGAGCGACTACGGTATCTACATCGTGGACCGCCGAACCAAGGGTGTTGATGACTCTGTCAACCAGCTCACCTCTTTCATGTACGACTTCTGCGGAAAGAGTCGCCGTCAGCGTATCAACCAGCGAAACCGAACCGAGCGCCTCAGCGATCTCCTCGACTGGAAGCGAATGGGTATGGAGTACGTCAAGGCTCGTCAATTGGCTCTACGCCGTGCCTACCCCAACTCTTTCAATGGCGATGATGAGGAGGAAGATTTCATCCCTGGTGTTGAGCAGAAGATTTCACGACCATTCTCTGTTCCTGGCTCGCCACGAGACCGGACTGGCATGATGACTCCCGGCGACTTCGCAAGCCTGCAGGAAGGCCGCGAGGGTTTGAACACTGAGGACTATGTTGCTTGGAAGCTCCCGTAAGTGGATACCCTGCCATGATCTATAGCATCTGACTAACAATATTGGAAGTGAGGAGGAAGACCCCGACGAGTACCCATTCCCTCTGACCCTTCGAACCAAGCAACCCGGCTCGACCAGTCCTTTGGACAACATTCCCGTGAACGGAAACCAGTAGAGCCGATTCTCCAGATTCATCCGGACAAGTGGCTGAGCAGGAAGGGAAAGAGAGAAAGAGAAGGAAACTGTATTCATCAAGTCACATCATCTTTTATTAATTATTATTAGCTCCGTGGAAACGACAGAGAAGGGAAAGGGGCTTGTGTCCTCTGGAGAAGCTTGCATGTCATTACTGGTGTTGAGAGCACTTCCGCATCGTTGCAATTTGCATTCTGCGCTTTCGTCGTTGATTAGTTACTTGCTATAGGAAATCAATGTTTATTGAGGAATTTGCAACACATTCATCTGTAAAATCGTGACGTTGGTTTATGATATGATCCGGGTGATAAGGGGACGCTATACGGCGGGGATTGAGAGCTGGTGGACCATCGTAATTGAAGCGCTGTGCATTGTAAGTGTCAAATATAGTATCTGAGAGATATCGAGATGACAAGACGTGACCTACATGGACATGGATGTAGAATGAGTTCTGCGTGATCGGGACAATCACGTGCAGCATCTGCTGATATAGGTCCGGGTGTATATATCACACCAAAGAAGCACTTCATGTGGTTAGCTGAGCTGTGGTTTATGATGAGCTTTGGGATTAGGGGGAGGATCAAGATGGGCAATGACTAAGGTCAATCCTCAATCTCATGGCCCGGACACTCCCTATACGATATGGTTGTGTGTTAGTATATGATGTCATGAAAAACACATGATATCTATAACATAGCTGGTAAAGGCCATATCATCCATTATCTTTGTGGCTTCCATGATGGCTCAAGCCGAGCCGTTTTTAGGCTTCTACTGCCCAAATAAGGATTTCTGGTCCGAGTCACACTGGAGTTTGATATTGGGTAAAGTTTATTATCCTTTCACCCGTGAACTAGCATCGTGGAGGTGGTTGTCTGCTGTCAGAGCCCCAAGTGCAAAGACTTGCGTATATACACAATCACATGTTACAAGATCAAACTCTTTAGAGGATGGATGGTTTGCCTCAGCCATGCTGATACTATTAGTAGACTAGCACGCAGTCGAAGAGTCGTGCCACTATGATATTAGCAATTGTGAATTACCTCTATAAGATCGGACGAAAGCTATGTAAATATGATCATAAGATTGCCTAAGGATTCTGTGAGCTTCTCATGAACTTTTCAAAATCCCTATGGCTAATTTAGGTTAATATATGTTATAGAAGTAGCCCTATTCTATCATTCTAGCTACCGCGTACTCGGCATCTGAGAGGGTCAATAGCAAGATTACACGAGAAAACACTAGCAATATGGAGACAAGCCTTGATCCTGTGAACAATCTTGGCAAGTATAATTCAGAGTTATCGATCTACCCCAATTACTGGCCAATGAAGCGTTTTAAGGTTGGTGGAATCGTAGCGAGAAATGAGGGCGGTTAAGATAGCAAGCCATCATGACAGCTGAGCGTATCTTGTCCATAGATGGGCGAAAGAAAGAAAGTGAGGGAAATGGGCCCATTTATGTAATGGCCAACGACATGCTCTAGGAGTCTAGGACCCCTCATCTAGTCCAAACCCAGCGGCTATCTAGCTAAGGCCAAACTGATCGTCCATGACAACCCTCAAAGAACATGCACAAAAAGAGGTCATCAAAATAAATCCCACGCGGGCGTTGCCGTTTAGACAAGGGTAGTATTGCAGGGGTGGCAAAGCTGACAATGTTGCGCTGCATGCGGGAACGAATGAGGCGCCTCTGAAGCTTATGTAGGTAACAAATGGCGTCTGCCATTGCGGATACTGCAGATGGCATCGCAAGTTTTTGGTCTATCATTGGCGGTGAGTGTAGCCCACGTTTGATGCAGCGCGAATGCAGGACAGCGGGACGATGCCATGGCGACAGAGGCTTGGTTGCAGGTAAACAAAGATGATGTGCATCATGATAACAATCGAAGAGAGTAAGAAGAGAGTGTTAACTCGAAGGAGGCATGATGATAAAAGAGAGAGGTTTGCCGGTTCATGATGGCGGTAAGAATTAAGGTCTAATTAGAGACCAATTGAGTACTGCTTCTGCGTTTGTTTTTAGCTGCTTGAATTATTACTTTGTTTTAGTCTTGCTCTCTGCAATTATTATCCCTTTGTCCCTTGTCTTGTCTGCTGGCTGCTTATCACCATCTGATCACATTGGATCCATATCCATACCCTAGGCCATCACATTGCAGCATCATCACCCTAGCACCTCAGACTTCCCCGGGTTTCTCTTGCTCATCTCCCTGTCATCCCCTGCATTGTCCCTGGTTCCAAAGCCCCTCATGTTAGAGGCGCAGAGGCGGTGACAACGAACCAAACCTGAACCTGACGGAGTAACAGGAAAAGTGACGCCTTTACTGGCTGATGGGATAAGACGTAACGAGAGGCATAAGTAGGAAGAAAAAGGGCGCTGGCTGCCCTCACTCAAGAGAGTTGCTGTTCTCTGTTCTGTCTTGTTCTTTGTCTCTGTCTCACTTGGGTCCATCTTGATCCCTTCATTTTTTACCCCCTTGGGATCCATGATAATAGTGCCCCATCACTGCAAGCTGCATCACCAATACCAACCAAGTCTATCACTATCACTATCCTCTCTTTGTCAATAGCAGCAGCTGCAACAATAACTTAGCTTCTCTCCACTCTGAGCTCAGCCGACATTCTCCTGCATATCTATCCTGTCGTTTGTTTATATACATGCACAGCTAGCTACTCAATCCCTTTCATCCTCGTTTCTTTTCTTTTCTCTTAGAAACATCATTCTTTTTTCTCTCCCTCTCAATCTCCTTGCATCCCCACCATCTCCCCATTCTCAGTTGCCCACTGCGACACGGCTCAGGTCTCATTTCTTCCGTCATCAAATTTCTCCGGCTAGCCCTATTGGAGAGGACCCTTTATTCTCACAGGGGAACCCCGAGTCCTTTTCAGCCAGTACCCAAACTTTCAGCGACATACCACCATCTCGTCAGGTACCGACTGACCGTGCTCAACCGCTAAAACGAACCCCGACGGGACCTGACGGGAGCTAAAAATTGTTAGCAACGGATGCCCAAAGCCAAGGCAAAAGCTCGTTGCTCCCCGAGAACAAAGGTTGCCCCCCTTTTTGCCAGATGCGGCGTGGGGTGTAAACAAATGAGACACGCCCACTTGGTTGCGAATCCCAGTACAGCGAAATAAGGGCCCCCAGCTGGGCCTCGCCGCCTCCCAAGATGCCTTCTGCAACTTCAACAACAACAACTACCATTCCCAGCAGGTCAACCACACCAAAGCTGCGCAATAGGAGCTCGTCCCGTGCTCTACGAAGACCAAACAACGCTGTATCGACTCCTAATCTCAAATCCGCATACGCTTCACATTCGCGCGCCGCGCCGCCGCTACCCCCTCTACCGCGCAAAGCTTCCCTTGCCCAGCTCACACAGGGCTCTCTCGCCAGTATACCCGATGTTTCTGAGAGCTACGCCGTTGATTCTGTCCTGAGCGACTCCTCACAAAACATGATCCCCCCTACAACGCCGGCCCGTTCACAGGCCGTTAATGTCGCGCTTGGTGACATTGTTGATGTCCCTGGTGGAATGCATGGCATCGTTCGATTCGTTGGCCCTGTTCAAGGCAAGAAAGGTGTCTTTGCTGGTGTTGAACTTGACTCAGAGTTTGCCAGCAGAGGGAAAAACGATGGTGATGTCGACGGGTAAGAGCATCAAGCTATCTTTCTGTCAAGACTTTCGCAACTAACAACAAACTATAGTGTGTCATACTTCAACACAACAATCCCTGGCGCTGGCATCTTCTTGCCTGCGGCCAAGGCTCTGGCTCGCCGCGAATCGATCCCGGCCTTTCCCATGACACCGAGTGCAAGCACGTTCGGTGGCCTCAGGGCTGGAAACCAAAACTCACTCAACTACACTCCTCCGACTCCCGGTCTCCCCAAGTTTAGTGCTTCCGTTGGACCTGGTGCCCGGGCTCCCAGCCCTCAAGGGAAGCGGGCACCTAGGACTTCTCTTCCTCGACCTGACTCCCCTGTTCGTCGCATGCAAATGACACCCGGACCGCGACCATCCATGACCACCCCAGTCAAGGCTCCATCGAGGTATGGAAGCCCAACGCAATCACGCTTCGCTCAGAGCGTTCGTGGCACATCCGGCGACCCAAGCAAAAGACCCCCAAGGTTGGATCGCAAACCAAGTCTTGGACCCCGAAGTGCTTCAGCCCTAGGCTCGATATCAGGACTGGATGACGATGCCGCACCTGTAGGAATTCAGCGCACCGGAACAAATGGCAGTGTCGGATCCGTCTCGTCGTTCAATATGAAGGTCCGACCTGCATCCCGTATCAACAACATGAACGAAGAAGAGATTGAGCGTTTAAAAACTCAGATCGAAGACCGCGATCAACAGCTTAAGGAGCAATCTGCTACCCTGGCCGACATGGAGACCAGCTTGGTGGAGCTGCAAGGCCTTATGGAGCAAGCCGACATGCCAGTGCCGCAGCGTATGAGCTGGGATAATAAGGATACGGCGCAGCTTCGCCAGCTACTGAGGGAGAAGAACGACAAGATCGCCATGCTCACAGCAGAGTTTGACGCTCACCGGGCAGACTTTCGGAGCACTATCGACACCCTGGAGCTGGCCAGTACTGAGACGGAACGCGTGTACGAGAAGCGGATAGAGGAACTCATGGGTGATGTCCGAGAGCTCGAGTCAAGAAACCTAGACGTCGACTCAGTGGCAACCCAGCTTAAGCAACTGGAGGAGCTGGTCCAAGAACTAGAGGAAGGTTTGGAGGACGCTCGTCGTGGCGAAGCAGAAGCCCGAGGCGAGGTTGAGTTCCTTCGAGGAGAGGTCGAACGAACAAGGACGGAATTGCGCCGCGAGCGTGAAAAGGCGACGACCCCCCCTGCAAATGGTGACAACACGGTATCCTCCAAGGAGCTTGAGCAAAAGGATGATGAGATTAGAGGTCTCAAGGCTATCATCCATTCCCTCAGCCGAGACTCCATTCCCGGAGAGCCCAAACCGCCTGCACCAAGACCTGGCTCGCTGATTGCGGAGGACGCTGTGGCGAACAAGATTGCGCGCGATAATCTCGAGCGACAAGTAGCTGAGCTGCAGTCTATTCTCGACAAGAAGAACAATCGCGAGGATGAGCTCGAGAAGGAGCTCGAATCGCTCCGTCAACCTGCTGGCGGAGCAGCAAACAGGTCCTCTTTCAGAGACTCTCGCGACACCGTTGTCATGACACAGGCAATGGAGAACCGACCTACTGAGCCTCTCAAGCGATCCAGCACGGCTACACACAAGCGAGTCAGCACTCTCGACACAATGCCCGAGAGCGACGACTACTCCAATGCCACCGAGACTAGTACCCTCTGGTGCGAGATTTGCGAGACTAACGGCCACGACATCTTGACCTGCACCAACATGTTTGGCCCTGACGGCAACAAGACCAACGGCGACTCCAAGTCCCTCAAGCAGCCCAGTCACGACGAGCTCAAGCCTCACACTCCCACGGGTGATGATGCCCCTGCGCCCCTTACACCTTTCAGACTCAAGAACCCTGGTCCTCCCTCACCCGCCGTCAAGATCCTGCCCAACCCCATGGAGTCAGGTCCTGTTGCCGGCAAGGAGAGCGGCATCATGGACCCCGAGAAGTGGTGCGCTCTGTGTGAGCGTGACGGTCATGACAGCGTCGACTGCCCTTTTGAGGATGCCTTTTAATGGCTGAACTTGCACATTTGAATTCATTGCATAGCTTGTTGGAGATGGAAAAAGCGAGCATCACTGGCGGAGGACGATAAGACTATGCTTGGTGTATACGGGCGTGATGAAAACCGCCCTATGCGTGTGCCTTCTTTTCATGTTTGTTTCCAAGACTGGGCCGGCAGTCAGCTTTTGACGCCGGGCGTTTCGTTTGGCTAGGCATTCTTAGTGATACCATACCCTTACTCTTGTTTTGTAACGCTTCATTCTTGGCTCACCTACTGGCCTTTCATAGCATTCTCTTGTAATACTACGTGACACGACATTTTGACTAGACTGTCGATAGGATAGCGGTGTATTTAGGTGAACATGATATATCTCAAGACTTACGCACGTCTACCGTCTCGCCATTCCTAGTGTCAATGATAATCTTGATCGTCCGCGCCGTCTGTATCCTCTCTTTGGAGAGAGAGTTGCTTAAATTGTATTATAGGTATCTTGTCGCTTATTCAACGCCCAATAGCATACATTTTGCCATGAACCTCCTAAACGCCGGTGTCCTCCCATCTGAGAGCTTCTACTCATCATCGTCACTATCCACGATAAAGCCACCGCGTACTCGAGGTCTTCGAGCAACCACTGGCGCAGCATCCTCATCTTCCTCTGAGTCCTTATCCATCCCACTCATCTCCTCATCCTCATCTGCTGGCGTCTTCTCTACGCTGACACGTCTCCTCTTGCGACTCTCTCCTTCACTCCCATCTGCCATGGTCTCTTCTGTCTCGTCCTCTTCTTCTATGGTGTTGTTCATCGCCTTGCGAATAAAATCCATGCCATCATCCGAGTCGGGAGCCTCTTCATCTTCACTCAACACAGGTGCTGTATCAGCAACCGCCGATTTTTTCGACGCAGGGAGACGCTCCGACAGGCCTTTCTCAGCCCTGATGTTCTTATATGCTTGTGCAGCTTGTGCCCGAATTTCTCGCTCGCGGGCAAAGAAGGCCTCGTCCTCATCCGAGTCAAAGTCGTCGTCTCCCTCCATGACCCAATATGTAGATTTAATCTTCTTCGCCTTTTCTAGGTCTTCCTCGTCTTTCTTGGCCTTCTTGGCTGCAGCCTCTTCCTCGGTAAGTTCTTTAACAAAGTGTCTTCGTTTACGTGTCTTCTTGGGCCGGTCTTCCTCATCGATGACCTTGCGCGCTGTGGGACCGCCCGGCGCGAACAGAACGTCGTCAAGCTCGCCCTCTTCGTCATCGTCAAAGGCGGCCTTCTTGCGGGGAGCAGCCTTGCGCTTCAGTTGATGCTCTGCGAGGACACCCTCTTCGAATGTTGGAGGACTAAACTCGGCTTGGTTGATGTAGTGGATGGCATCTTTGAGAACCTCCGCTGACACGTTTGCAGGTATGATCCAGGCAGACTCGGGTGTTTCTTCGGAGGCCGGGCCTAGGAGTTGAAGGCCAACAAGGTTCATCAAGAGTCGCATGTGACCATTTTTGAACATGGCAGTCCGGCGGGCGTTATCATCCGGACGAACAACTGAAGCTTGTTAGTAAGTGAAAGGTGGTTGAATTTCAGAGTGGACTTACAGAATATAGGAGGCACTTTTGGCCCTGGCTCGACTGGTTGCTCCTCCGGGGTGTCTTCTGACGGTTCAACTGAGGCCATCGCCTCATCAGCTGCTGCAAAAGCTCTACGCTCGCTTTCAGCTTCCCCGAGAATCTTCTTGATCCAGGTGACATGGTCTGCCTGGTTCTTGTCTAGCAACGCTCCCACCACAATAGCAATCTGTCGATCCAACTCCTCGGTATTTTTAAATACCAGCTCAGCTGCTGGCCTTGCCTTACTAGCAGTAGTGACTGTTTGTCGTTCGAATCCGTACTCGAGAAAGAAGGCGGTGCTTGATCCCTTGGTAAAGAGCATCTCCACGAGAAGTTCTGGGCGTTGCTCGAGCTTCTTGAAGCATTTCCGTAAGATCTGCTTTACTAGCTCTTCCCATTCCTTGAACATGCTGCAAGACTTGTCCAGCGCGGATGGGCCCTTGATCATATTGTAGAAAAGGTGGATGATGTCCACACGGTAAAGCATGACACTTGCTTCAGCCTTGAAAGCAACACGGTAGAAGTATCGGTGTGCTCGCTTCAGTTGTGCGTCGGTCAGATCGCGGTAGTATTTGGTGAAGGCAATGAATGTGTCGACTACACCTTGGGGTGTAAACCGTGTGGCGAACCGATGAAAGTCGAATTTGCGTTCCTTTGTAGTGCGCTCAGCAGACTCGGCATCGTTATCTGAGCCGTCGTTCTCCTCGTTGTCATTCTCAATTCCTGCAGCGTCTTGCGCTGCTTTCTTCTTTCTTCGTGTACGCTTTCGTGAACGAACTTGCATGTCAATGTTCTGTTTGGAGTATCCTTCTAGGATGCGCAGAAAGTGATGGACGAGTTCTGTTGCGGCGTCGAGGTAGTTGAAATTTTGGTCCTTGTAGCTTCTGATGATGTTTGCAATTGCGTCGTGGGTAGCTTCCTCGTAGAACAGACGGCTAAGCACGTTCTCGGCGATCTCTTCGTTGTCCTCGTTCCCAGACTCTGCCATTTCCTGAACCGTGAGGAGAATTTGGGTGAGACAACGCATGACAGCGGTCAATTCATGCCAATCCTTCATTTCGAGCGACTCATGGAGAGCTTTGTTGAGGGTGATGAACATCTCTTGGTTAAGAACACCGGCGATGAGGTTGAAGCTGCTGACATCCTCGCTGGTGTTCTTACCTGCCTGCTTCCTTGCCTTGCGCCTCATACGCTCAGCTTCTAGAAACCAGGCCACTAGGTAAAAGAACTGACGCCGATGGTACTGCATGACATGTGGTGCCTCTCTATCAATTGTCTTGCGGACGTGTTGGAACAGGGGGTTAAAGCCCGAGTCAAGGAATTCCTCCACAAACGACCGTAGTTGATCGTAGGCACGAGAGTTGAGCTTGGCTGGCAGACCGAGGTCTTTCTCGTCTTTATCCGCTTTCCGTGCTCGGCGAGGGGGTCGGAAGGTTTTGGAGCTGTCCATCTTCTGGTTTCGCATGGAGGCATCGGCCAGCGCATCTTGTCCTGATAATGAGGACATCTTGCCATCATCTCGCTTCACCCAAATCATGGTACCGAACCGGTTATGTCGAGTTGGTCCCTTGCGGTTGTATGCCTTCAACATGGAAGACTCCTTGTTCATCATGTTCGCCAGCTCTCCAGCCTTTGCCTTGCTTAGCTGCTGCTCGTTCATGAAGAGCTTCTCTATGTCGACCTGCTTTACCAGGTGGTATATGATCTCCATAACAGTCGTGTCTTCGGTTCTGAAATCGTCTCCCATGTTGGAAGCGAGGGTCAAGAGCACGAGAAAGATGTCTTGGTAGGAGAATGCGTCGATAGTAGCGGATCTCGATATCTGGGACTCGTCACCTTCGTATTTGACGTTGGATGGGGGCTCGATCATGGCTATATTGCGAAGGAAGAACAAGACCAGCTTGATGATGCCTTGGTCTCGCTGCGTTCTGTCACCGATCGGAATAGCCATGGCAGGAAGTGCCACTCGCGCAGCTGTATGAAGAACCCGGGCTCCATCGTAGTTGATGATGGCTCGCTTGTATCCGACCTGTGCCAGCTCCAGGACAGGCATGTGACGGTGGTGATTGACCGTCATGCGCTCTCTATCTTTCTCCATAGGCCAAGTAAGAGGTACCACGAGCTCGAAGCAGGCCAGGGCTACTCTAGCCTTGAACTTGCTGTCCATAGCATTCTCGGGCCATGTCGCAATAATGGGGAGCAAGTCACCCTCGATCAGGTTCGCTTCGTGGATGCATCGTGCAACGTCCATGCGATTCGTCTTTTCGTCGTAGAAGCGTATCCATCGTTTCAGATCGCGGAGGACCTCGAGGGCGTCGTCTCCAAGTTGATATCGGCCATCGTCGTCGGCACTAACACCTCCGAGCTATGATTGATTTGATTGTGAGCAAATTGACTTTCTTGACTGGTAGGTTCTAAGGAGAGACTCACTGCTGAGACGAGACTGTTGATATGTGCTCGTACTTCAGGATGAACAATATCTGTTGATCCATCCGCCAACTCCATGATTGCGTGTTAATTGAATATCAATCAACAGACAAAGAAGCTGTTTCTATTCACTGTCGTGGGGTTGTGCTGCCTCGACAACAAGAGAAAACACCAGTCCCACCACTGCTTTACGACGCGTCTAAACGCGTCTCGGCTCCGGCTCAATTAACGCGAGATAAGATAAGCGCCGATAAGATAGAAGGCGATTTTCGGCAATTGATAAGACAAGCCGTCGGAGCCGAGGTTACCCGCAATATGATGGCATGAGCCGTGTGCCGTCTATAGGCCGTTCAGTAACTAACGTCCCCCACGGGGAACTTAATAAAGAGACACTTTGATCTTGTAACTTGATCTCAACATTCCCAATTCCCGTGCCCTCTACAAATTCTCTAAAATGGCTGCCTCAATTCTTCGTATGCCATCGCTAGCAGCTACGCGCCACGTGCGCTGCTTCAGCTCTTCACCTCGCCAATATGCTGCCGCAGAGGTCAAGAAGCTTGGTGTTATCGGAGCTGGTCAAATGGTGAGTTGCATGTGAAAGACATTGATTATGACCAACTCAACTAACACCACCACAATAGGGACTGGGAATTGCGCTCGTTGCAGCTCAAAGGGCTCAAGTTCCCGTTACTCTGATTGATACAACAGACAAGGCTTTAGATAAGGGCCTTGCCTTTGCCGGTATGAGCATCTCCATAAGCTTCAGCTTCAACTTCAGTTATGCTTAATACCCACACAGACAAACTTCTATCAAAGGATGTCTCCAAATCAAGAATCACACAAGAGCAGGCCGATAAGGCGCGATCACTGCTCACTCCCAGCACCAAGATGGAGGATTTATCCTCTGTCGACATGGTTATTGAGGCCGTCCCTGAGCTGCCTAACCTAAAGTTCGATATCTTTGGCAAGCTTGCTCAAATTTGTCCCAAGCACGCTGTTCTTGCCACAAACACCTCGTCTATCTCTATCACTCGCATTGCCGCTTCGACAACCAAGGATCCCACCGACACCTCAGCCTCATCCCGCGTCGTGTCCACGCACTTTATGAACCCCGTCCCCGTGCAAAAGGGAGTCGAGATCATCAGCGGTCTACAGACCAGCCAGGATACCCTAGATACTGCTGTTGAGTTCTGCAAGCGCATGGGCAAGGTCACTTCCGTGTCCGCTGACTCACCTGGCTTTCTCGCCAACCGTATCCTCATGCCTTATATCAACGAGGCCATCATCTGCCTCGAGACTGGTGTTGGCGATCGGGACTCAATCGATGCTATCATGAAGAACGGCACAAACGTACCCATGGGTCCTCTGCAGCTTGCTGACTTTATCGGTCTCGACACATGTCTCTCTATCATGAAGGTTCTGTATGAGGAGACGGCCGATTCCAAGTATAGGCCAAGCGTGTTGCTGAAGAACATGGTCAACGCTGGATGGTACGGCAAGAAGAGCGGCAAGGGCTTCTATGACTATTAATTTATTGGCATATGATCAGAGATGTATCGTAGCCTCTCAGCTCAGGATCAAACTGGTACAGCCCATTTGATCAATAAAATATAAGCATTAGATACCCTATCGCGCGACCTGAACAACTAGGCTAGCCAAACGAGAAGGTCTATGGCGTAGATCATCCTAAGGTCGGTTAAGATTATGAAAAGGCTATGAAAATATGGTAGAATCTCTAGGGAGTCTTGCAATGATATTCACATAACTTTGGTTCGATCTTAAAAAAGCCATTCGTCCCTAATATTCTAAGCAATTGGCTCAGTATTCTCTCAACTATATACCTATGCCTACCAACCTAAACTACTCATTGACTTTGAAGACCAAGCTCAGTCCTATCCAACCGTAGTGTAGTAGTACTGTTCGTTAGTATCCAAACCCTGATAAGTTACTGGCCGCGTTGTTGCTTGGACTTCCACAAGCCTTCGAAGCGGAGGAATTTCTCTGACTTCCGTCAATCTTTCAAAACACCAACAAAAAGCAAAGAGACTAGACATGATGAGCCTGACCGCCAGAACTGACAGGAACAAAAATAAGAACACGACTTCAGGAGCAGGTCGTCTCCCTGGAACCACGTACTTGACACGCCCATCGTATGACTCAGGAGCCGAGGCCATCTGAAGAGGCCTGAACGCGCAACCACGACTCATGCAGGCTCGAGCGCACATTTGAATGTATATGGCACATCCGCGCAAAGCGTCAGAAGGCCTATACAGACCAATCAATCTCGTCTTTCAAGTTGAGACACTCGGCAGTTGTGATTCTTGTATTATTACCTTGGCACGTATGCGAACGGTTCTCAAACTAACACAACCGCTACTCAAACCTAATAGTTCTCGATATGAAAAGACGTTAGGACCTCTTATTTTAGTCCGAACAAAGCTCCACACACTAAAGCAAGAGCATCAAAGCTCGAAACAACTGCCGCCGAGTAGGCTGACTTTTGTAACCGAAATAAATGAAACCATTTTGTATCTCCGGCCTCTTTCCCGCTCCATTTCCATTCTGCTTTGTTTCAACATTCTCTATTGGGACCTACTTCCGAGATCACATCCCGCCTCGATCGATTGAAACCGCGGTTTATCTTTAGAAGAGCCATATCGAAGTTGAAGATGCGGTGTAGGAAACGAGAACAACGCTTTAGGGTTACAGGGCCGTCACCAGGCCAGCACGTCAAAGAGAGAAGAGGGGAGGGAACGGGAGGGAACAAGAAATATGACCCCCAAGAGTGTCAATGTGTGATACCATACATAGCAAAGCCAAGAAACCTCTAGATGCTCCATTCTTCACCGAAAAGAACTCACCACTAGGTCCACGTACAGTTCAAGTACATGAGCCAGGTCCTGATGTGGCCTAGACTACTAGTCCGCCTCGCTTGAAGCGCCAACTGCGGGAAGTCTTGCGAGATGATACATGTTTGCACATACAGAGACAACTTCTTTCGTGGCAAAAGAAAGGGATGATGCACCCGTCTATCCTAGAGGGTCATCTTATTACCGTTGGCCTGCCGCTGACCACTCATCAGCCAGCGGATTATGTTGCAGCAAGGACAGGCCCAATAGGCACATGTATGTCTTTGTTCGACGAGGAACGAGATGATGTGCATCATCGAGACTTTTAAGACAGCGTCGACTGAATCGTTCGATATTTGCTTCTTTGGGTCTGCCGAGGACTAGTTCTCCATCATGACCAAGAAAACTACACATCAACTCTGTCGACGGGAAAGCTCATGGATCGATGGAAAAGCACCGGGCATCACATCCTTCGTTACAACGTAATCTTCGGGTGAGATCTAGGGCATGGGTAAGCAAGATTGGCATTTGAACATTTAGCGCCGTAGCCATTTCATCTGAACTTGCCTTAACAGAGTATGTATACATCAGCTTGTTGATACAGCCAATGAGCTATCAACGTTGCCTAAAATATCAATTAGTAAAGGTCTGCATGATGAGACTTCGATTCATGGATCTCATTGTGTCGAACTTGATATCCTACTATTGCTTGACCTATGCCGCAGATTCCTCTAAAGATTTTAATTCTGGAAGCCTGTAGGACACACGACCTCTAAATCATGAGGTCTGTATTGTGATAGGATGCATCAATCGGTTTCTCTGCCGCTCTCCCCGAGAAACCAGATGTGACCGTGCAGACTCTAAGGCCATGGCCGCTGTAGGGCCAATGGCAACCATTCCTTGATGATAATATTTTAAGACTGTAGTCAAAGGTGAGTTATGATAAAGAAAAGATTTCACTTCACACCGCACTGCCGAGGGCGTCGAGGTTTGCATGCGGGACCATGCTCGTTACATCATGTTGAGACCCGTTCTCGAGTGTTTCATACTGGGGTTTCTTGACAAGCAGGGATAAGTGATTCCAGCATGTTCGTCGACTCAATTTTCATCACAATACATCTCGGGACTCGCACCTCCCCATATTAAACAGGCCATAGGAAGAGGCTGGGCAATCAGCGTTGCAGCCGATTCACCTCTGCATATCAAAAGCAAATGGATTCCACTTGTTGATTGACACGGAGAGATGAGAACAGAGATTGACGAATCGGACATTTGTATTGGCCACTCTTGACTTGGGGCACATGTTGAGTCGATGACTGCGCTGCAAGTTGGCATCAAGGGATGGCCTTGCTTTTCTGCAGAAGCGAATTACCTCCTGAGAGGGTTGCAAGGTAGATTGAAATATTGTTGATTAAACTGTGAATGCGACTGGCTGATCAAAAGTTCAGGGATACCGCCTGTGGCCAGCTGCAGGAGTCGAGGGCGACAAGATCCGGTTGTATCGAGAACAAGGTCATTACTGTGACGGTATGCAAAAGAACCGTACGCGGGAACCATGATTAGTGCCCGATCAATATGGGGCCGTTGGTGGACCTGGATGACATTGCCACTCCTGACAAGATGCTCTCAGATCTAGAGAAGTAGAGGAGGGGTTAGGCAATCGGGAATTGCGACGATCTCGAGTGTTTGCCAAGCAGTTTGACAGTACAGTATTTTAGGAGAGATACAAACCGGCTTGCTTCCGCACCCCCCGACCTGGCTGGGATATCTTTCCGGTGCAAGTACCCACAGTAAAGTGAAGGATACGTACAACTGCAAGAGTCATGCAAGGCGATGCGAGTATGCTTCAGGCCAGAGTTTCTGGGAGTTCCGACATAGTCGAGAGAAAAGGCGTTCAACAGAGCCCGTAGAGGAGGATTGCGTCGGCTAGGTAAGGTAAGCAAGGTATCCTCATAAATTAATCATAATGCCTATAAAATAGTACCAAGATTCTCAAAGATACAACATAATAAGTCAAACCATGATTCAATCATGTATAAGAATTGTGTTGACTAGGTACTAAGGTTTGATATTTTGTGTTCTTTACCATCGCGTGAAGGTATGCAAAATTGCACCTGGGATAATTAACGTTCTCGAAGAAAAAGAACATTGACATCCTGGTCAAAACGCCAGTGGGGCCAGAAGAGGATCCCAAACTGCTGCGCACATTCGAATGATCATGGATAACACGAAGTGGTCAGGCGCTAGAGGAAGCCAAAGGAGATTTTAACGTGGCTCATGTCTCCTCATGACGATGGCCCTTGACTGTTGCCTCTTATCTCACTAGTTTCTGCTTCCATGATAGTGATGCATTCGTACGAGTGAGGAACCCTGAAACTGGGCATATGGATGCTGATTGATGTAGGATCAGATTTGACAATATCGGTGGGCGATCGGTCATATCTTGCGGGATCGCATCGTGAATGTCCTCGAGTCCCTGACATGGCTTCAAACAGCCTAGGGGGTGTAGAAACACATGAGAATGGCTAGTAATAGTCTAAGAAGCCGAAATAATTTTATAAAAATATTAGTATGAGTTTAGACCCTAAGCTCTTCTAAAATATTAATTTTCTTTACAAATATTAGTATAAAATTATAAAACTTAAGAACAGAGGCATAGAAGATACTTAGATCTTCGTGCGCCATTCTCGTGTTTTTTTACACCCCGCGGGCAGCCACACTTTGTCCTCCAAAACGTTCAAGAGTTGGCAATGTTCGGTATTCATGGGATCCATGTTTTAAGTGCCCCAGAGCCCCATCTACCGGGGGCGGGGCGGCGCTCCTGAAATCTGAAATCTGGGGACCGATGGGTGTGTCTGTAACAAGCATTCGTAGGCATTTTGTACTGTAGTCATAAATTAAGCACTTTTCAAGATTGTCGTTAGAGCTGGAGTGACGAATGACCATGCCTGAAAAGCCTCTATCATAATCAATTCCCAGACCATGCTGTTGTTTGGTCAAATGTACCATTGTATCTCAGCATTTTGAAAATCGAAGCCCTGCCGCGTCACCCCAAGAGGGCATTGAGAATGAGTTGTTACAGAATAAGGCAAACGCCGGACAGAAGGGTCGATCTTGAATGCCTCTTGATTCTGGGCTTGCTTGAACACAGTCAATGGCAAGTTCACGAAGCCACACAACTTTCGTTCCTGGAAGCGTGGTTTATGGTGCTTGTGAAAGGATGCATCAAGCCGACTGGATACCGTGCGAACGGGAATGCCATTCAGTAAGAGTGAGAGGCCCGACGCAAGGATGGATTCTTCCAGGTTGGACAAGAAAGAATGTCTTTATTTGTGCCATCAGTTCTGTATCTCTCATTCGTTGTTGATCAGGCTTGTACTCTGACTCGGCTGCTGGCACAAGTACTGTGCCTGTACGCGATCGAAATGGTTAGGGCGGCAGGTATTGTCATCATCAAAATGCTGTCACATTGCAAGATGTTAGATTGCACTATAGTTCTCTAAGCTACGCTGATGGTCAAGTTGTGCAACGGGCCGACGTCTCTGACCTAAATGTAAGTAGGAACGGATCTGCCGATGTACATCTTATCGGAAGGGTTAAAGTTGGATGTAACTCTGAGAATCTTGGAAACCCTTGCCCAACCGTGACGTTTGATAGGTCAATTAAATTTAGTTGTGAAGCTTGGAATTGGTGAGTGTTAGCAAGTCTCTTGTCATGGCAAATCTAAGGACTTTTCATCGCCTAGTTCAATGCTGGCTCAACCACCAAGCAGGCCAGCGATGTTCAGTCTCTCGGCTCTTGCGGCATGTCAGAAGACAAACACTTACTAAGTCTGATGGCCTCGTAGATAGCAGGGTCGAGATGCTGAGGTTGGATCTTAGCAGTAATTGCAGTACCCCATGTAAGGCAAGAAATGTGGATGCCGGAAATACGTTGCAGTACCTACTTAGCCCTCGACCTCTACCTTCAGAGCTCGGGGAAGATGGATCGAGGCTGGTATGAAACACCTTGTTTTCTATGCCGTGAGAAAATGGATTGTTTTGGTGTCCACTGAAATCGTCATAAGTGTCAAAAATTGTTTTGGTCTTGTCGGCAACAGCGCCAATTCATGGCAAATGTGTAGAGTACCTTAGGTAGAAGCTCAAGCTAACAACGCTCAACCCAGTTGAAGGATGAAACTTCTAGATTCGGCCTTGCTAAGTCATGCCCAATCCTTGATCCTGGGACAGCACTGGCTGCCTTCTGGTAGTGGAGGTTAGTTTCGTGTGAGAGGAGGCACTGTAGTCGCCTGAGAAAACATGTCAGCTGTGAAAAAAATCCTAGAGAAGAGAAGCACAGCCTGCTTCTTGCTGCACCTGCCCTACGAGTATTCCAAGGATATCTGTATGAAGATTAAGATGCAGATGCAGGTCAAATTAACAGCCTACCTCTGGGTAGGAATGAAGTGAAGTGCAAGGCAAGGCAGGAGGTACCGTACCTACATAGTAGCCGTTGGCACTATCTTAGCCTACTAAACTTAGATTGGAAGGATCGCGGCAGGAACAGCCCGATGATCGGCAATTGGCCTAGGCTGTCCAGGTTCCCCTTTCTATTCTCCCGCCGCACCAATCTTCAACCAAGCACTGTCCATCTGAGATCCATCAATGCAAATAATCTACGGAGTACACCAACTCCAGCTCCAACTCCAACACCACGACCACTTGAATTTGATTGTGGCAACACAAACATAATTACGTTGCATGCATATGCGACCTCTACATGCTAATATATACTGGCTAGGTATTTTCGTTTCAATAAACACGCCGAGCATTCATGATTCAAGCTTAACCGCAACGGACTTTGATGAACAGTACCGCGGGGATCACAACTCGACTAGATTACACTTGAGTCAGCAGTCACTACCACCTCAAGATGCCTCTAATAGCACAGACAACAGCTTGTGACGACTAGAGGAACTACAAAACACCCTATCGGGCTCTCCCGTGGAATCCACAAGTTTTCAAGGGTTCATTGCAAACCTCCAGAAATAGAAATCGAGGCTCATTTGGGTGTTTTAGTTATGAGCTCCTCGACGGGATTCCCATGGTTCAACGGAGGCTTAGGTGCTTACCCGCGACATCACGAGGCATTCACATTACAATCAACGGTCCATCTTCACGCATTTCACGTCTCCGCCACGCGTGTACGTTGCCGCTGCCCGCATTGGTTTGCAGCCCGCATATGTACGCCGGTCTTACTGCTGTAGGCCAGTTGGTCAGATATCAGTGTGCTGTACTGCGCTGTATGCAACAAGTTTTTCTTTGCTTTGTTAGGGCCATCATCCCATTATTACCCCTGGGTCCTCAAGTGCCGTCCAACTGCGTTTCGATGGATCCTTTGGCGGGGTTTCTCAACTTATGTTGCTCAGCGTCTCCACAACTTGAACCTTGGAAGAAACACAAAGGGGGCTCAGTTCGTTCAATCAATCATCTGTCAGGTTCATTCACGGAACGTCGAAACGCGCCCGAGCCACAACTCATGACGGTATCTTGCTACTTTCTGCCCTACCTTGCGAATGCCCTCGTATCAGGACTATTCAGACTACAACAATGCTTTGTCTTGTCTTTGGTCTAGCTCAACCATGTGTGGGTTTGATACGTTGTCTCGCCTCACCTCGCTTCACTCCCTGCCCTGCCCGTCTGTCTACACCACCTCACGAGCAAGCCTTGTTACATATCTCACAGGGAAGAGGACGATCACCCTTACGATCTCCCCATTGTTCATCCACTTCCCTGCTGTACAGTACGTGCAAGCCTTCTTGGCCAATGTTCCCTCATCTCATCTCGACCATTTCCCCTTCCTTTTCATTCAACACACATCCCTGTCTCCCGCCCAAATATGCTTTTGCCTCGAGACCCTTGCAATCTTGGAAAACCAGTCAGATCTTGAAGATTTCCTCACCCCTGTTCACACCGTTGCACTGCACCCCTCTTAATCCTTGTAAGGATTCTATTGGCTCGTTTCCGCTCAAGCCGCGACAACGGTTATGCGCAACATGCGCTAAACCACAATGTCGAGACAGGCTTGATATGACGAAGGATCAATGGAGTTTACTCAAATATCCCAGTCCAGTGTTGTGACCTAGGCTGTCACTTTGTGACCGTGTTGTGCTCCATGTTTTCGTGCACAATTTCGATCGATGCTCCTTGTCGAGACCCTGTGTTCATCGTGACTCGTGCACTCCTGATGGATGACACTTCTGAGCTCGTGCTTGCAGGTGGCTTCTTATCCCAGGTTTTGTTTTTACCAGATGAGACGATGGCCGGTCACTTGCCACTGTCATCTACTGACCTTGTTCTTTTCTTATTGAGGTGGGTGCGTTGGGATCCCTCGAATTTTGACTCTTCGTGATTCTGTTATACGTCTGTATTGTGGCTGGCTATGACACAGACATCTGCCAGCCCCAGTTGGTCACCTACGTACCGTCAACAGATTGAATCAACCCAAAAGGCCTGTTGTCTGCCCATACGCAGTGGGAGAGTGGGTAAAGAATCTCCGATATGGAGCCCTAGTCTGTGAAAGGTGCAGCACCAGCAAGCTCAGACACACAACGGATTGCTCGCTCAACTCTCCGCCAGGTACCAGATATTGCCCCCACCTCTTGTTAGTCGTTGCAGTTTCCACTCCTTGTGCAGGCCCCTGGGTGCGTCCGCAAGCAACATGCTTTTTACTTTGTTCTTCCATGCCTTACATGGCAGGGAAATTCCTCGAAATATGACCTTGTCCAGACCCCTTGGCAAGGGTATGGCAGTTACGACTTCATTCATTCGACCCCACCAGGGAGCGTGTCCTTACTTGCCAGCTTGGATTCATATATCCATCCCAAGCCCGGCTTCGATGTAGGCAATGGCCTGGATATCATTCCTTCCGACCAAAGAATTACCAACTATATTGTTGCTCGAACCGCAGTCTACGTTCTCGTCCTGTCTCTTGTTGACCTAGACTGCTCGTTCCAGAGTCTCGTCAATCAGTATACCGCCTTGATTTGCAAACGAGGCTCATCCTTTGCATGCTTCCTTCTTTTACCCCAGAAATTAAGCCTCATTAACATTCCTTGCCGTCAATTTTCTTGACAAACTGTTAGCCGCTGGCTCTCGACTAGGTTGTCACGCCCTTGTTCATCACTCCGTCGCCATCTCGGGAGTGGTTTCAAGCTTTCTGCAACAATCCGAGCCGTCCGTGGAAACAAGAAAGATACATTGGAACTGCACTGTGTCGGGTGGTTGTACCTGTCCAGCTACACTAATTGGTCTCACTCCCGGTTTCTTTTCACTTAAGTCGACCTGCTCCCTTTCGATCGACATCTCGTCCAAATGCTTGTCACGAGGCAATACGACACAGAACATAGCCGTTGGCCTTTTAGCAGATACGAACCATCTCGCAATCCGACGAGCCCTCGCATGTCGAACCCTTACGATGTCAATGTCGAGCTGCCGGCACCTTCAAGCTGGCAAGGACATGGTTCAAGCACTTCTCATGGAGGAAGCGGGCTTGCCCAGTCTTACGCTCCACGTAGTGATGGCTCGCAACTTTCCCAACTGCGTCAACCAACAGATGACAGAGGCAATGCTCTTGGAATTCACATGAGGCCTGGGACAACCCAGGCATATTCACCCCATTCCCTAACAGCAGACCAAGGCGGAATTCCGTTGTCAGAGTCAAGACATTCAACTCTCCAGAACGATGTCTATGGGATTAGACCTGGAGCCCAGGAGAAAATGATCGGTACAGAGCCAGGGAGTGTCTCCCAGGCAGTAACAACCAATACCTTTATGCCACCAGGTCGCCAAGCAACAGAACTTACATCCGCTCAACCCAGTCAGGGAGGGAAAGCAGGGTCGTTGCAAGACGAAGACGAGGACGAGCTTGACGATGATGATATGCTCGATGCTGAAGGAGATACCCCTGGCCAAACCGCAGCAGAACGGGCGGCTGCTCGACGTAAGATGAAGCGATTCAGGTTAGTTCGCTTGATATAAGTCCTAAGGCAAGAGCTTACCAGACCAGACTCACTCACCAGCAAACTCGGTTTCTCATGAGCGAGTTTGCAAAGCAGCCTCACCCTGATGCGGCGCATCGCGAGCGCCTCTCCCGGGAGATTCCTGGACTCAGTTCGCGCCAGGTCCAAGTTTGGTTTCAAAACCGGTACTTATCTCTTTTCAATACTCGCCTTCCCATAGCTAACCATATCTAGACGTGCCAAGATTAAGCGCCTGAATGCTGACGACCGCGATCGCATGATAAAGATGAGGGCAGTTCCCGAGGGATTCGACAATGTGCAAGCGCTTCATTCACCTTACGGAGCAGTCCATGGCATGAATACCCCAGTGTCTGCACCAGCGCAATTCAATCCTCAGTCGTATGCCCAGCATATGATGAGGCCGCTAGTCGTCGACGTACGAAGGAATGATCCAAACGAGCATGCTCCCCCGGGCAGCATGACTCCTGGATTTGGTGGGATTGGATACAGTCCTGCTGGTAGCATGAGCAGCTCTGGCCTCGTATCGCCACTTTCGCCAGCTCCTAGTGATCGATATGCGTACAGCGGCCCATTCTCTGCCCCCCTCGCAGGAAGCCCAAGAACATCACACCCGTTCGGACAACACCATGGACTTGGGACTCCAATCGAGATAAACCGATCAAGCCCTCATCCTATCCAGCCTCCTCTTCTTCGCGACACGCTATCTAGGGCCAGGTCAGAATCATCGCAATCGCCACTACGATCCACTATGTCGTGGAAGGGGGACGCAATCGACTATTCGTACCGAGGAGCGAACACGAGCCCAAGTCTTGCCAACCGTCACCCGCCTCTGTATCAGCCTGCCCCGATCGGCCAGCCCCCTAGTGTCATCGGCACTTATGATGTGAACTCTGTCCCTAGCAGCAGAACCCCTCCGGGAAACCAGGACCCGAGACGAGATGCTGAAAGAGCTTGAAGAGGAGTCCACCGAATCGCTCGTATATCTTTGTTATTGACTTCACCTGATGTTAGCCTCAGCCATTCGAGTTCGACACGCAGGTATCAAATACGTGCCCCAGCTTATGCACGGAAAATCAAGGTTGCTCATGCAGCGGCCAGTACAGCATTTGCCCATTCAACACCTCTCCTTCTAGTTAACAACTAAATTCTTCGGTTTTACTTTACTTGCTGGTTTGCGGTCAACCTAGTATTCTCCTGCTTCTTTTCGAGCAATTGCTTTTTTCTTTTTCTTTTCGGGTTACATTGTTAGCTTTCTTAGGTGCATTGAGGCGCACAATGTTGAGAAGGGGTGATGAGCCGGGTATTCGATAATGATCATGACCCTTTCCTATGTCGTTAATAGGGATAGGCATTTGACATGATGATGATGCATCTGAAGCTAGGATTTGGTAAACTAAAAAAAGGAGGGATCATCGGGTTACCGGCGCAATTGTTTTGATATCTTCAATTTTCTGTTGGGAACAGACGGGCTTCTGTTTTCCCTTGTTTATGTATACTATCTTGGATGGCGGGTAACATCAGGAATGGTTCGTTAGTTAGAAGATCGGCTTTGGCCAAGGTGACGGGTCACCATAGACAGCTATTTCTGAAGATTGGCATTTACGAGTTCTGCGCTTTCCTATAGTCGTGCCTGCATCCGAAATAAAACTAAGCCAGAGTAGAAGACTTCGAAAGCATACATTATCTCGAGATATATCAAAAGTATATAAAAGTACATAAAAGTATTTAAAAGTATTAAATTTATTAGCTGATCTTATCTCTCGATATCACAACTACCGCTGAGCCCATGCCCAGTTGGAAGAGTACTGAGTCGACTGCATGTTGTGCTAGCAATAAATTACCCTTATAAGCAGGACCAACATGATCTTATCGTTATTATATGGTATGCAGGCTCGTGGGTGATGATGCACATCACAGCTTCTTCTTACTTCTTTCGCAAGGTGAAGGAGTGTTTATGAAGCAAAACCTAACCAAAGACCAGTATTAGCTTTGGTCTTTATACGATATTTGAGATATGGGAGGTTATGCAAGCTCTTTGATCCAAAGTCAGATAAGCCAGTTTTCCTTCCGGCAGCCAGGCGGTTATCAGTGATACTAAAAGATCAGGCCGAAAACAACAGGCAAGGCTACTAGGTTTACCAGATGCTTGGTGTCATCACGGTGCCAAGAGAGCATAACCAGATCGGTTGGCAATATGGCCAAAACTTACAGTGATAAGCAGCATCGTAAGGTTGAGTAAATGTATGCATGAGAAGTGGTTCACATCACGATACAGCTCTGAAAGAGTGGGGAAGTTTGTCCCTCTTTCACGTCATTGTCATTCAACATAACAAAGAGTTCAAAAGGCAAAGAAATGTCACTTGCATCAGGTCATCACCGCATCATGGTAGCCGCACGAGGGGCCCTCGTGATGATGGTTTTAGGCAAGGTTACTGAAGTGTGCTCTCGACCACACATCCCGAGTTGTTACAGCAGCGTAGAGGTGTCGAGCAAGCTGACAATTGTTGAGGGATGAAAGTGGTCTTGGTTGTATGAAAGAAAAGAGGAAATTCTTGAGCGACGTTGGCGATCTTATGACAAAGATGCGGGTCATGTGACATGGCACCCACCACCCAGGTTAGGTTGGTTGCTAAGGCTGTGGATGGTGCCGTGTGTGTGTTGCCTGAGGTACCAGGTGGGTCGCAAAATAACCAGGACTCTCACTGCATAGTGACATAAATCTTAGACCAGTCTTAGGGTAGTCTTAGTCTAAGACTAGTTATATATTTCTGTCAAGGACTATTGGAGTCTCTATTTTTTTGCGACTCGCCTAGGTACATACAAGTGTTCAAAGAACACATCTGGATCGGGACTAGTCTTACCGAGCTGCGACAACGCTTTCATCTTGGATATTAAGTACCTATGAACAATGCAGGGCCTTATCCATGTTCTAATACCTACCTAGATATAGCGATTCATCCTTTTATAGAATTGATACTCTAATTCATTCCATTGTTATCCTCACAAAAAAAGCTCTAGATGATTCGGTGATAGCCGCGTGGGGCTGACACTGCGACAGCGGAGGCCAATGATTTTGGTACAGTACGTACCTGTGGCTCGCGTGGCAGTTCCTAATGGTTCCTTTGTTCTTGGGAGGTTCCAGCCACTCAGATTAGCGGAAGATGGTACCGAGAAGTGGTCAGTGAGCCGAAGGCCTCTGAAAAAGGCCCTAGTCTCCAGTGAAAGGCGACCCTCCAGTGGAAAGGCGAGGCCTGGCACTGGCAGGTTCAGGTTCCTGCCTCCGGGCCGCTGACTGGGTCCACGAGCCACCCACCTAAAATTGCCTCGTCTTTCAGGCTCAAACCCGCCCTCTCCCTCATTCCAAACACTCCACTCCACCACCTCTCGCCCCCGATTCAACTCAACCTCTGTCAACCAACCCGAACCTACGCTACGATCGCCCTATTCGACGTCAACCCTCGCTTCTACACCAGCGACATTCGCCCATTTCTCCTCGAATCCGTCGATTCTAGATACTCGATCCCTACAGAACCGCCCAGCGAACTTATTATCCGTCTGCGCCGCGCTCGCTACGCTCACCGAGTCCCGAGAAAAACCCAGTCCAGTGCATGACGTTTGGCTGAAGAGAGAAGCGGAGCGCAGCGACTCTCGGTCGACGACCGGCGCGACTCTCGCCCACAACCCTCCCTCGCGGAGTCGTCCACGATGTCGTTCCATCCTCAGACTCCCCAGAGCCCATCGCAATTCTCCTCCGGGACCTCGGAGCCCGTGTTAAGCGTGGCCACATCCATGACCACCACGGCCACGCCAACCACTTTGCCGACTCCTGCCCACAGCGTCACCGGAAGCGCACACCACGACATAGTCATGGCCGACGATTCTCCCCACAAGCGGAAGCGCTCCATGGACGACAGCGGCGACCGCGAGCAGAAGAAGGTCCATGTCGAGGAAAGCAAGTTGGGCATTGAGGACCTACATCTTGATGTGGGGAAGAAATACCTGCTTTGCCAAACTCGTAAGACTCCCTTCACAGCCCTTTTCCCGCTCCTCCCGGCGCTCGGATTTTGGCTCTGAATGAGAGCTTGTTGCGGGCATCATCAGATCAGCATGATATGATGTGATTCCCGCCATAGAATTGTATGTTAACATTACTCGTTTTTAGCACATCCGGAATCGTTACCACGCGTCTCGGAAGACCTCTATGATATGTTCAACCTCAACGAACTTGCTGCCGAAGTGGCTCGAGAGAAGCCCAACGGAGAAAAGAACGCATTGCGTTCATCCTACACCGGCCATATGAAGCGCTTAGGTATCGCTGGTCATTGGAAGGTGCAAAGAACAGACAAGGACTCCAACGAGAAACCCGACTTTTTCGACATCCTGCACATGCCTGACGAGGATTGGGACAACACCATCGTTAAGGGTCAAAACATCAAACACGGGCTATCACAAGCAAGCCTCTCCAGCCTAGGACGAGCACTTACCATGGCCAAGGGTCCTATAGGGAAGAAGGACTGGGATACATCGGTATTAGGACTTCAGACACCAGGCGGAGATACGAAGCTACCATCATCGGCAAGACCCACCGCTCCCAACACCCCTCTAAACGTTCCTGGCGCTGTAGGACGACTAAAGGCTCAAGGGGCCTCAGCAAACGATCCCAACCGACCAAAGCGCAACGTCAAGAAGCGAACATACGGTGACAGTAGCTTCGAGGGTTATGGTGAAGGCTACCCTGATGATGACACAGGCGCCGAGGGAGGATATTCTACAGGAGAGGGAGAGGGAGGCCAAAAGCGACGCAAGAAGGTAAACAAACCTTCACCTTGACGTGTCAAAGTATGCATCCATCTGACTGTTAACTCTGCAGAACCCGGGCAATGCCTCGCCATACCCGAGCGCTATGCGCCAACAAAGCTACGGCCCTGGCATGGTGGGCGCATGAAGCATCTCGAGGATGCCTCTCATTGCGTGCTAGTCACCCATCACACGCTCTCTTCTCCATGCTCGATGATCGGTCCTTTCGAAATGGCTACTGAACCTTACCGAAAGGCGGCTTGCGGTCTTATTTTGAGGGACTTTATAGCAGCATGCAGACATCACACGCCCCGTCGCGTCTCGCCCGCGATAGGCTTTCCGAAATCTTTTCATGCCTTGTACACACGCCGCACTACGATTCCAGCAAGAGGCAATCCTTTCCTGAAATGGGGATTACGCAAACTCAAAGACGCGGTCGCCCTCGGTCTCGTACCTGCAAACAAAAATCCAGTGCCATTTGCTTTGACAGCCCCAGTTGGCTCTAATCTTGGTCTTTTTTATTTTCCTGCATTCTGAGGGGACGGACAAACAACTTCGCCGTCCCAACGAGCACGGCGTTTGGGCAAAGGGGAGAGGGGGCACATGGAATATAGGTCGGACGGTATGGGAGCGCGGTCACTTCGGGGGCAAAGGGGAGGCATTCTCTACGTTTCATATCGCGCAAAAAGACGACACGGCCTCCCAACTCTCCAAAGTATTCCTCTGTTATTTTTACTGCATTTCTTATTCCTTTCTTACCCCTTCAGTCACACAAATCTTTCTTCTGCTGCAGTCTTATTAACTTACACATGTTTTTCGTATTATCAATTGCTCAATGAGGGAAACGCTCTGAGAAAAAAAAAAGGAGTCGGAGCGGAACCAGAGGTGGAACAAGGGAAGATGGACATGGGGTGGTGAAATACCTTTTTCTTTTCCTTATTGAACCTTATGATGGTTCAATGCTATCGTCTACGACTCGACACCGCGAGGGAAACACGCGCTGTCCACGACGAGGAAGACGCGAGGACCGCACAAGGGGCGCACGCGCGGAAGCGATCGAGATGAAAGGAGGGCAGGCCACAAAAAAGTAAAGGCGATAGCGGTGGTAAGGCCTTAGTATGTCGTTCTTGGATTAGATGCCAGTTAGAGTCGCAATTCGACGCCTGGTTTACAGCGAGTCGATGTTGCCTTTGTGTAATATCAGTGATGTGAATAACGTTGGTTACCTTACGCATTGTGCTTGTTCTATTGTAGTTTTACTCCTTTGTGATGTATTCAGCACCATATCGAATGCTAGATATAACAATAGCCTTTCAGGTTTTGCCTCAATAAAGGTTGTTCAAAATGCAAGCACGTGTTAATAAGTTATAAATTAAGGGTTAAATGAGGTGTTAAGATCTTATCCTTAATTTACCTAAGATAATATCATGTCAAGATGCCATTCACCCTAAGCTTAGGATGATATTTTGGCAGATTTCACCCTCAACTTGGAATAATATTTTCCCTTGTCCTTATGCTATGTCAGACTTTCGAGGCAAGGTAACCAATGCAATGAATTTGATATATTTAATCAACGCTTGTTGCTTGCTTTAACCCTTTTGTGCCGCTCAATCAACCGTAATCTAGATACTCAAAAAGACTATCCTCGTTTTCCCTCGCTGCGTGTGCATCATATCGCATATCTCATTACATCCTACAGTAACAAAATTTTGTCCAAAACGCCTCTCACTATCGGCTGATTACATCCTCCGAATACACTCCCAGGTACATTGATATACATTGCTCGAACAATATTGCTATGCCGGTCTTCGCCAAGCAAGACATCTCTTCCATTAGAGTATCACGGTAGTGAGTGATGTTATACCTGATTTCCACCAAAGTTACCATTCTCAACTGTCGGGTAGGCCCCAGTCGTCATCTCGGCCCAACTCCAGTCCAGTGTCATGGGTAGAGAGAAGAGGTCTTGTGGGAGAACAGGCTGCTGGAACGCTGACATTGGGGGCTGCGGAGAAGAATGCATATTTCCGTCTCCGTAATTAGCTGGATCAAACTCGCCGTTTTGATTAGGTTGGGGTACGGGGAATTCTTGAGGCCAGCCAGCTGACATGGCTGGAGAAAGATCGTTCAGTGGCGTGCTCATTGAGATGGATCCCCTCGAATCACCATTCGAGGGCGGCGATAACTGTGCCTGTGACGACCTTCTAGGAGCAGCAGAAGATACGAAGGCAGGAGGTGTCCCTTCAGCACCAGGAGTTTGTCGAGATGTTTGGCCCGCGGTACCTGATGTCGAGGATGTCTTGGCTGCGGACGCAGTAGCGTTGGAGGGTTTATTTGTCGCGTCCTGATTCTTGCGCTTGCGTCGAGAGGACTGCTCTTTTTCAGCCTTTTCGATTACGGCCTTAGCTATCCGTTCAAATTCGGCACAAATACCGAGCATTCGGTGTACGCCACCCTGCTCAGCCTCCTGTCCAAGCATTGAGAGGAAAGTTACAACGATGTTCATGAGTCGAGTATCTGACTTTGCTCGGGGGTCGAGGGGATTCTGCAGAATGTTTCCAAATAGTGTCACCAGTGCAGAGACAGGAAAGTAAAGAATAAGCCTAGATAGATGGGTCAGTGTGTGGCTCGTGTGAACAAGACTCAAAAACTTACCAGACACAAGCAAAGTCGCCCTGAGGCACATATTTGAGTAGAGAGACAGATGCTCGTGCTGCAGCCGTGCATAGTGCCGCTGAAGAAAAGACTCGTGGGTTGAGGGGACGAGCATTCAGACCTTGAATGGCATAATTGGCTAGTCGGCTGGTCCAGTATCCATGGTGTACCGACATACGATGAATGGTTGTGAGGCAGTTGTAGTAAGTAAGATGAAGCATGACAACGTGTAAAATTAGAGGCGTGTGCGAAGCATTAATGTCGTGCTCGGGTCGATAATCGATCGGGATACGGTCCTTCCATTCCTCCAGCTTCTGGTCCAATTCGCCGATTGTGTTGAGTAGCTCGCCGTCCGACTGCTTCGTAGCTTGAACGGAATACAACCTCTTGTAGACTTCACTTTCAATAGTGGCAAACTCACACATGACGCGGAAAAGATTCATCTTTCCCTTACCGTCAGCCAGCGGAATGTTTCCGATGTTATCCTCTGGATCAGCATCTGGAAGTTCAACGTTCATGTCATCATCGTCCTGGGCGGGTGGACGACCAGCTCGGAGACATAGATCTTTGTCGAGCATGTAGGCGATCCAAAAGACCCGCTTGCGTTGCTCGATTTCGATAGGATTGAGGTTGAAACCAGTACCGCGCTTGTGAAGTCCAATACTATGCGCCAATCGCATCGCTGCTGAAACGAGTAGGAAGGTAGGTTGAGGATTGGGCGTTCCTTGCAAGAATAAGGCCATTCCAAGAAGCGCCTGTACACTCAACAAATCGGTATTGCGCATAGTCAACTCAGGAAATACGCCCATAGCATTCTTGAGGAAACCCCAGGCCTTGTCGTCCTCCTCTTGTGGCACAAGATTGCTCATAACTCGCAAGCGGTGGGCAATACCAAGCGCAACATTGAGGCTTGCCCACCAACCAGAGCCTTGGTAAGGGTCTGACGAATATTGTAGCTCAACCAAATGCATAAAGGTCGGCTGATGAAAGAGAGGGAAGATGCAGTTGAAGTTTTCGAAAAAGTCCTGGAGTAGCGAGAGTGCCTCGGGTTTGGAAGGCAGGTGCCGGAAGATAGGTCGTTGGAATAGATCGCCAAAGACCTCAGGTTTCCAATTAGTCCACTTGTGGTCATCGACGGATATATCCGAAATAGTCCGTTGAAATGAATTGTCTCCCGTCTTGGAGTTTACCCACGAAACTCCCTTGGGTGAGAAGATCGAGAAACCAGAAGATGAACCTGTCGTAGATTAGTAAAGGCGGGTTTTTGAATTGTGCAAGCTTGCGGCCTACCGATATATCTTGTTTCTCCATAACCGTTCGTTACCAGAGAGCACATCATCTCCGAAAGAGCCTCAACTTCCTCTTGGTCTTCTGGGTTGGCATCGTCTGCAGTCGCAGCCGGCGCTGGACCTGTTGATGGAGCCGGCGTCATTGACTTCCGCTTGTCATCCTTGATGGCCGGATTGGGTGATGTAAGTGAACTTTGAGGGGTTGACTCAGTTGCGTCTGCAGCAGAAGGAACAGAAGTGGACTGAGATGGTGAATTGGGCCCTGACACAACAGCCATTGACGTCTGTCGTGACTTTTCTTGTCTTTCCATCAACTTTTTCTCTAAAGCGCCGAGGTCACCGTCTTCTTCGTCAAGAAGGCCTATGCATACAATGTGAGCATGAGGAGTTCTCCATTAGTTATGAACATTGTGACAAGTGCCTACCAGAAAGTCTCAGAAGATGCTCCATACGGTTCAAGCGATTCTCAAGGCCCTCGATGTATTTGGCACTGCAAATTTGTAAGCGACCAAATCATTGCCAATATAGCTGTGTATAGACGATATTACCCTTTAGGAGGAGCGCGCTTCTTCTCAACTTGCGTAAAGACACATTCAGTCTTGTAGTTAATGCAGTGAGTACAAGAAGGCATCTTGCCGTCGCATTTGATCTTCTTCTTCCGGCACATATCGCACGCCTGTTGAAGTCCTCATCAGCATGTAACATCTTGAAGCCGGACTCGCCGGCGGTCTTCCTCGAATTTCGTACCCTAGCAATTCTCCTTCTCTTTGGATCGTTGGCATCGTCGAGTAACATGGCGGAGTCGGAGAACATCTGAGCGGCGACCTCAGGGGGCAATTGCGGTAGGCCATCATAACCACCAAAAATCTGGGGAGGTTGATTCATGACAGGCGGGGCCATGCCCGGCACCTGAAAGCCCATATGGTCCATCTTGGTCGAAGTCAAAGCGGTCGTTGTTCAAAGATATCGGTCGAGGTGTTCGATGGTCAATGTTCGCAAAGCGGCGCAAGCGGCGTGTCCGTGGGTCAATTTGGAGGCGAGGGATCGTCGCCTCGCGACGAGGGGATGATAGTGCGACAGATGATCGTTGCAGGTGAATAGAAGGTTAACAGTTGGAAACAGAAGTCTCACAACGGCTCATGGAGAGGTCATTTAAGCGACCCGGCAAGTGGGAGCTGTGGGGAGGAAGAAGAATCTCTGGTGGTTAGCGTTAATCGCAGATCGGAGCCCACGGATCGCTGGAGTTATGATGATTGACAAGGAGACAAGGTTGAGAAGGAACTGGCCGAGGTGGGCGATTTGAGGCGCCAGCGCGCTAAAGAGCTCCCAGGCGAGGTCAAGTCCGCAGTGAGAAGCGCAGCGTCGGCGACTAGCTTGACTAAGACCGATTCTATGACTACCAGTGTCAGACTGAGGCGGAGATGAGTGGGGTGGCGGAGTTTGTTGGTTTTTGTCTTGGTGTGACCCCCCCTCGATGGTAGCGTGTAGCTTAAAGAAGCGGGAACGAGTCAATGGCTGTTAAATACGACAGTTGCAATGATGATGATTGTCAAATTGAAAGATGTGAGGCAAATCTTGGTGTTGATGCAAATCCTAGAATGAACTGAAAAGGCAGAGACATGGATTGATAGCATCAAAATTAAAGTCAGGTACAATACGTAAGTACCTTATACATGGCCTTACCTACCTTCCAGACTGGCTAGTGAAACAGAAACGGTTGCAGGGAAGGAGGAACTCAATGCTCATTCAGCTTTCGTCCAACTAGACAAGGTAGGAGGTGCGGATATTTGTTTCAAATCAGGGAAAGGGCAGATAGGTTACATCCCCCCTGGAGGCTGCTCAAGAAAGATCCCGGTTAGAGATATCGCTCTGCTATGCTTTACTCTTTGAGTATGGTTGTATTACCACGTTAAAATTTTATATAATTTAATAGCCCAAAGTCAGAAGACTTATTTCCTAGATATTATGAACTTAGGCTTTATATTGAACCCGTGGCTAGTGATATTGACTAAACAAACCACTATGTCTTGACTCTGGTAGAGAGTCCGGATTGTCCGGATTCTTTTTGAACGCCCTACATCCCCTAAGGGCAAGGTTGCCGGCAGTGGCTACCTAACTGGTAATTAGACGTCACTATCGCCAGCCAATCGCATCTGTCAGCAATCAAAGTACACGCCAGCAAATTAGCTGTAGATCGGATCGATTTAATCAATTGGAAACGCTCTTAAAGTTAATAACGTGATATCCAATCTGCAAGAACAAATCCACCGACAAATGATCGGCAAAAAGACCCCTGACTGCGTGACATCCAAATATCAACGGGGACATCGAAACCTGTATTTGGTGACGGAGGCATTGCTAGACAACTCTATCTTGTTACTTGGCTATTGGTCACCCAAAACAGCCCACTGTTGAACGAAGCCTTCTCCGCAAATAGTCTAGTCGCTCGCTATCTAGCACAAGCCTCCTTCGATGTTGACAGCCAACGCAGTGTCGGCGTCAAGGTTCTCTCCTTATTCATGCTAGTTATATCCGTTGGCTGCCCGTCAGAGTTACATGGCCGAGTCAAAGTACAGTATAGTAATGCCCCACTATCAACGCCTCGAAGCATTTTCTGACAGCGGTTAAAGAATCGCATCACATTTGTCACGAGTGTATGTATGTTCTTGGTAAGCGGCTTCGCATGACTTCTCGGGTCCGAGTTGTCCCTATCTCTCGAGGAAACCCGTTGACAGCTCAAGTTTAAAGCTGGTGCCTCGATGACGTGTCTCAGATGTGCAACACTCAAACAACCGTTGAGCCTAAGGTAACTAGACTCCATAAGTACGTGGTTAGGGGCCGTCTCTCCGGACCATGCTACCGGTGCCAACCGTTCTCTAAACGCCCGATAAGTGGACGTCATTGGAACAGAGGCGGCATCCTCAAATCCCGAATACGTCGCTTATGTGACGGGGCTGTGCAAATCCCGAGACACGAGACCTGTCAACCCAATGCGCGGATGCAATTCATCCCGTTTCTAATCTGACAGAGAGAAAGTTTAAGAAAGTTGCCGTTGCTTTCTCAGGGTCCTACTACGTAGTATGTTGTTTCGGATCTGCCTCGCATTGTGTCTGACGTCCTGCAGCCCTAGCTCGGATGATACAGTCATTGGTTATGGATGAACAATTAATCAGCAATGTGAACATGACCTACTGGAATATTATCGTAGATGCTTAAATTCTCCGACATTGTAGTAAGTCTTCAAGGAGTTTGATGCCTACCTTAGGATAAACTATGATATAGAAATCTATCGGACCATTTGGTTGCATCTTGACTGGGTGGCTGATGGGCCTCAGAGTATCAAGAATAGTCTCGCTCATATTTGGATAGTCGAGATTCGCCAACTAGAAGGATGTCATTCACACATCAGAAGGCACATAAATTTTTATCTTCAACATAGCCTTCCAGGCCTTGGTATCTTATTCAAAACACGGGTGGCAAGCTTGTATTATATGTACACCAGACCTCCCCCTTATCTTCCACTGCTTCTCTCCATCCCTCACATGTAGCTTGGTATTCCACCCAGAAAATATCCCCTTCCCAGTAGAGGTCGTAAAGTCGGAAGAGAAAAATAGAAACGCATAGCAAAATTAGTCGTTAATGAGAGACAAGAAACGAATGGGCCATCAAGCGTCGCTGTATATATTTTCCGGCACAGTTAGCCCAGCTTCCTCCTTTGTGTGGCAGAAAAATCCTCCTCTTTATCCTTTCCCTCTCTAATATTCCATGCCCTCAGGTTTTGTACTTCAAAGAGATCCCCAGTGGTGCGGTGACCACGTTTGAACGCCAAACAAGATGCTTCTCGCGCTTCTCAGATGTGGCAGCGAGACAGAGAAAAATGAAAGGGAAATGCACCGCAGGTGACGGTTATATATAGCTGATGAGTGTAGCGGCAATAGCAGGACCAAGGAAGTATAACGTTGTTCATGATGCAACAACAATGTACAGAACGCTCAGGTATCGGGAAATGACGAAAGAAAAACGCAAAGGCAAGAGATATTATGTATCAGATCCTCTCTTGGAATCGTGATGGTGATCCAAAAGATCCATCGCCCGAAGCAATGGACCCCCCACCTACTGAACCTCCAAGGGCGTCTGAGTCGGGCCTTGGCCGCGGCGGATCGGTGAACGGATTCGACTCTGTGACCGGTGTTCGTGCCGGGCCCGATCGGATCACGGGCACGCCGCTTATAGGTCGCATCGGTGATCCGAGAGCCAAATGGTGTGAATCTCGGTCACCCGGGTCAAACGCCATGGAGCCTCTCCAGTAGTCAGAGTTACCACTCATAACGCTTTCTCGATTTGCGCGGGTATTAGACGGGGTATTAGACGGAGATCCAGTTCGAGGATCCGAATAGCCATCACCGCCTACTTGCAGGACAGAGGGAAGCTTCTTGCCTGATACTCGGTAGAATCCTCGCTCGCCAGCTGGAGCGGGTTCAGGAGCTTGTTGTTGCTTTTTGCCCATCAACCCGGCGAAAGCAGCAGTCATGGAGGAAGCTGCTCCGGAGCGCTCTGTCATAGCTCCACCACTTCCGTTGCCGCCATCGGGGCCACCAATTGATCGCGTTCCGGTCTCGTTTCCTCCAAGAATACCGCCTCCGGGATGCTTCTTCTTGTATCTGAGAGCGAACAGGACGAAGAACGCTAGGAACGCCACACCCGCGATGCTACCCACAACACCGCCAATCACTTGCTTCTGCGTAGTTGAAAGCGTACCGGTCTCGGTGTCGTTGGAGCTTGATGTGTTTGTTGCTGCTGGCGGTTGACCATCGGCCGTTGCGCTGCCATATCCTCCTCCCCCTCCTTCATTATCGTCATCCCCCCACCAGCCAGAGGAGCTCCAGGTTTCTTCCGCCGAGATACTCGAGTACACAGAGTCGGAGTAGCTGAAAGCTGAGAGTGTGGCACTGGGGTTGATGGAAGAGGTAACAAATGTTGAAGATACTACGATAACCGTGGAAGAGCTCCGTGTTCGTGAAGAAGTGCTCGTTGTCGTCGATGCGGTGTTCCTCGTTGTGGAAGGGTCAGATTCAGATTGAGTCACATCCGTGGTGGCTTCAGCGGTTGCTTCTGAAGTCTCCTCGGACGTCACATCAGAAGTAACTTCTGATGTCGCTTCTGAAGTCTGGTCAGATGTAGTCTCTATTGAGGTAGGCGCGTCGGTTGTCGTCGCGCTTAGATCATCTAAAGCAAGCGATGTCAGTCAGCACATGGTCACGAACTCTAACTATAAATAGGAGGGGCAAAGAAACATACCAGTGGTTGCATCTGTAGTCTCTGACCCACCAACATCGGAGGTTGTGTCAACATCGGTTGTGGGAGCAGCCGTTGGCGTTGTGTCCTGACTCGCAGTATCAGGATCAGTGGACGTTACAGGCAATGACGTCTCGGGGAGAGTTGGAGGGACAGTGTCAGAAGGCACATCGGTAGTAGGCAGCAATGCCGTGTCGTAGACAGGTGAGGGCACGGAATCGGATACGGTCGCGTCAGGGACAGGTACAGACGGTGACGGGTCGGTCAAGCCGGGGGTATCTGTTTCCACGGCGGTCGCAGCGGCAGCGGATGGAGGCGACGGTACATTGTTGCTCGCAGCCGGAACCGACGCCGCGACCGCCACAGAGAGCGCCGGGTCCGGGTTAGAAATGGCGGCGACGGTGCTGCCCGAGGCAGAATCCACGACGACGGTAGCAGGTGGTGCGAAATGGGTTTGGACTTCGATTGGTGAACCGACCGAGTCGACAACCTGAACGAGCGACACGGTCTGAACAACCTGGGTGACAAAATCCTGCTCAGCGCGAGGTTTTAGGGCATTGGCGTGAGCGTTATCGGGCTGGGCAGCGTGGAGATGGAGGTTGGCTGGCGAGCTGCTTCGGTGCAGATGCTGGTGCTGGCGCTGGTGCGAATGGTGGAAATGGTGGCCGGTCTTGTGGAGCTGGAGATGGCTCTGTTGGGCTGGTTCGTCGCCGCTTTTGTCATCAACACTTCCGAGTTGATGCAATTGCAGATGAGCGTGGTGAAGGTGGTTTTTAGTAGTGTCCTTGTCGTTTTGGTCGGAACGAGCGTGGTGAGGATGCGAACCAGAGCGAGAGTGACGAGATGGTGAAGAGTCAAGATCAGAATCATGCAGCTCGGACAGATCCGAAGATGAAAAGGAAGATGACAGAGACCGAGACCAAGACTGAGCCAAGGTCGATGGCAAAGGATCGACATCCATATCCCTATCCCTATCCTTATCCAAGACGTGAGCCTGAGCGAGTGAAGGCCCGCTGGATGAGTAAGTCATTGGATTGGATGGATCGTGTCCGGTCGTCGTGGCCGCGGGCGTGGCCCGTTGGGAGCGTGGCGATGCCGATGTTCACTTCGCTGTATTCTAGTGGAGGTAGCCCTGGAGGGTTGCGTAAGGTAGTGGACGTTACAGCCCAGCCTAACCAACTAACGCAGGGGACGTGCACCAGCCGGTTTCAGAAACGGGTACCTAAAATAACAACACGACTGAATTGAGTGGCCCGCTCTAGTTGAAGGGGTAAAAAACGAGAGGAATTGGCCCCAAAGCGGAACACGGCGTGGAGATCGTATTCGTTAGTGGGTGTTTCGAGAGATTGTCTTTTTCCTTTTGTGTCGACGAGTGCAGTGCAGTGCAATTCGTAGTTACGGATCCCAGTCCGTTTTTTTTTTGGTGCTGTAATTCGCTTTGAACTGGATTGTTTCCAGAATAAGACGAAAAGAGTGCGACAGAATCAAAGGCCAATTACTGAATCAACAGGCACATGATCCTTTGATCATCCACTTGCGGCCCCAGAAAAGACTGAAAATAGATTCCCAGATCACACAAGCACTAATCAGGACTCCTAAACACACAAAGAACTGGGCTGATGTGGGCGTAGTCGGGCGGGGAGAGACAACAAAGGACAGGATCCAGGATGCTAGGAGATATTTCGCCCCTTACACTTTGGTTCGTTTCGTTTTCTTTGTTGAGTCCTCGACGTTTCCTTCGTGGTCCGACAGACAATCGGTTTCAATACACGACAACAATGAATAGGTGATCCTTCTTCGTCGTGTCGGTCCGTTTGAGTCGGTTGGCTTGTTGGTTGGGGCTTGGGAATTGACAAATGACAGACAGGGTTATCGTGGTCGACGGCTGTCTTTGTGCGTTGCGTGGTGTTTGCTAGCCGGGATGGAATGTCTTCTTTGCTTCGGCTTTCCGTCTGCATGCACACTTTGATCCTCCTCGATGTGTCAGGTTGGTCTTCCTTTGTCTTTCAATATCGGTTTCCAATTCTCAATCTCGACGATGGCATGGCGACAAACACAAAAAGAGCGCTGATTGTTCGTCGTCAATATCGTATGTTTTCTTCGTCGATGTTCGTCTCGAAAGGGGTGACAGAAATGAGCGGCGTCAAAAGAGAAGAAGAGAGCGACTAGAGAAGCAGACAGGGAGATAGAGAGAGACAGAAAAAGTAAACGAGAGTATTACGGTTGGTGAACAACACAACGGTAGCAAGGAGAGGAAACCCAAGCAGAACAAAGCAAAGGAAAGAGAACGAGAGGAATAAGCGGGAGACGCCTATACTAAATTGATGCGGGACAGAGAAACGAGGGGACCGAGAACACAACCACGACTTTCTCCAGACCTGGCTCCAGTTGATGGTGTCCTCGTCCGTCCCTACCGTACCGCAACACAGGTTCCAGTCTGTTCGTCAAGGTCGTGCGTGTGCATGGAATTGCCAGGGGTCCTTGTCTGCAATACCTTAGCTTAGCTGGTCTATTCCTGTTTCCCCCAGCGTTTCCCTAATTTTCTTCCTTTGTTCCTCTCGACCAGCGCGTCTCCCCTGTCTGTATTTCGTGATCAGGCCGGGGTCAAACTGGACGATGCGCGGTTGTGGATGGGCTAACGGTGATGGACAAGAGGCCGCGAGATGGAGATAATCTCGCTTGAGAGGAGGGTGGGCTCTTTTGGTCGATAGTCAGACCAATCATCGTGGGGCTGCCGTACGACATCACGACAAGGGTGATCAATCATTAGCCAGGGACCCACGGAATACGACCAGAAACACAATTCGGAGGTATTTGGGGTTGGGTTGGTTGGATGGCAGGGGACTTGATTTGAGTCGCGCTGGTTGGTTTAATCCCATGCCCTACCAATAACCTCTCATGGATGGATCTCTCAACTGCGGCGCGTACATTACATTAGTACAAGAAAATATCACTGGTTGACTGTGATGGACTTTTTTGTACGACGTTGAACGAGGTTTGCTTTGTCTGTCAAGGTACTAGTATCTACAATATTCGAGCTTGACAAAAAAGCAAGCTATCGACTACCTACTGAAAGGCGCTTCTCGTCCCATATGAGCCACAACTGCGCTTAAGAGACCCTAACAACTGCCCATTTTCTTTACTTTTGGCCCTCTATTTGCTTCTGGCGGGTTGGCTGCGAACTCAAGGACAATGCTCAGTCACCTACCGCGGGCCGTCAACCGATTTGCTAAACGACGCCCCTTTCCATGAAAACAGGAGTCTTTCAACGCGTTCTCCTTCAATAGTCAAACTCGATGAGACGCAGAACAAACCATGTTCCCAGTCTCTTTAACTTATATGGTCTTACGTATTATAATAAGCTCTTCTTTGGCCTGTTGCTAAGACTAAAAGTGGTGGGTTTTGGTAGGAGAAAACGGTGGCCCAACAAGGGTACTGCTGGAATTGCGTATGACATCCAGTCAGCGGAAGAAGCAACGCTATCGGGGAAATTAGACCGGGGTCATGAGCACGCGTTTGTCACGGAAGACTTGACGAATCGGGGCTAATATTCCAGATTCGATTCGAGACTTGGCAAACGTACTTCTGTCCTTATTGTTAGCGATCGGTGCTATGATTTTATGTGTGTAGTGGTTGGGTTATGTCTCGGACGAAGGGTATGGTTGGCTAATACTGGTTTAATGTTCATGACCATGATCAACAGCTGTCATTTGTACAGTAGCGTTTGTAAAATTCCCGAGTGATCGCCCATATTCCAGGTCGATCAACCAGTCTAAAGCATAGGTTGTTCATGCTTGGGAATGGTAGCGTAAAAAGATCGACATTGAACACTGCAACCGAGTTCCCCTTTCAACCCGCGTCAAACCCGCCAGGCACGAAAAATGTTTCTTCCTTTTCACCCACGTTCCACGTTGCATAGAGCCTCAATCTCTCCGTCTCTCCTTTTCCTGTCTGTCACTGCGTCCCTCTCTGGCGCTCTAGACTTAAGACTAGCCTAGCCAATGGAATCCTAGGATCCAAGACCACGCACGACCTGAAAAGATGCCAAAAATACAATCAGTCCCAGACCAAAAGGTCCAGCCCGCTCCATGGGTCCTGGCCCGTGACGAGTGCCCTGCGACAGCGGGTCGCTGCTTTGCGCGTTGCTTATGCTTGTCGGGGCTCTTTAAGCCTCGAGCTCCGCTGATGAGGTGCTCGTTCTGACGGAAGCAAAAACATAGAGCCCCGGTTCTGGTGCGATGTTACTTATTGTTGTCCATCGGACCACAACATGGCGGGTCCTGGTGCTTATTATTAAACAACTAACGACACAAGCTCATAGCTCCGGAGCTCTAATCATTATCTTGTTCGCTATGCTATAGACTAAGATCCCGCTGATAGGTGAGTGGGCGGTCTCGGGTTGCTTGGTCGTTGCAGATATAGCTGCCGACCATACACTCACTCCCACATTCCGTCCCATTCCTTGTAGGATGTCTCTGGCTTAAAATCGAGAGCGTGGTCATGGAGTCGGGATTCAGCTTTACGGAGGAATTCATTTGCGTCCTTGGGATGGAGCCCACAATCGACAGGAACAGGGTCCTCCTATTCCTCTTTGGGCTCTCGTTTGTCTTTGCCCTTCTTGAGCCCCGAAGACAATGTATAGTTCAGTCTTTGGTGTGTTTACCATGTAGGCTAACACGTATTGGTAAACTCCTCAACAATGGCCCTGAGTCAAGCGTGCAGTGTTCTTCACCTCGCATATCACGGCTGATACTAAATATCTTATGTCTTGTCGCATTCTACACATGCATATGCATCTGCGGAAGCGGGCGCCCGCCAACGGGAGCCAATACGATGCTAGATCCACTCCGGGATATTGTTCCAACTGAGTCAACTGGCTCTCAAAGGAATCCTCTCTCAATTTGGCAACGACCTCGAACGGGTCATCGGAAACTGTGGCCCAACGTGGCTAGGCATTGCCGGTTAACCAAGAGATCTTAGGGTAGGCATGCCAGTCTATGCGTAGACCCCGATCTGATGTTATTCGTATAGCGAGGCAGATCGTGAGCTTGTCTGCCGGGAAGGACTTGACTCGTTCGTAGTCCTTATTATGTGGTTGGAGGCGAGCTAATGTGGTGTTGAAAGCCACTCTGGAATATGTCAGGTACCAGCCAATCAGTGCTGACCGTATCTTCAGAATCTCCAGAGAAGTGAGGTTTCACATGTCTGATGGGCCGGGCCTATTCCTAACTTGGCATCAACATTTGGTACTGTGGCAGGTGGTTCAATAGAAAATCGAGACACCTCTCGAGTTCTGTAATAGACTACTATGATAATTAGATCATACTACAAATATACTTCAGGCTAAATGGTCTGAATCGGTTTGTCACATTTTAGCTCTCTTATTGAAAGTTAGGCCGATTATTTGCTAAACCGCCAGTATGGGTAGGTAACATTGTCAATACGCGTATCCATTGATACACTTTCTCTCAATTCAAAATCAGTCGTACATGGCATTGAATGAAGCTATTGGCACGTATCTTTATAAAAAGTATGATTAAAGTTAATTTTCAGTATGATCGAGGACTTGAGTGTATTGTAACAGAGCACTATGTTATATCTGTTGCCTCAAGGCAGCTTCGTGGTGCATGAAAATCTTTGCTCGAGACCTGGATAAAAACTTGTAACTCGATCCATCATTTAAATCATCAGAAAATAACCAAGATACCAGCATCCCTAGGAAAAATCAACACAACTTTTTATAACTTGGACATTTGGTAAGTGGAGTTCCAATATACTGCACGCACTTACCCCATAATTACGCTTGTTGGGAAAGAGATGCGCTGGCTGTACAGCATCCCACCTGCCGATCAGTGTTTTGTATTCAACGTGCGACCACTAAGGTACCTAACTTAAAAGTTGGTACATCACTGTCAAACCTGGCACAAACAACATCATTCACGTTTCAGACCATCAGTATCATTTCCTGTATAGCCCCCGAGACGAGACGAATCTGGCCCTAATTGGATTTTGTGTCTTTCGAATGTCGAGGCTCAGCCGCTTCAAGGTCCAAGGATTACCCCACGTTGACTTGTTATCATCAACGTCCTGTCACCTCATTCAACGCCAACGCATCAATATCAAAGCAGACCACTGAGCGGGTTAAGAGGTTAAGCAAGCAACGTTAGCCCAATATACTTTGACCTTGAGGCTTCTGTCCTGTTCTTCTCGGTCTCTTTATATCTCACCCCGCACCATCTGTTGGCCACAATCATGGGCTCCTCGCCGCCGCCAGCCTACACTGAAATGGCGCCTTCAATAACTCGGAAGCCTGTCAACTCTTCGGCGCCAGCGACATATCAAGCTCCGCCCTCATCTACGCCTGAATCGTCCGGGCCTCATGCTTCATCTTCCGGACCATGGCTTGGCCCTGATCCACGCTCTTCGTCTGCGCAGTCCCTGCTCCCCGACACATCTTTAGACGCCCATACGCCCTCAGGCGATTATCTAGGTCGACGCAAATTACTTATCATTTATATACATGGCTTTCTAGGCAATGATCAGTCGTTCCGCTCATTTCCTGCTCATGTCCATGCCCTCCTAGCCAACCTCCTTGTCGACTCCCATGTCATTCATTCCAAGATCTATCCACGGTATAAGACTTATCGTGCTGTAGACGTCGCTCGAGATAACTTCAGTGAGTGGCTTCTCCCCCATGAGTCACCTACTACGGATGTTATCCTTGTCGGGCACTCCATGGGTGGTATCTTGGCTGCTGACGTTGTTCTCATGGTATGTCAATACTCAGTTTCCTGCACGACTGAATATCTCTAAAATTAAACAATAGCCGAACCCGAGCCCATATGGCACACATCCCTTTAAGCACCGGATTATAGGTCATATATCGCTGGATTGTCCGTTCCTTGGCCTTCATCCGGGTATCGTTGTGTCTGGCATATCCAGTCTATTCAAACCAGCACCTACGCCGCCTCAAGATGGCAGTCAAGGGAACGTCAATGGCAACAATCCTTACGGCCCTGAGGCCTCGACATTCGCAGACCCTAGCGTCTCATCATTATACCTCACCAACTCTCAGAGTTCTGGTCTAGTATCGCCTGCCAGCCCTCCTTCGATTGCCTCCTCTTCTCAAACTCCACAAGATCCATTCTTAAATCAGCCTTTCTTCAACCAGCCTTTCTTCAATGACTCGGCGTTGCAAGAGCGCCCTTTTGTCAAACGAATGCTTCATTTCGCCAACAAATATCGTTCTGAGGGGATAATCCAGGCTGCTGCTAAACACATCTTCTCATACCTCGAGTTTGGCAGCTGTCTTGCTGATGCGACAGGCCTCGAGACACGATATCGCAATATTCGGGCCCTTGAAGATGTTGACGAGCTTCAGTCGCAAGATATGAAGAAGGACCCGGGTCCGCCCACGGCGAGGGTACGCTTCGTCAACTATTACACTCTAAGTACAGGGCGCCCAAAGTCCCCCAAGGCAAGCCCCAAACTAGGTACCCCTCGGGCTGGGACGGATAGCCTGTCTTCCCCCAAGACGAGCCTTGACCTAGCAAGTATGTCGGCTTCTTCGTCATCCTTGGAGCTAGACGTTTCGCCGAATAAAGTCGACACAAAAGAACAAAGCCAGCTCCATACCGGCCACGAAAATCGATTGCCAAGCATCACGTTGGAACATCGCGATACCTTGGGTAACTCTAGAGATCACCAAACGCTACTGGATGCGAAAGCCAAAACTTTGCAAGAACAAGCATCAAATGCTACGATCAAAGGCAATTCGTTCGGGGACGATGAATCTGTCACCTCCGACATCAACCGGCTATCCATGCACAGCATTGATCCCACACCTATTGATGAGGACAATATTCCTCCTACAACTCAGGATAATGCTCAGGGCAATACTCATGATAATGTTCCCTCCGCTTCCGGAGATGCAGTCCCCCTTGCTCCTATGGATTCGTCTACTACGTTAACGGAGAAAGAAGAGGCCGACCTGCCACCTCTTCCCGACCCCCCTACAGCCCCCGAACTTCCTGACCCTAGTCTCTACACGGATAAGGACGAGCGTAAGCAAGTCGAGCGTGAAGCTAAGCGTCTCCGTCGCGCTCATGAGCATGCTTTGAAAGACCATGCCAAGGCAGTGCGAGAGCGCGAGAAACTCGTCGAAAAGCGCCAGAAGCGTGCACAAAAAGAGGTAGAGAAGGCTCTTAAGGAGGCTGCTCACCAGGAAAAGCAGGCTCTCAAGGAGTCCCAAAAGAAGGGAAAGGAAGCCCAGAAAGAGCAGCAGCGTCTTGCGAAAGAAACCTCGGAGCGCGAGAAGAAAGCTCAAGAGGAGCAGGAGCAGGAGCACAAGGATGAACATCAACAGTTTATAGAAGCTGAAGAGCAAAGTCAACGGACAGCAGAAGCTGAAGTTGTCGCCGAAGCCCGCGACCTCAAGTCGACAAAGCCCCGAAAGCTACGAAAATTCTGCAACGTGCCCAAGGATGGCAACAGAGTAACAGATCCAACATGGGTCGACATCTACATGGCAGACGTCGATGAAGTTGGTGCACATTGTGGCCTATTCTTCCCAGGAGTACATTACGAAAAGCTGGTAGGCGACGTTGGGAACCGGATCACAGGATGGGTGCAGGATGATTTGACCAAGAGAGCAATTCAGGAAATGGACATGTAAGCATTGACTTCATTATTATTGCTGCGTCCTAGAAACACGACAGAGAGGAAAGATACCCAGGATAGTAATCATAAAAATTATTTCATATAATGTTAACCCTTATACATGTGAGATGGTATCTAGAGAAAGAGATATCCGACAAACACCCCGTGCCAGCCGTCCAACCATTCATGCAATATGCGTCCGTCCTTTTATGCTGTTCTGGATCTATCCAAACATTTATTAGGTATATGATGTATGTGTTGTGTATGAATGAAAATGTCATGAGAGATATGAGATGTAGAATGCGGCAGTACGTGTAGGAGAAACTCTTAGTATATGTCAAGCTCCCTCAGTTGCACATCCAACCTTCTCTCGTTATTCATCGCCCCCTTGACGACGGCCGTATCCTCATCGACGCCCAATAAGCCGCCGGCGCCAAGCTCAAGCGTACCAAGGCGGACGAGAACGTCTTCAGCGTCCCAGTTGCGTCGGCCACAGATGAGGACATTGGCAGACTCATAGGACTCGTCGACCTTCCAGTCGCGGCCCGAGATGAAGGCGCCGACGAGCTCGTGCTCGCCCGGAGGGGGTTCCGAAGAGGGGTCGAGGGAGGATTGTGCAGCACGGAGGAGTAGGGCTGTAATGGAAGGGTGGAGATCGTCACGGATGTCGGGCGACGTGAGTGTGAATTTTTCGGTAGTAGAGGAGGCCGAAGCAGAGGATGCGGGAGGAGGAGCGACAGTGATGCGAATGTCGAAGCAATAAGTATAGAGGCGTAGAAAGGAGATGGGCGTTGAGCGGGCGGTAATGTCGTTGCCTTGTGTCTCCCAACAAAGGACCTTGTCGTCCTTGAAGCCGAGGGAAATAGTCATGTTGGGCACGGCCGAGATGTTGTCGATGAGGGGCGTTCCATCACCAACTTCGTAGAAGTTCAGGTTAGGCCCATGGCCGGTATATTCAGGACGAAGCTTCCATCCAAGCCAGCTCCAGGAGGGAAATGAGCCTTGGAGCTGCATAGGCTGTGTTGACATCTCGGTATCGCCTGGAGGGTCGTAAAACCACCCGAGGCCGATGGCGAGACGGTCTGTTCGGGTAGGACTAGATTTGCCTTTGAAGTCGTCGGCATGGAAGAGAGGAAGACCGAGAAAATTATCCAAGGGGCGATCCATCTGAGCGTAGTGATCTAGTATGCCCCTGAAGGCGTCCAGACGGTCCTCTGGAAAGCCGAATTCTCGGTTTAGATAACCGCTGACAAGGTTCTTAAAGTTGCCTGCGCGGTTACCGGCGCCATCGAGAGAGAAGACTCGACCAAGGTTAAGAGCAGGTTTTGTTTGAAGTGGGAAGGCGATAGACTCGTGGCAATGCAGAGATTGACACTGGAAGTAGATCTGTGAAGGAGTGAAGACGAGGCGACGACGTGATAGAAGGCCTTCTTGATATGTCCAGCCACGAGACGCCCACTTGGAATTGGCGACTTCAACATCAGGCCTTATAAGTGATGTAGTGAAATTGCCAGTCTCAGTCTGCAGTGATAGTTGTTCCTCGCGTGGGACACTAATACCAGGGATGCCGTCCTGCACACCTTGGCCCGCCGCGACAACGAGGGTCAGCGCAGAACGGGCATAGATTTCACCCATCTTATCCAACTGTCGCTTTCGCTCGGTTGCATTGTATTGGGGGAAGCAGAAGCGGTCGATCCAGAGATAGCGGAACCCAAGAGATTTGGTTACGGTCACAGCATCAGCAAGCAGTGGAGGTAGTTCCTCTGGCAGCCCATTGTGATCCCACTCGTCGTCGGTAGGACTGCCTCGCACATAACTCAGCGTAACGTACTCGACCGCCTCCGCATTGAGATCGTCCACAAATACCACCTGCTTCTCGCGACAATCCACAAGCTTAAGACCTCGAATCGGTGGCCCTGGTGAAGCGCAAGCTGTGCGCGCATGATTGGTCATGCAGAAGTCCATCCAGGTCCGAGGTAACGCAATGTCGAGCTTAGGAGGTATCACACGCCCCCGAATCACCGGCGAAGACTCTGTGTACCCAGCCATATCATCCTTCCCCTCTACAACCGGTACGATATACCCCCACGGCAGCGTCTTGCTCTTGGTAGAGACTTCGAATAGTACAGCGCCTCCAAGCTCGTGCTTCTCCTTCACGCCGAGGCGCTCAAACGCTTGACGAATGCGCAAGTATGGCGTGAACTTGCGTGTTGAATCCGGCTCGGAGCCCACCAGGGCTTGAAAGAAAATGCAGTATGGGCAAGCAGACAGCTCAGCAAGGGTATGAGCCAATGGGATCCAGGGTCGTGGTTGGCCTGGGCGCCAATTGAGTAGCGAAGGGAAGTCGATTGTTGCACAGATGGCGCAGGGTGGGTTCTCATCATCGGCCACGAGGCGACTGAGACCGTTTCTCGCAGGCTTCCTAGGCTCTGGTTCTGCGCCGCGACGGCGTCGGGAGGTGAGCTGGTGTACGTCGGGGGAGCTTTCTCTTGTAGAAGTAGAGTCTTCGGTTTGAACGTGTCCATTGGCGCTCTCCGGGCGGCCACGTCCGAGTCGTGTAAATGCGAAGAGCCTCGATATCTTCTTTACTGTGGGCACGCGGGCAGCTGCGTTTTGACCCGCGGGGGGTTTGGCTGCCGCCGTGCGGCCATTCTGGCTCATTGGGGTTTTCGAACGTATGCGAGATTCTTCTGCGTGAGGTGACGCGACAGCGACGACGGTTTGCGACATGCGAATATTCGACAATGGTAATGTCTGATAGTGAGTATAGGAGATTTGAAAGCAAAGGTTTGGTGGTTTAGTCGATTTGACTTGGGTGCTGCAGTTAGCACACGCACACGCGGGGCTAAAAAGGAAAGAGGGCGCTTGGGAAGTGACGGCGTCGCCGAAAGGGGTCAGCGGGGGATAAGGAGAGAAGGAAGGAACACGCCCGCTGCCACTGGGTGTATCGATCTTGCTTCCCCTTTTAGTTCAATCCCATTTTATTCGAATCAAGTTGAATTGAGTGTCGTGGATGTAGCGAGTTTGATGGTTGTGTGAGGTAGATAGATAGGTACCTATGGTGTAAGTAAAGACAGAGGGAGAAGGGAAGGGATATGGGAAAGTGCCTACCTTGACAAGGTAGGTAGGTACCTTATCCTTAGAGTGGTGTTGTCTTGCTTGGCATGACCGAGGACCCCGAGGTAGTAGCAATCTACCTAGTACCTTCCTAAGGTAAGGTAAGGAAAGAGGTACCTCGATCAATGACAGAAAGAATACGGATACGGCCAAGTTCCATTGGGTCCATACCAAAGGCACTTCCTTATTACTTTGCCATGTTCAATTTATGGAAAGGAGGCGACTTATCCCCTATATCATGATGGATAAGTATCTCCTCTATCTAGGTAGTTGATACTTGAAAATCGGATGGATGTGTCATGTCTATTCTGCTACAAACGCCAACCGAGCGCCATCTCAAGCCCGCTGCCCGGATACATTCATTGGCTTAATTAGACCAACAAGAGTAGAAAGCTTGGGCTATTGGCAATGGAAATGGACCCTTAATATTAGGTAGGTACGAGACTGGAGCCCATAAAAGCTAACCAAGTCTGGATTCTAATGGGTATTGGGGCTTGGTTGGTCACGCAGTGAATTGCCTCTTGACAGGCGGGACACTAAAGGCAATAGCCTCTTACGCTCTGGCTGAAAATGCCACCATTTCTCTTGTTTCGATTCTATAATTCTATCGAGTTGTGTGCTTCTAGAAAAGGCCATTCATGACTTGCATCTATTGCTCACATATCCCCTCTTGCACTTGCAGTTGCAGAACCCTTCAGGTACGGACGAACTAACCAACCCCGGGAATAGCAAACCAACGCACCCGCATCTCGCTTCTGTATTAGGGATGAGGATGCTGGGGCCAGGGGTGCTAACGACAAGTAAGGACAGGGGCTTGAAGGTTTTGGGGTGCATCGCATGGCATCTCTTTTGTTTTGGTATTTTTCCATTTTGCCGTAGAAATAGACTATACCCTTTTGATCAAACTGTTTCATGCTTGATAAATGACAAGTAATTTGAGTCATTGTTAACAGCTTTTGCCAGGGAAAAAAATCCATATTTGAAGAAAAAGTCCCAACATGCTCCCCTTCTAGTTGACACTAATTTATATTCGGTGCAACCATCTCGGCCGATTCCACGTGGGACTTCTGCATCCGAGACATCCACTCCAAGTGCTAAGTGGATAATTTCACTTCCCTCTCCTAAAAGGCCGCTTTGCCAATAGACAGAGAGAGTACTCATAATCAGCGACCGACTTGGTATTTCTTTGACCGCGTGACTAAGATAGCAATCAAAATAGCAAATGCTAGGATAAGCCCCAGTGGAATATTGCTAAGATACATCTAAACACCTCCTTAATATAATACAAACCCTATGAATATCTTTTACCTATGTCGTAGAAGTTATTGATTATTGACCCCGCCTCTGCGCTATCAGTCTATCAGTCTTGTGGCGCAAAGATCGACTCGTGATCATCAGTAATATTGTGATCTGCTACGCGATACAGCGGGAGAGCTGTCAGTTCAGCCCGGCCAGTCCGTGCGACGTCATTATTTGGAAAAGACCCTTAGTTCTATTGCCACGGACCAGCGCGATCCATTGCACGATCTGTATAGGGTAACTTATTAACAGTCGAAGAAATACCCAAGATCCTCAACCTATTGCATTACAACAGGAACAATACACTCAGGATTAAATATTATCATAAGACCCTGTATGTATATCCTAATCTCATCGTCTCCTATGGTAATATCTGCCCCTATTATTTAATGAAAGTTCACAGTGAGAAGTCTTTCAATACCACATAGCTTATGCATGGTTAACTCTGTGAGCATCTGTTGTTAGTTGCACGACACTTTTGACAATGATGTACCCTCACGTTCTCATAAACACAAAGAACCATAGAATAGTTCACATTATTCAACCTATCCGAACGAATCTATACTATACGTGGTCAAGATATGTCTGATAACACCACTCTTCATAGTCTCACAATCTCTCCTCGTAGCATCACTAGTGCCGATTTTTATAAGAACTCATCAAGAGCTAATCCCAATATTCACATCAATGCCTTATCTTTACCTCCGTTCGTTATCATAAGTACCCGAAAACACACCCCGAGGTGCGAAATCAGGCGTAAGCAAGCGTGTTATCATATCGAATCTTTGCTGGTATTCCGACATTCGCTTCTCCTCCCGCAACGCAAGGACCCTTCACTACAATCTGCAAAATGTCAGTACACTGTTCTTCATATACGAGCATTTTGGTATAGCACTTACATGACCCTCAATCTTGTCATCAGTGGTCTTGTGAGAACCGACGTCCTTCAGATACACCTCAACGCTCGTCAGTGGAGGACCAAAGTGCGTCTTGGCATCAGTCGGGAGTCGATAATCGTAGAAAGCTGTCTGGCTGATAGCTCCAGCTACCTTGGCAGCCGTCAAAGCGTACACAACCCTTGCCCTCGTGAAGATACGCAGATCCGAGAGGATGTTGGCTGACAGGAGAGGAGTGTCGGAACCAGCGCGCTCAGCCACATATACAAGGCGAAGCTTGCCGGGAGTCGTACCAAGAGCCGGAGATGCATTAGAGGAGAAGCCAGAGAGGAAGTTGGAAGTCGAGTGAATTCCCTCCAACGCCAGAGAGCGAGTAGACATGACATGCGAGGCGTTAGCCAGGGCAGAGCCCAGTCGAGATGTGGACTCCTCGTGCGTCTTGAGAAGCGTCTCAGGGCTAGCCACCAGAACCGTGGGAGCAACCCCCTGAGTTGCAAGAACCAGGTCTGGCGCCTTGCCGGCAACCGAGTTCAGCGCGATAGAAGCATTCGAGTAAAGTGCTGCCAGTGTGAGTACGAGGGTGTACACATTGGCAAGCGAATCAGCGGGCAAGAATAGATCGGATGGGTTGATGCGCTCCTTGGTCGGGATAGCTGCGAGCTGGGCGGAGATGGCAGAAACGAGATTCGCCTGGCTGAAGCGCACCATTTCCTCAACCTGTCCTGGCCCAGTCTGCCAGAAGGTAACTACATCGGAGGGGGTCTTTTCAGGGTCAGAAGCCGGTAGTTCGCTGCCAGCATGCGCGGGAGCATCGCGAAGGATATCCTGCCAGGTGGCAACATTAATGTTACCACCAGTACCCTCAGGCACCTCGTTCCAGTCCATGTGGTTGCTTCCTTCATCCGTAACCCATACGAGCTGTCGGAGAGATGGGTACGCCTGGATCACGGCATCGAAGGGGAATGCGCCGGGAGCAGTGACTAAGGTATCGACGGCGGAGCGGCGCAGCATGGAAACGAGCTCATCGATGGAAACATCAAAAGGAATCAGGACTGTCGTCAGGTTCGGGTAGAAGCTGCAGGCAAAGAGCGTCACCAGGAGCTCGATCGAGTTGGGCAAGTAGATGGCAACCCTGATGCCGCCAGCTTCCGCAATGTGTTGGCCGATGAGGTTAATCTGGCGGGTGATGTCCTCTTGCGCATGTTAGCAATTTCGAATTTATTTGTCTCAGAATAGAGATTCCATACCGAGCTTGTGGTCAACAACGTTCTGCGAGCCCAGGACAGTCAGAACGCGTCCCTTGGCTCCATTTTCACCACCTTCAGCCGCCTTTCTCCAGACATCCCTCAAGTCGCCATTGCGACCGCGGGACCACTTGGAAGCTCCAGCATCCTTGACATTGAGACCAGTGTTGAGCGGCATGCCATGAGGGGCAGCCTGAGATCGGTAGACGGGACTTTCTCCTTCATTTCGGACTGACGATGGGACGGCCTGGCGAGCTAGGAGCATAGGATGCACATCGGGATCGGCGGTTGCAATGATACGGTATGAGACGAGGGCAAGTAGCAGCGTCACCAGACCAGTTGAATAGGCATTCCACTGGCCAAATAGGTTGGTGACGCTCGCATCGAGGCTGTCAAAGACACCCATTGTCGTCGCTCTTCGAATATCGTATCTCGGCGGTTGATTCAGAGTCTAGATGGAGGTGGGTGAAGTTGATGGGACAAAATCCATTCAGACAATCTTGTCCCAGAAGTGGACTTGATGTAGGTCTCAAGTTTTGGGCGGGGAAAATGAGGCGGCATGCTCTCCGTAAGGTAGAACAAGGCAGAGTGAGCATCCAATGTGGGGAAAGCTTCGGGGCTGAGCTGAGCTGAGCTTTACTGTCTGTACATGTGTGTTTCTTGGCTGGCTGCCTCTCACGCCCATAAACAGCACCATAATACGCTCGATTTACACGTCAGCTGTTAAAGACCCAGTCATTCATTCAAGTCAAGTCAGCTTTTCAGCCAGCCCCAGTAGCAAAAGACAAAGACTGAATCGTGGTCCAAAACCTTTAGAAGAGTTATACTAAAATAATACGTGCATGATCTAATAAGTAGCTGAAGATTTTACCTCTCTATGGCATAACTTATGATTAGATCAGCTTCTCTGAAAATAATGTCGTCTTAAGAATCATCATAAGAATCATCATAAGAATCATCCTAAGAATCATCATAAGAATCATCCTAAGAATCATCATAAGAATCATCCTAAATCATCATAGAAGTCATCATAAGAATCATCCTAAATCATCATAGAAGTCATCATAAGAATAAGGGACAGACCCTAACCCTTCGGACGGTCCGGCGCGCTTCCGTTTCCGCTTCACACTGCTGGTATGACCGGCAGCCGTTCATCTCGGCCGAAATAAAGCCTCTTGTGCACGATGCAGAAGCTCACAGATGTTCATGTTATTCATGTCACATATCAAACGCCAATCACGTCACAACATTAATTGAACCAATTTAAAACAATGCGTTTTTTTATCAGGACTCCTCAGTCCAGTCTGGTTATCTGTTCTACTACGGGAACTATCATGGTCCCGCCTTCAGAAGCCTCATGACCCAGTCATATTCCATGAGTCAAAGCCTTCATCATTCCTGACTTGCAAAGAGCAAGAGCTTTTATTTTCCTTTCCATGCCGTGCCGCCCAAACCAAAATCCATAACCTGTGGGCGTCGCGCGGCAACGCTCGTGCTCTCCGAATCTGTTTGACATAAACAGACATAACCGTCCTGTTGACCATCATTATTTGTTCCCTCCGGATGCGCTCATCGCTCTCCCTCAGGTCCCCATTCCCAACAGGGACCAGCGAGCGATTCGGCGCCAGAGAACCGAGAAATCCACTTTTGTCTAAATGTATGCACGGCGATGACATGACCCTCTATCGTGAAAGCGTGAAAAATGCCCTTGGGGTAAAAGGGGAAACCCCAGGTAGACGGCGGAAACATAAACTTCGTAATGCTGCGTCAGATCCGTTGGTTCCTGAAGCTGAACCTAGATCCATATCTGCATCACAGCGTGCTGCCAACGTCTTCCAGCTCCCCACATCTCGGTCTAAGGGTATCAATCGAGGAGTATGCCGAAATCAAAGAAACGCAATCTATCACATGCTTCGTGAAAGCCCTGGGACCGAAAACTGCCTGTTGCCAGTAGCATAAAGGCATTCGTCTGTCTTCGCAGGTCATGGTGCCACCGTGTCGTAAATGCAAATCGTGCGACCAGATAACGTTGAGAAAAAAAAAAGCAGAAAAACAGAAAAAGCACAAATGTAAGATGCTGCAGCGCTGATCATGCCTCCCAGCATCGTGACGCACCTAGCCGGGTGCGTATGTCCTGATGGTATTGGGATGTTTACCACCAAGAAGACTGGGCACCGGGGCCACTGGGGTTGCCGTAGCCACCACCACCACCGTAACCACCGCCGCTGTAACCACCTCCGTAGCCGCCGGAACCACCGCTGAAGCCACCTCCGCCGTAGCCTCCGGAGCCCTGAGAGGGAGCGTTGAAGCCGCCGCCGCCGCCGCCACCGCTGTTACCGCCGAAGCCACCACCGCCGAACTTTCGGAAGTCACGAGTGGCACCACCACCACGGCCACCACCACCACGAGAACGACCGCCGCGGCCACCACCGAAGGAGGACTCACGAGCAATGGTCTCGAGGAAAGATGGGACCTCTTGGTTAGCCTCTTTGAGAAGGTCCATGAGTTCGCGAACGATGCCGCGGTTACCACGGTTGAAAAAGGCGGTAGAGATACCAGTGTTTCCAGCACGGCCAGTACGACCAATACGGTGAACGTAATCGTCGACATCAGTGGGAAGGTCGTAGTTGATGACGTGAGTGACATTGGGAATATCCAAGCCTAGGAAGGAGCGACCGGGTTAGTACTTTCCTAAGATGAATGTTTTGTGGATTGTTAAACTTACCTCGAGCAGCAACGGCAGTAGCAACCAGGATGGGGCAGCGTCCGTTACGGAAGAACTCAAGAGCACGCTCACGCTCACGCTGGGTTCGGTCGCCGTGAATAGAAGTGGCAGGGAAGTTCTGGTTGATAAGGAAGTCGGAAAGCGAGTCAGCCATACGCTTGGTCTCGACGAAGATCAGAGTCAATCCACCAGCATGGGTGTGGAGGATATCCAGCAGGACGGAGCGCTTGTCAACATCCTCAACGTACTCAACCTTCTGGGTAATGTTCTCCGAGGTGGAACCAACACGGCCAACAGAGAGGAAGATGTAGTCCTTAAGGAAATCGCGGGCAAGCATCTGGATGTCGCGAGGGAAGGTGGCAGAAAACATCAGAGTCTGACGATCCTCGACTCGGGGCATGTCCTCGCCCTCGACGATACGGCGAATCTGGGGCTCGAAACCCATGTCCAGCATGCGATCAGCCTCATCAAGGACAAGGTACTTGATGTTGCACAGGGAGATACGACCTCGCTCTATGAGATCGACCAATCGACCAGGAGTAGCAACAAGGAGATCGCAACCACGTTCAATCTGTCGGAGCTGGGAGCCGATGTCGGCACCACCATAAACGACACAAGGTCGGACCCAAGAGCGGTAGGCGAACTTTCGGGACTCGTCGAAGATCTGAGAGACAAGCTCACGGGTGGGAGCAAGAATCAAAGAGGTGGGGTAAGCCTTGCGCTGTCGGCCAAACTGACCCGCGGCGTTAGCGGGGACAGGGGAGGGACCGTTGAGGAAAGCCTGAGACAGGATGGGGAAGAGGAAACCACCAGTCTTTCCGGAACCAGTCTGGGCACAAGCCATAAGATCGCGACCACCCATGACGATAGGAATAGAGTACTTCTGAACAGGCGTGGGAACCTTGTAGTGAGCGAGCTCGATGTTGCGGCACAGGTGCTCATCCAGAGGAGGGGTGGTGAACTGGAGAACAGGCTCGGGGACATCTTGACCGGAAGCCTCGACGGGAATGTCGTCGTACTTCTCAAAGTTGATACCGGTTTGCTGCTTGGAAGGGTCGTTGGCAACACCGAAAAGCTCGCGCTCGACGCGAGGGTTAGCGGGGCCAGGAATGTGCTTTCCGTCGCGCCACTGGCCATCACCAGAGCCGCGGGCAGCGTAGTTACCACCACCGCCGCCAGAGTGACCACCGTCAAAGTTGCCACCACCACCGTAGCCACCACCTCGACCGCCCCAGCCGCCGCGGCGGTTGTTTTGGAAGGTAGGGACGTCGTTGCCCCAATTGGATTGACGGGCTCCATGGTTCTGGCTGTTGGAGAGGTTAATAAATATTCTGAGGACGCAGATACTTGCAGAGGAATCAACTTACTTAGCCCAGGCACTGTTGCCGAGACCGTTGGGACCAGGGCCACCAGGGCCGCCAGGAGCACCAGGAGCACCAGGAGCACCAGGCCCGCCATTCACAGCGGGAGGACCAGGAGGAGGACCACCGCCCTGTCGGCGCATGTGAGGAGGAATGTAAGATCGGTTACCCTGGGGAGGGCCCTGCTGGGCGCCGTCGCCGAGGGAGAGACCTCCCATGTTGAGTTGTTCGGCCATATTGAAAGTCGTGTTTCGTGTCGAGAAAACGGTAGAAAGATAGTCGGGTCGTAGAGACGCGAAAAGATTCGAAGTAGGCAAATAAACCCTCTCAAATATCAACGAGAGTGGTAGTGCTGTGTGAAATTCCCGTCGAAAGAAAAAAGACAGGAAAAACAATAGAGAAAGAAACGGAAGACCGACGCTTCCAATAATTTCCCAGATAGATTACTTTTAGGCACAAACGTCAGTGCTGTGCAAATATCCCTCGAAGAACACGCAGAATCTTCAAAGGAGGGACGAAGGAAAAGACAGAGTCTTGAGAAAGGACGCGGATGGAGAGGAGATGGAGGAGGGTTTGTGAGATGAAGGGTTTGTTGTGGGAGGAAGAGGGAAGAAAAGGGACAGAGGCCAGAGGCGAAAGAAGAGTGGGAAGAAAAAAAATTGGTTGGAGTTGTGTCAGTTTAGGTTTAGCGCGGGCATTTGGCCGGGTCAAGATTTTTGGAGGGGGTTTACGCCTTCTGCGGTGAGGGCGGGTGGGAGGATTTTAGAGGGAGAGTGGGTCAGGGAAGCCCGTGAGTGGGCGAGGCGGGCTGTGAGGTACTGTCCAAGTATCTTTTGGCCACCGCCCATAGGAAACACAGCCAGTGACATTGAAGAAAGCTGCGATAATGCCTGCTAAGAGGCTTGACGTGGCTGGGGCAGAAAACGGAACAGTAACTGACCTGGTACCTATGACGATGAGGGCACTAGAAGGATTTGCGAACTTCTGAGTGGACGAAAGATTTTTGTGCTGAATCGTGTTTTTCAATTTTAAGACGTCAGAGTGAAATCTTGAAGGCCCTATGCCTCTTTTCGATGTTTAGTCAGGTAGGCCGGGCACTAGCAGTTGGCTGTGATCTCCAGCACCAAGAGCTTGTGAAAGTCAAATTCGTGCCCGCGTGGGTCAAAGGAGGGAGAGAGGCAGAGAAGGGCGGAGAATCCTTGTGGAAGCCGGCGTTGAGTGAGAGAAACAAGGGGGGCGATTTCTAGGGACCTCAGGTACTTGGCCTGTACCTCAACTACAGATTGAGATTCTGGGGCGGGTTGATGCCCGGGACTGGGGGTGGGTAACGATCCCTAGCAACGGCCACGCTTGATTATGACGATTCTGGTTCGGTAAATGGGCTTATTTTGATGGCTCAACCTGTAATTGTTGAGGCGAAATAATAAAACGCCGATGGAAACAGAACGGTATCGACAAGCGCATAGAAATCTGAATAGAGGAAATAATGCGCAAGACAATAAGTGTCTAACTGAAAAAGACTTTCGGGTACCGGCTTCAATAATATGGATGCTTCCATTCAAGTACCGTGCCGGACCGGGTTTGACGCCGGAATAACGAAAACACACGGATGCTGCTTGCGACTCGGCAAATCTCGACAAACGAGATAGATAACCTTGATTACTTTCACAATAGGTATGCAGTGACCTTGAAGTCGCAATTTGGCTGCAAGCATTCGTCAACATCCATACAATACAGGGATTCAAGAGGACCCTGAGCTTGCCCAGCCAGATTTGGATGCGTTGTAACAACTAAGGCAACCGTATCGCGGGAAATCTCCGATAAGCGGGACACGAGCGATCTGAGCCAGGAAGGTATGTAAAGACTTTCTCCGGCCTCAGAACATACATGCAGTAACCTGCAAGACATTTCAACGCCTCCCAGAGCAAGACTCGTCGTGTATCCCCTAGTTTGACACAAACCGCATATTCTCAAATGGGCACAAGCGATTTCAGATTCTGATGTACAAGGCGCAGTACATGACACCACCCATACGGATTCACCATGCGCCCACGATTCAGCAACTCCGGCTTACAGTCGCAACCCAGAGATTCCACGGAATCTAGAATCTGCTGATCGCTCATAGCATCCAATGGCGCACCAGGCATGCAAAAACCAGAACGTGACTGACGTATTTACCGTTCTTCAACCTCGTGGTCAGTGGGACGATAACCTTCACGGCGGCCTTAACCTCGGATATTAAGGTTGTTTTGCCAGGCAGGGGTGCCGGTGATACTTGGGTTTGTAGATATCGGCAGACGGTCCAAGGAATTCTTGATACAAATACTCTTAAAGATTAGGATAAATGTGCTGTGGATATAGGTAAAGACTTAGTCCAAGTTAAGATCAAGATTTCATAAATATTCAAGACTTGACCACATTTAAGATGATATTATTATAATTCTTCATAACACAAACATCTCCAAACATAGAACTTGCCTAGGTCTCGTGCTTTCTTTGACTGTGTGATAGGCTTGATCTTGCTACTCGGGCGCAAAGGAAGGGGACGCATTGGACTAGACTGGGCTCGTGCTTGAGCTGTAGGGCTGTTTGGCTGTGTACCAGGATCGAGATCTAAATAGCACCAAGCCATAGTCTAAAACGACCAAAGACTAACAACAATTCAGCGGGAATGATAAGGTTGGTGATATCAAACTAGCATCTCGAAACGTGAGATGACACATCATTAATATGATAGTCTCTTTGGTTATATTTATGGCCTGACTTCTCATTCCTGTTCGTACTTTGTCTTTATACAGCACTAACTTGTTATGTGGTGTTGCATTTGTTGCATCTGTTGCCTGTGCAAGCCGCACCACCTTTCATGTGAACTCTCCATAGTGTTTATGTATGATTTGGTGTAGTTACGAGTATGTTAACAAGGCTATTATGCTCAATATATCGAACTAGGCACTATAGTTCCTATTATGGTGGAAAACTGCTATGTTGCTACAACTCGGCTGCCCCAGTCCTGGCCTGCTACAGGACATATTACCTTGTGTCCTCGATTTGTGTTATATTAGACTGATTTATCGAATTGGGCACATAGTTTGCCGACTGCATAATCAAGATTAGTATACACCAACCCCGATATGTAACCTACCTTACTTGTAGGTTTTTAATGTGCATTAAGAACACGGTTGGATTCCTGACAACGTGGACAAATAAACATTTACCCATATTCGTATTGAGAATCGTCTTGGAAGCACCTAGCTGATATGCACTATTAAGCGGCTCATGAGTCTGAAAGATAGCAGGCATTCATTATACCCTTGCGGGTGAGTAATACTTCATGGGCGACCAGCTGGAAACTATCTTGATGTAATCATTAACCCCTAGACCCATCTAATAGTACAAATTCATGTTTGTTTCTATCCTTCGCTCGGCTTTTAAGCACACTTGACTACCTTGTCATCGTCAAACTCTATGTCCACGATCCCGTCTGCCTTGACCGCCTTGACGATCATGCCCTTGAAATCAATCGGTAACCGGCGCTTGAGTTCGTCGGTACACATTGTCAGGATCTTGATACCCTGGCCGAGCGTGATATCGGGGTGGTGGTGCTTGTCGAGAATAGACAGGCAGTAGTATCTGTAAGAGGATCATGTTAGCGCCTGCCCAAAACTATAGGTACATATCGTGCGTCTCTAGAAAGCACCAATTTCCAGGGGAGAACGTACTGTGCGTATCCATGCGCCGCATAGGGAACGTCTGCTAGTGACGCTAGGTAGTCGAGCCAGTAGAGTGATGGCTTGCCAGTGATAGGGTCAACACCACCCATGAGGAGGTTGACGTTGTAGGGCTTTCGGGATCGCAAGCTGGTAGCCAGTTCTCCACGGACAAAGTGGGCTAGGCCAGAGGGAGATAGGTCGGACTCGTTTCGCATCGAGTAGAGCTGAGCATTTCGTTGAATGTATTCGGCGAATTGCACTGGGAGTAGTGTTAGCTGTCGTCATCGCGGGGCCAGTCCAATGCCATTGCTGTTAAGCTAGGTCAAGTACCTGTGTCACCAGCTTCACCAGAGAATGCGAGGAGGGTGTGCTTGTTGAGGGCTCTGGTCTTGTCGTCGGATGCCTTGAGGATGGTGGCGCCTCGCATCGCAGCCTTGGATGCTGCGATGATGGTGAAGTCCTTTCCAGTGATTCCCAAAAGTACCTCCCTAAATGAGCAGTATTAGTATATGTTAAAACTGTAGCTATAGCTTGGGTATAGCTTACATGTTGGCGATGTGATGACCTGTGGTGAGGGAGTTGTGAAATGTGTTGTAGAGGAGGAGTTTATGGATGTAGTTGTTCAGCCTTCTTCAAGATCCAGCACCACCAAGCAAGAGCTCTCCCGTTAGGCTGTAGCGCTGCGCGTCAACGCTGTCCCGGCAGGAGCTTCCCACACCTGGCTCATTTGCGCCCCTCTCCACCGCTCTCTCCCGGAAAAACCTGGCCCCAGTCGTCGGCTTGTGATTCGCTAGCTGGACTCTGAAGCAGCAGTTGGATTTTCCGTGGTCCACTGTCGCTCAACTTTTTTTTTCAGAGAGCCCAGAAATTTATCTTCAAGGCGGGATTGCAAGTCGTGAGCAGACAGCCAAATCCACGGCGTCGCCACAATGTCGTCCTTTTTCACAGTCCCTGGCGCCCAGAAGAAGCGCAAGCGCACTGAAGCTTCAGAACACCCAAAGAAAAGAGTTGCGGCCTCAAAGTCCTCAGGAAAGGCACCTTCAAAAAATGCCGGCCCCACCAAGAAACGAGTCGAGCGAGACGACGAGTCTATCTCTGGGAGCGATTCAGACGATGACGAGAGCTACGACAGCGCCTCGGTCGCGAGCGATGAGGAAATGAAAGACGACGAGTCCGAGGATGAGGGAGAGACTGCCGCTGAGAGGAGAATGCGTCTAGCAGAGCGATACCTCGAGAACATAAAGGAGCGCGTGGACGAAGCCGGTTTCGATGCCGCCGACATTGACAGGGACTTGATCGCTGAGCGACTGCAGGAGGATGTTGCAGAGGGAAAGGGCCGAGTATATCGCCAATTGGCCTCGGAACTGGGTTTTGACAAGGCCTCGCGCACATTCTTCCGAAGCAACACAAACGCCGTCACCTCCATCGCCGTATGCGCTCCCTACATCTACACCACAACCAAAGACCTATACCTACAAAAATGGAAGACACAAGACCTTCCCCAACATCAATACCCACAGACGACAAGGCGGAAGCCCAAGAAGCCCCCAGCGCCCCCGAGGAAGCAACCAGTTCTGGAGGCGTGGCTTAAGGGGAATACGACCAAGTCAAAAGACAAGAACTACCAACGTCACACCGACCGCATTCTCGCCGTCGCAGCTTCTCCCGACGGTAAATACGTAGCCACCGGCGGCGCAGACCGCAAGCTCATCATCTACGACGCCCCTACCCTCAAGCCTATCAAAATCTTCACACACCACCGAGATGCTATTACTGGATTGGTATTTCGCAGGGGGACAAACCAGCTGTACTCATGCTCGAAGGATCGTACGGTCAAGGTCTGGAGCTTGGACGAGATGGCCTATGTCGAAACGCTCTTTGGTCACCAGGACGAGATTCTCGACGTCGACGCCCTTGCGCAGGAGCGCTGTGTCAGTGTTGGCGCACGAGACCGCACTGCGCGTTTGTGGAAGGTCGCCGAAGAGACGCAGCTTGTCTTCCGTGGTGGTGCTGTAGACAAGAAGTCCAAGCCAAGTGGTGTTCACCCACGCTCTCTCCTTCACGAGGGTAGCATGGACCGTGTCGCCATGATTGATGAAGATCTTTTTGTCACTGGTAGTGATAACGGTGCCCTTGCCCTGTGGAGTGTTCAGAAGAAGAAGCCCGTATACATTGAGCCTATCGCCCACGGCATTGATCCACCCCTGGACCCTCAGGAGGCGTCGGCCGATGTGCACCCAGATCCCCAAGTTGTGCCCCCTCCCACACCTCGCTGGATCACCGCCATCCGAACCATTCCCTACTCAGACGTTATCCTCACCGGTAGTTGGGATGGCCACATCCGAGTCTGGCAACTCAGCGAGGACAAGCGCAAGATCGAATTCTGTGGCGTCCTCTCCAAACCCGAGGACCAAGAAGACGACTCTACCGAAATCAGCGCACAGGGTCCTATCGCCGGCGTGGTCAACGACATTGACGTCTTTGAGCGCGGCGATAGGGGTAGAGACGGCCTCTGCGTTGTCGTGGCCGTAGGAAAAGAGCACCGATTAGGAAGATGGAACCCCCCAGCAAAGGTTGGACGCAACGGAGGTGTCGTGTTTGAAATTCCGCGGATACAGAAGCCGGCGGTGAATGGCACGAATGAGAGCTCAGATGATGAGGAAGATGAATAAAGAAGAAAAGCGTAATAGATACTTGTCAAACAACCACTCAATAGACGTGGCGGAGACTGCAACTCACACCACATGTTACATATTACCAGCATTGGGGACGAATAGGTTTAGCACCCTGTTGTGATACTTCTGGAGTTAGGGGTAATAGGAAAATTTGTTCGCTGGGTATAAGTTTTAATATTCTTTCTACTCGAAGTGGTCTCTCCGCGTTAACTGTGTCTTTCGTTGTATTTACTCCTTTTCGTTCCGATGTCAAGGTCAAATCCCATGCACCCAAAGCACTAGCCTGGCATGATGTAATTCTGTTAAGCATCTTGACAATGTTCGGAACCAAAAACTCTATCATCACTTTTCATTGCTCTTCCAAAGCCCATCCAGCATGTCCCCATCACTTGAAAACAGCCAACATCTTGCTCAAATAGCTGTCAAGTCGATAGATCGATCAATCCCATCATAATGTGGTCCTTTTGAGGGGGGGTTATCATCCTCAATGCTCTCTATGATGATCGAACGTAGATCAACAACACCCTCACCGCCCCGGGCTGTTGGTGGCGAGGGGTGGTGTTCTTTAGTCAAGTCCACCGGCGAACTATTCTTCCTGATGGTTGATGAGGCGGTAGGTGGACCCGTGTCGTCGTTAGACGAGACCGATAGTTTGTTTACAAAATCAGGTGTTGAGAGCTGCCTGGGCGTGGTCTGTCCATCCCGCGGCAGATGTCTCTCGGTGGTCAAGTTAGAAAACACTCGTGGTACACTGTTGACGGGCGATGAACGGGCCGAATGAAAGACTTCTCCAGAGCTAGAGGCCTTGGATTCATTGCTTGAGTCATCTTCCAAAGGCCTGACGAGAGGCGGCTCCTCGTTTCTCTGGGGTGTTTGAGGCTGGGCTAGTGTCTCTGGGGCTGGTCTTTCTGGGGCTCGTCTCTCTGGAGAAACAACCTCAAAGTATGCCGAGATAGTGCCTGCCTGACGAGGCTCTTCCTGTCTCGCATTATTGGTGCCATTTGTCAACGGGCTCTTCAGGCCACGCTTGACTTGCGGGGTCTCAGGCTCTTTTTGAGGCACCTGGGGTGAGGACGGAGCCACTTGTGGCGACGAGACAGGCCCCTTCGTCGCCCGCCGTTGTCTCTTTTTCTCCTTTTCCTCTTCTAAACGCACATGTTGCTCCTGTTGAAACTCGAAGAGAAGATCCCTCACCTTGGCGCGGATCTTTGGAGCATTGATATCCCAATTAGTGGCTTCCTTGTGGAGGAGTTTTCGGACAGCTTCGTCTGGGTCTTTCAGGAAATGCTCCATATAACCTAAGATGAATACACCACAGTCGCAATAGTTATCTTGCTCTGGAATGTTGCGAGCAGTCATGCCCCCAGGCAGGTTGGTGATCTCAATCCCTTTCTTGTGTCTCGCTTCCTCGACTAGATAGTCTCGCAAACACTTGCAAGTTGGTGAGTGTGCTGCTCCCAAAGAATCAAGAGTAATGATCCTTGGCTCATCGGTGCTGAATTTCTGATTTCCACCAGTCGATTTTCGCTTGTTGGTTCTGACTGGGAGTTCTGCATTCGTCACAGTTTCATCGTTTGGTACAGCGCCGCCATTGCCATTGCCATTGCCATTGCCATTGACTGTCCGGCTTCTGGTCGACCTGGGGATTTGGACGTCTCCAGATACAGCGGATGGTGTCTGTTCAGTAGGGAGTCCGTCTGAGATGCTCACAGCTGGGTCATTATCCTCAACAATAATTGGCTCTTGTGGATTTGGAGATTCCTTCTTTACGGACGCCTCTGCTTTGTCCTCCTGAGGTAGAAGGCGAGGAGCATTGTAGATGATGGCTAGGTACCAATGCGCATTCTCATTGACTGGGACGACAATGTACTCATAAGAAAGCAGATCGATCCTGGCAGTCCAGGCTTTGACGCCGTCGTAGTTGATCTTGGCGCGATTTGACCTAAGTTTCTCGAAGAAAAAGGTATTGAAGATGTACACCTTTTCCAGAATCTCTGGGCGCTTCTTCTCGAGCTGCACTTGAAGGTAGCGGAGATAGAAGCTGATGAGATTGTCGTTGAGAAACTCTCCCTCATCTAGCCGTTGGATATCGTCTTTGTCAACAGTTGCACGGTTCTTTCCAGTTGGGGGGTATACCAAGGATCTGTGCCAGTCCTTGTCCCAACCTGGATTCTGAGCCGTCCATGTATCAGGAGTTCTCTGACGGTATGATGGCGGAGATGACCTTCTTGTCCGTCGAGTCTCGGGCCTTCGAGTACGACTCAAAGCTGCATACGCATCTTCAGTGTCTGATAGTTCCCTATGTACACCCTCTTTCGGCTGGTGGAGACCCTGCATCCCGTCCTTGAGTTTCGTAGGCCTGTGCTTGGACTCAGGCACAAGACCAGGCCCAGGCGATCTAGGCTCCCCCATGAAAGGGTCTCTGTGTGAAGGTCGAGGCTGAGGCCTGGGAGGGTTTATTTGGTCATCATTGTTTGAAGAAGCCGAGACATGCTGCTCCGTTGGAGAAAGAGGTTGGGTCCCGGAGAGGGTTGTCTTGTGAGTATTGTTTGGTGAAGCTAAACCATCTTGTTTCACTTGTTGCTCCTCGTGATTTTCGGCGTTTTGAACCGCCTTATTAAATATCTTTTCAAGATAAGAACTGATAATGATTAGTTTCATTCTGATACCGACATATTCCTCAAAAGGCACTTACGCAGAATGCGGCTCAAATTTAGCTGACGAGCTTTGCAACCATTGGATAAAAAAACTTGCATTAATCTCGCTTGAAAACTTCAGCGCGAGGGGGCTACTGGCTTGGTCCACTACTGAACGATAGACAATAACAGTGGGGCTGTTCGTGTTGTTTTGCTTTACGCTCTGAACTGTGCGCTTACGAACCTCGAGCCATGAGAATTCTTGCCTCTCTTGGTCAGTTAAGAAAGCCGTGTTTGAGCCAAGGCGAAGCTGGATATGCTTATCGACACTATTCCCAGGAGGATATGTAAACTTTCCACACGCAGCACCAATCACGATAGGATCGGGCCACTTTGGCTCGTTTTGTGCCAGATTGCGTCGCTCCGCAACAGATTTTGCCGTTGGCTTGAAGAACGTTGACTGAATGTCTCCTCGCTGAGGTCGTGATTGACTCGAAGATTGAGAGATCAGCTTCGGAAAGTTCGTAGGCTTCTTGCCAGGTTCTCGACCTGCAGAAGTGCCAGGCCGTGAAAGCTCATCATCGGAGTTTTGCGAACTGTTGGCTAGCTTGTAGCGCTTCGCTGTACTTTGGGCGTATTCTGGTGCTTGTCTTTTTGACTGATAAACAATATCGGAAGTGATGTTGGTCAGCGGCGGGTCCTCGCCGAATACAGTTGCCAAATGATCCGGACTGGCCGCAGTATGTGAAGATGGAGGAGGAGGAGGAAGATTCTTATGTTTGACAGCACTTGTATCGTCAAGATCGATTGGCGAGAAAGTTGGTTTGGTACTTGACGGTTTCCGTCTGCGTCGACCAGATTTTACGGCATTGTGGGAATGAACATTGCGATATTCTAGCAACCCGCTCGTAGCTGCTGCAGTCTTGCTGTTGCTCGTCACACTTGAACCGTCGAGGGATATCGCCTGAGAGACTTCTCGGGTCAAGTCGTGTATCGGCTGTGTGTGTTTTGAAGAAATCGGTCCGTCGTCTTCAATCACTTCCAAGGGCCTTGAATGCGTATTACTGGTAAAATGGCGGGATAGGCTCGCATTCGATAGTTCGGGAGCTTTCCTGCGTTTATTTGATCGTTCGTCTCGAGATTCATCGCGGTAATTTCTCGTCACAGGCGACGGTCCAGTACCCATAGAGCTCTGCGGTCTCTGGGCGCCGTTTATCGCCCTCTATCCAGGAATCAGTAACCATCTCGACCAGCTGCGCAACCCAAAGCAAACTAACCAGCCGTGTACTCATATTCGTCTCGTCACCCGGAGCGCTCCAGAGCGTGTCAGCGGGAATGTCCTATCCTATCGCACGAGTGGACAAAAGGCCTACCCATAGTCCGGGAAAGAGTTGGCTTTGGAGTGATAGCGTGCTAAGGGACTAGATGGTATTAGAGCAAAACTCAGCGCAAGATAGAGGGAGAAGACAAGAAGAAGAGAAGAGCAATGCGCACTCCCATCGAGCCTTTTTCCTCCTCTGGTCCCCTGTAGACGAAGACTGCGCGTGGGCCTCCAGTTTTCCGCCTTGACAGTTCACGATGCGTTAGGTCAAGAGGCGGTGATCGTCGCCGCCAGCGGGTTAGATGCCGCCTAGAGTGGGCCCCCAGTTACAGGCAGGGTCGCCGAGTGTCTGAAGGGGAGCAGATGCTCATGAGCAAGAGATCGAGTCTTGATGAATCGTCGAGAAAATGAGTGTCGTTGCGGGACGTCGGGATTTGTTGGTTCAGTGGAAGTTTGGATGGCTCTAGCGAAACCATTCAAAGGCCGATTTCTAGTGGGGTTGTGCTCTGAAATTTAGTGCGACGTCGGCAGAGACACCCATGTCGATGTCGACGTACTGAGATGCGACTGAAAGAATGGTAGCCAGACAAGAAGTCTTATATGGCATGAGTTATGAGTTATCCTAAGACAAGTATTCAAACTGCCGAAAGTCTATTAGGACATTATAAGAACCTCTTAGGAAATCTTATAAAAGTATTCAGATAGCTTTTATGCTACCATCTTATCCATGGAGGGTAGTTTGTCGCTAGCATGAGTGACTTGGCAGTGGAGATGCAGCACTAGGATGGATCCATTACTGAGTTGTCGAAATGTCAGCCTCGCAGGGTCCAAGCTGCTGGGTTCAAAGGGACTAACAAAGAATCATTGTGGGATTCCTTGTGAAGTATTGATCTAAACATAGATAATACTATAAAAAAAAATACATACTCAAAGCATATACTATATATATGTATGTATATTTGCTAAATGCGACGTTTAGTTCATGACGAAATCCTAAGAGCACTCAGGCTTGTGACAGAGAGGCGCAAACCCCACACTGACCCAATCACAAGGCTGAAACGCCACAGCTCCAGCGTAGCGACAGCTCCCAAAACGTGGCCAGTAGCTACAGTCTACATCCCGTTTTCAACACCAAGACGCGACATCGCCAACGTCCGTCTTTCAACTTCCTTTTTGTCTTTTGTGCAACAACTCGAGGGCAAAAGCTGCACCGGCAGCTATAAACATTCGCCCATAATGTACAACTCCCTTACTCGTGTCCAGAATACCTTTGGCTTCTTCACCACCGTCGCATTCGTCGTCGCAGCTTTCATCGCCGCCTCGGATTTCTTGGCCCCGCGCACACCCGACACTGGCATCTTTTCGATCTCGAATACCCAGGTGTACGTTATTCTACATTAAATAATTCATTTCTTGTACTAATCGCTGTTTGCCTTCAGTGTCAAGGGTCGACCGCACTACTACAGCACCAAGAAGGAGGAGTATGCCATCATTAGATTCAACCTCGACGCCGACTTGAGAACTCTCTTCACATGGAACACCAAGCAAGTCTTTGTATACGTTACTGCCGAGTGGCCTGGTCCTAACAACTCGACCAACGAGGCTGTCATCTGGGATAAGATCATTACAAGTCCCAGTGCCGACCACCTTCAAAACATTGGACCTGTCGCTATGAAGAAGCTCAAGCGCAGCGCTGAGGGTAAATCCATTGACCCTGAGCGGTAAGTGTTCCTGTTGTAAAAGGCATTGATTCTAGAATCTCACAGTTTATAGCGGCTGGATTGGTCTCAAGAACCAGAAGCCAAAGTACCAAATCACCCACCCTAGTGGAAAGGTCGCTCTTACAGAGGACGTACAGCTCAAGCTGCACTACAACGTCCAGCCCTGGGTCGGCTTCTTGACCTGGGATCAGACTCGAGATCTTGGCCATTGGAAGGCATTGAAACATGGCTACTCTCCCATCTTCCAGCTCCCCGATGTCAAGGGCAAGAAGAAGGATGCCACCAAGAAGAAATACTAGACACGATCAGCAGCTGTTGATCTCAATCGTATATTCATAGTATATTATGGCGTTCAATAGATGGGTAATTCGTTCATCTTGTGTGATTCGTATAAATCACTGTAGCGCAGGCAAATCGTGCTCATGACTTCGTGATACATGCATCTAGCTTTTATCTATAATACATTTTCACATCCACAACTTTCATCCCAACGCTGGCTATTCTCCAAACAATCCAGGCATTTAAACATTATGTTGTGAGACATAGTATCACAGATGTGCTTTCCGTCAGAAACAAGTTTCATAAAAGCCGCCAGGCACCTAGCCCTGGCTAGCATTGCCACCAGCTCCTCCATTGCCTCGTCCACGGTTAGGACCTCCTCGGCCTCTTCCACCACGTCCGCGACCACGACCCCTGCCTCGTAGTTGATCAAGGCTAGCTGGTGGCGGAACGTTTCCATACATTTGCTCCTGTGGAGCGGCCGCTCCATGGCCGCCGTCGGGGCCTGGAGAACCCTGTAGATTACCGCGACCACGGCCACGACCTCCTCTGCCTCGAGTACCGTATCCGTTGGAATCCTGACCTTGGGAGTCAGGAGGACCGTTTCGGTAAACAAGGGTGCTGTGGACGAGGTTAGGAGCGCCTCCACGAGCACCGTTACCTCGGCCACGTCCAGGAGAGTTACGCCCGGGTGAGTTGGTGCCGTTCAGAGCACCTCGCCACCCACCACGAAGTGGACCGGGCGCTGGTGCATCCTTGTACTGAGTAACACCAACATTGGCGTATCCGCCCTGTGCAGCAATGACTGGTCGTCGCTGTTGCGATTTGGTAGAGGTTGAGATGACCTGTTTGTTCGTAGTGTTCAAAACCGCAGAGGATGCCACGGTCTGACCACGGAACATAGGGGCTCTCTCATTGAGCGTAGTGCCGCTCATGAAGGAGGTATCCCAGACAACATCCAGAAGCAGGGCAGTAGCCGTGCGGCTGATACCAGCGACAGTTCCGCGAGTAGCAATTGGGACCTTTCCAGCAGCAGAAACATAAGTGACTCGGTCTCCAAGGGCAAAGTTCTGGCTTCCGAGCACCATCTCTGCATCCGATGGCTTGAGGAGCGCTGAACGAGGGACGCCACGTAGCTTCTTGATGTCGATGTCTTGAGAAGCAGCATGTACTTGTTCTCCAATATGGGCCAGGGCCTTGACAACCTCCGAGTCAAGCTGCTCGGCCTCTAAAGGAACACGTTCAAATTTGCTCGTCTCCTGCTTCTTGAGCCAGGCCGAAATCTCCTTGACTCTCTGAGAAGCAACACTGGGGTCATTCCAGAGATCTGTTTCATGGATCTCGCTCTTTTGCGGCTCTCTCTGGATAGCCGCGAAGAAGTCGGGGAAGGCAACCATGTAATCAGCAATCAGTTTGATCGCCATGCCACTGAACTCCCAACCAGTATGAGACTTTCTTGAGTAACCCAGGACCTTGAGCTTTCGTCCTTCAAACTTTAAGTTCAGTCCCAAGTTCAACCTGAGTCCAGCAGAGTTGATGATCTGGTAGGATGAAGTGATCTTGCTCAGCACAAGAGGATGGACACCCAGCTGCTTAGCCACAGCGAAGGAGGGAGTGTAAGGGTTGGTGCGTTCCGCCTGGTGGATGATTTGCTTCGCGAAGTCTGGCTCCTTGTTTTTGAGCATTGAAACGACAATCTCAGCCTTGTTGCTGGCGTGGGCAGCGACTTCAAGAGGACGGCCGTAAGCATACTCGCCAAGGAAGAATGCACGAGTGCCACGGGGAAACTCTTCGTCGATGGGTAATGCTTCCTTCTCGATGAAGCGCTCGTCCTCGTTGACAACCTCGTCGACGATGGTTTGCGCAGCATAAGTACTCCTCAAGCTGGGGTTTTCGGCGTATTCCTTAATCAAGGCACCCTCCTCGGTACGGATGAGGCCCTTGAGCATGTGGACATATACTAGGCACTCAACCTGTCCAATCGTGATGGCCAGTCGCTTACCATGCCAGTTCTCAAGGAAATCAGCTTCCTTAGCCCAGTCCGCGGCTTCCCTGTTGTTGTGGTCTCTAGTTACAATATCTTTGCCGTCTTCGGCCAGTTCATAACTGAAGAGCTCATCCTGAACCCTGATAACCTTGGCTTCTTGGAGGAATGGGTACCCTACATAGCATCGCTGGCCGAGCTTCGCCTTCCAAGTTTCTATCTTGGTGCGATTCTCTGTGTCGGTCAAGGTGACAACAACACTGGGATTCCTGCTGTCCGCCTGGAACACATTGACACCGTAACCTTCAACAAGCTGGGCGGTATACGGAAGAGTGTGAAGTGAAGGGAAGCCTGCCAAAGCATCGACGTTCAGCAAGGCACCGCTGGTCAAGCCCGAGAGATACTCGAGTCCCTCCACGTCGGGAAGGTCGAAGATGTTTTCAATACAACGACAATTCTGAATCTCGGGGAAGACACCAGGGAGTGGGGAAGGATAGGTGAAGTCAACATCGGGCGAATAGGTGAACTTCAGAGGCACACCGAAGCCGTTTCGAGCCTTCTCGTCGGGCTCCAACAATTCGTTCTTTGGCGCCATGGCCGCCAACAAACGCTTCTCATCGATGAAAGGGATCTTGATGACCGCTTCCCAGTCCATCTTCTTGCCATTCATATCGAGCTCAAAATCTCGGGGGTAGAAATCAACAATGGGAGAGTCCGGATTCGTCATGAGGTCGTGATAAACCTTGGGTACGATCTTCTTACTTCGGTCTGGCAAGACACCCATAAGCTGTTCATACGGCAAGAAAGGCTGGCCCTTCTTGAAGTTGAGGTCTGCGCCAACGCCCTTGACAACATCTATATCATGTCAGTTGATAAGTTGAAAACGTGCGCATCTTAAACTCACCTGAAATGAGAGGCGCATAGTGATATCCATAGAACCAAGGCCACGACGCAATTCCCCGATAGTAGTAGTACAAGACCCATTGTAGACCTTGAACGTAGTTTTCGCACAGGGATGTGAGCTCCTTGTCATAATTGTCGGGGGCCCATTCCTCAAACTTTTGAAGATAGTACTTTGTCTTCCAGCCCTGATACTTGGTTTGGTAAAGCTGCTCGTAATTCTTCTGAGCATCCTCGGGCGTCAAGTCAATAACCGTAGCCTTGTCGTAGGTCTTCATTACACGATAAGCAGCGAGATTGCCCTCCTCCTCTTCCTCGTCATCGTCATCATCATCGTTGACTTTGGGAGGGAACGCAACAATAAGGTGACGGTGGCCCTCGTCGTCTTCCTTGGTAGACCATTGGAGATGCATAGAGTCCGCCAAGTCCTGAACGAACTTGCGATCGGCGGCGTTAAGGCTGGTGCCGAGGTCTAGAGGTTGATCGGAGCGCTTCGAGATGTAGGGTCGAATCTTTTGCTTCCACAAATCGCGCTGCGACGATGTGATAACAAGTTGACCCCCTTTGGGTGCCTTGGTCTCGGCGCTCTTGTTCTCCAACTTCTTTTCCATCTGTTTCGAAGCGAACCATTTCTCGTCTGAAACATCATACTCGAATGCGTCTATTTCGGTGTTGGAGAGTTCACCAAGTAGACGCTGTAGTCGCTCCATGTTGATGACTCCGTTCTCGTTGATATATCCATCACACTTGGGAAGGATAGATTTGTAGATTCTAAACATGTTCGCCAACGCGCCCTCGTTAATGTGCAGGCTGGGAAGGTTAGGCAAGAAATCGTTTCCGACAAAGAACGCCATCAAAATAAAGTCATCAATGACTCTTTCCAGATCGAATGGAAAGCTGAGAACACCGTTTTCTCCAAGCTCCTGAAACTCCATCTCTAGATACTCCCTGACGATGCAAAGATGAAGTAGGAAGAAATTTTGATGCTCAAGCTCTTTAGACTTGGTCTTGGAAGCCCGACCAAATGTCACCTCCTCTCGGAGAAGACAGAAATGGGGGTCATGGCTGAGCAGGCCAAGCATGATGAGATCAGCATCAAGACCATAAAGACAATGTCGCACATTGTGGTTGTAGTTAGGCTGAGCCTTGGCATTTCGAATGTACTCCATAATCTTGTGCTCTCCCTCACCAGGGACTTCGTGGCCGGATAGCACAATCTCGCATCCCTGCCAGTCCGTGTCTTCGGATACCTTCTTGTTGACAAAGTATCTCAGTTGCTGTGATAGTTTTGCCATGAATTCGGTACCTGTATTTGTCAGAAGAGTGATCTAGCACCTCAATGAGCGCGGACATACCAGGGGTAATGCAGTTACTGTCGAAAGGCTCCTCCTTGGGCATTTCAACGCCCTCTTTAATAGCCTTTTCACGGGCCTTTTCGGCGTCGAGGGCCGTTCGGAAACGTCGAGATCGCTGCTGGTTCATCTTGGCTCGTGGCGCAACACCATCAATAGCCATGAAGAAGAGCTGCTTGGGCTTAATCTTGCCAAACAGATGTTCGATGTAGTTGAATATGCGGATGAACATTTCCTCCTCACTGAGGCGGAAGGATACGTCCTCGCCTGCATCCTTGTGAGTACAGTTATGAATGATACCATTCATGTCGAGCTAGGCGACGGTTAGCGTAAGGTGGTAGCAGCAGAGAATTTAGGGCGGCGCACGTAAAGGCAGTCGAACTCGGGTATACGGTTCTCTGCAATGAGTTGAGAGATGGTAGGATATCGCTCGGAGAGCCATCTGAAGAACTTGGGGACACTGCGACGAGAAGAGTCAGTTTCTGAAGCTAGGGATGGAAATGCGACGAGAAGAGGGACATACCCCATCGCGACGAGTAGTGGACGATTTTCAGCCCACGCAAAGATTCAAAGATGCGAAAGTAATATGAAACTGGAGATTAACTCCAACTCGCCCGTAAAAATTGGGCGTAAAACGTAGAAAATCCTGTGGCAATACAGGATCGAAAGACAATGGTGACTCGACGTGGCGCCTGACAAACTGTGGAAGAACGATGCTATAACCAAGCGAATAGAGACTGGACGAGTACTGCTCTACAACGCCTGAGTGAAATGAGCGATGTCGCGTGAAAGCGCCGTGTTCTGAGAGGAGTTTGGGAGGTGAAAAGATGAAGGTTTGCGACGAATCGTGGTAATATCGTGACGATGCAAGTTCGATCCAAGTCCAACAGTCATGGAACCCCAAAGCAGCTGGCCCTGGGGCAACAAGGTGGGGCTCAGCCTGATGGAGGGGTTTAGCGGTATACTTTCTGAGTACAGATACTCGCTGCGGGCCTGGCGGAGCGGACGCGTATCGCGCATGTACCTCTTGCAGTGAATTAGAGCAATGTTCCGCCGCCGTGAGTCAACTGCCCGGACTGAGACACTACCTAAATTACGGGGCTTCTTACTCAGCCACAGGATATCCCACTTTCATGTGGCTGGTGATGGTCGCCAGCTCTTGTCACTTTACGCGCGACGCGTTGAGATCTACCTTTCTTTTCAGCCTTCTTGTTACTGTGCGACAACGCTACTCTCATCCTCAGCCGCGCAACCTGCGTTTTCTTCCACCAACAATTTTGACGTCAAAAAAGCGAACTTTGTGCCTACGGACCACTTGCTTTTACTGAGTAGACCTTTACGATAAACCAGTTCGCCGACCAAAGGAAACTAGCCCATCATGGCTCCTGCTCAATCTACAGAGCGCGATGTGGACAGTGAGTTTGCGGCCAGCCTTGCATCACATAGATGTATATTCGAGATGACTTACTCACGCAAATATAGTCGAGATGACCCACGAAGAAGACGATGATCAAGGAGAGCGTCTGATTAATGAAGGTATGGAATTCAAGAATCAATATGCTTTCACCATACTAACATTTGTTAGAGTACAAGACCTGGAAGAAGAACAGTCCCTTCCTATACGACATGATTCTGGGGCAAGTCGCAAGCCTTATATCACCACTAATACTCGCTCTAACATGTTATTCGTTCTAGGACGGCCCTAACTTGGCCTACTCTCACAGTCCAGTGGTTCCCCGATGTCAAGGAGCCCGAGGGCAAGAACTACAGGGTTCACCGCCTCCTGCTTGGCACTCACACTTCAGATGAGAGCCCCAACTATCTGCAAATCGCCGATGTTCAGATTCCCAAGGCTGTGGCGCCCAATCCCGACGATTATGATGAGGAACGAGGCGAGATCGGTGGCTACGGCAAGTCTGGCGATGTCGCTGCCATCAAGTGCGACATTGTCCAGAAGATCGAGCACCCTGGAGAGGTAAACAAGGCTCGCTATCAACCTCAGAACCCCGACATCCTTGCCACCCTGTGTGTGGATGGCAAGATCCTCATCTTTGACCGGACGAAGCACCCGCTTCACCCTACTTCTCTCGGCAAGGTCAATGCTCAAATCGAGCTCGTTGGTCACAAGGCGGAGGGATTTGGTCTGAATTGGAACCCTCACGAAGCAGGATGCTTGGCCTCCGGTAGCGAGGATACCACAATGTGCCTCTGGTAAGTTTCCGTGATCATGCTCAGGATACTCTGCTTACATTTACCACAGGGACTTGAAGACTCTCAAGGCTGACTCGAGAATTCTTAACCCTTCTCGCAAGTACACTCATCACACTCAGATCGTCAATGACGTTCAGTACCATCCCATATCCAAGAATTTTATCGGTTCCGTCTCCGATGATCAGACCCTCCAAATTGTCGATGTACGACACAGTGAGACCGCCAAGGCAGCGGTGGTCGCTAAGCGCGGTCATCTGGACGCGATCAATGCCCTGGCGTTCAACCCTAACTCGGAAGTGCTGGTGGCCACCGCCTCAGCAGACAAGACAATCGGTGTCTGGGATTTACGAAATGTCAAGGAGAAGGTCCACACTCTGGAGGGTCACAACGACGCTGTCACGTCTCTGGCTTGGCACCCTACTGAGGCTGGCATCTTGGGAAGTGCCAGCTACGACCGAAGAATCATCTTCTGGGATCTTTCACGGGTCGGTGAGGAGCAATTGCCCGACGACCAGGACGATGGTCCCCCTGAACTGTACGTGGAATATGGAAAGGCTTCTATAGTACAATTGCTAACAAACTTCTAGGCTGTTCATGCACGGTGGTCACACAAACCATCTGGCTGATTTCAGCTGGAACCCTAACGAGCCTTGGCTCGTAGCAAGTGCTGCGGAGGATAACCTGCTGCAGATCTGGAAGGTAGCCGAGTCCATTGTAGGTAAGGATGACGGCGACTTGCCTGTCGATGAGCTCGACCGATAGGTGAGGTGGAAGTTCGTGGAGAAGTTCCGGTCTTCATAGGATGAGGAGACGCAGCAGCTCTGGAAGCGGTGGCAGCAAATGAGAGAGTTGCCACCAGCGATGAGAAGCGATTTATCCTAGTGTAAGATTTACAAGTACTTGGAAGGGGTTTTGAGCCAAAAAGGATGATACACACTTTTTTCACGTCACCCTAGTTAATGTAACACGTTTTCTATCACCTTTGGCTGTGAAATACCGAGTCCCGTCCGCAGTATCTCTCGCAAGTGCGAGGCACTGCCAGGCACTGCCAGGCAGCTGGCAAGCCCTGACACCTTCATATGCATGAGCTTGGTTGACCTGGTGGTTCATATTCGTTTGGCTATTGACAGTGTTTGTTTCCTATTGTTCGTCCCTTATTGCGGGTGCCTACCTAGGTAGGTAGCTATTGTTCGTCGCAAACAATAGAAAGCGCACCTCGAGGTTAAGTCATCTTCTTTCTACGATAGCCTCATGCTCTTTTCTCCGCAACACAACCAACACAAACCTTACTAAAACATCACGACTCTTCATCACCTTCTGTTTCACTCTTTTCCGCTGTCGTCATGGCTTCTAATCCTCCCCTTTCGGGAGGTCCTCCAGCTTCGACGAACAATGCGCCCCCCAATGGCCATACTGTACAGCCAACTGCGAGCAACGCCCCTCAATCTACAGCGAGCTCCCAAGCTGGTCAACAGAATCAAGGCCAGTCTTCGCGCGAACTTCTCGCTGATCCAGAAGGTCCGGTGGAACTATTGACAGACCATATGCGACAAAGACTTGAAGATGCTCTTGAACGCAGAGCTCGCACTGAGGAAGACCTCCAAGGCCTTGGCGTCAATCCCGAGGAGTATGAAGAGGATGACAACATGATGGAAATCAATGATACAAAGGAGGCCAGCATCGAAATCGACAGTCTCAAAGATCGGATCAACTCGCAGAAGAGAATCAAGTTCTCCAAAGCCTATGTCAATACCGTGTTCGAGGGCGAAGATCCCTACAACATCGAGGACGAGATTGATCAGCTCACTCTCAGTCTCAGGCACACTAGCCTTGATATCATCACAGCTCTTTGCTGCAATCTTGAACTCGCTATTGAGATCGGCAAGCATCTTGCCCCCAAGGACATCGTCAACCTCTACATCGCCAATGCTGGGTTCCGCAAGGCCGTCGACGGCCACATGCTCTCTTGTATCCGCATGTGGATTGACACCAGAGCACGCGAGGCTGGAAAGATCTTCCACTGGAAACTCTATGGCAAGATGCTGATCAAAGACCCGGCTGGCCGCAAGTCAGAGCAGGATGACGCTCGTTTCCTCCACAACATTTGGGAAACTGCCAAGTTAAACCCCGATCACATTCGCCTGATCCCTGGCTTCAAATACCTTCAGATGGTCATCGGCCGTGACCGCTACTGTCGCCAGATCCTCGCTGTCATGGCTCGCATGGGCTTCCGCATGCCTGACACCATGTACAGCACTTTGCTACGACTTTGGGTCCTTCTCGAAGTCTCTACCACTCGCCAGAGAAATACCTTCCTACGAAACAAGAAGTATTGGACGGATCAACACCTCTACAATGTGCAATTCTTCCTTGTCAAGCTCGCCATGGCCTTTACGCACCCCTTTTTCCATCCTATCAACATCGACATGGTCAAACTCATGATGGGCCAAAAGGGCCTCTACCCTCTCTGGCAGTGCCTCATGCGACACAAGTACAGAAACGTCACAGAGCTCATGGAACTGAAGGCGAGCTACGACATGCGCCTTCCTCGGCGCACGTGGGAAATGTTGAGGCAGCGCAAGGTCGAAAAGATCTTTAATGTTGAGATCCGTAAGCTTGGGATTGGCCATACTGAAGGCTGGGGCAATGGCGGATTACATCTTGCACGCCCTGATGAGGTGATCCCCGTCGAGGCAGTCATGCGTGCACTCCATCTCGATGATCATATCACCCAGATGATGGTCTGGGGCTATATCGACTTTGAAACTGGAGAGAACCTCGTGCCTACCGAAGAGGAGATGTACATTTCGGACGAAGAAGAAACTATGGCCAAGGCTGACAACGCTCATCATTGGCAGCGCAAGCATGCCCTCAAGAAGCGCTGGACCGAGCTCACCCCAGAGGAGCAGCAGGAGATCAAGGATGACGACAAAGACGAGCAACTGCGCGCCATGGCCTGGTCATCATCCGACAACTTCAACGCCCGCGGAAGCTATGAGAGTGAGAGTGAGAGCGAGCCCGACACCGACAGCGACGAGGGCTACAACATCAATACTGAGATCGATCGAGGCTACCGCATGCCCCCTCCTCCCAAGCAAGAGGACCCTGAGGATGGGATGCCCAGCGCCGCAGACACTGAGGCCTGGCACAATCTGTGCCGCGAGCTCATTCTCGACACGGTTCCTGAGGTGAACGAAGCAGATTACAACCAGGCCAAGCGCTGGAATGATTTTATTGAAAACGACAACATGGGCAACGCGCCCCCAGGTGATGATGAGGTTCCCATGGGGAGAGAGATTCCCGAGCACATTCGGGCGATGATAGCAGAAGTGGCTGCCCGTGGTCAGCAAAACGCTGCTAATGCCAATTTCAATCTCGATCTCAGCGGGGGTGATGGGGATAGCGATGAGGACATGGATGAAGCTGAAGAAGAACAAAGCGATGAGAGCGACGAGGATGACGATGATGATGATGATGATGATGATGATGATGATGATGAAGCTGGAGAGGGTGACGGTGATGAGGGCAATCAATGGTAACAACAATTGGCCAGTAAGCTTGGGGAAATAAGGCAATGCACCTCGTGTTGCTTTCACAATGTACGAATAGATACCGCTCAATCGAGTCAAATGACAGATATGTAACAATCCCCTAGACTATGCAATTCTCATCCTGTGCCTCTGTTTTATACCTGTAGTCTCATCATGTCCCAACACTATGCGCAAAGATCTACACATGTTCCCACAATCTTGATCTTGACCTTGACCTATGCATTCCTTGACGCCCAGCGTGAGCCCAAAGGATCCAAAACAATGAAACAAAAGCACTTCTTGAGCATCCTATCCTATAGTATGCAACATATAATGACAAGCTGGGAGAGTTTCCATATCTAAAGGATCCAATCCATACACCTATCGACCATGAAAGGGGCAGGTTCAAGGAGAGAAAAGCAGATACAACATGTGAAGAAATGAAATAGAAGATAGCCTCCTACAGCCCAACCGTCCAACCTAAACCGTCCCATCCAAATATGTACTATCTTCTGACCCCTGGTTCATAATGAGTGTTAACACCACGGTCCCTAGAAGAACCTCCAAGGGGCAAGAGAAAGCAAATTGACTTGACATGATGAGAACCCTAGCACCACCAGCTCCTTCGAGCAGCAAACAAAGATGTAGCTGTATCCAGCCCTTGTGGGATAACATCCCTTTTGACACCCCGACTCCTCCGATCCGCAGCCCAAAGTTCCGTTGGTGATTTATCAACAGCCACTCCATCCAGCTCCCCAGCTCCTGTGCGTCCCAAGCGAAATCAGACAAAAGTGAAGGAGAGATGCAAATATTATCAAGAAACAAAAAACAATGTGTAAGAAGTATGACAAAGTCGTACTCGTAGAGGGAAAAAACGAACGACAACATGAACAGAAACGGGGGCAGGGATGAGAGATAGGTAAGTAATAGAGAAAAAGCAGTTAGTTTGTCGGGCACTGAGCCGCCGACACTGGTCAACTGGATATTTGAGTCACACACAAAGGCCATGATATACCCTTACACACACTCCCCTTCGCTATGCACCCAACCCCGTAACCGAATTTCCAGCAATACCGCCACCGTCCCTTGAAGCCCAGAGACAACATCGTCGATGGTCATGTTGAGCCAAGACCAGACTCTACCGCCCCTGGGCTTGTCAAATATAAAACAGACAGTGGCCCCAGCAAGCAATAGCCCGTACCATATGGACTCGTCCGTCAACACCAAGGAAAACAAACCCTGGCATTAGCGAATTAATCAAGTCACTTTTGTCTTCCAACCTTTGAAATTTTGTAACACATCCCACCTTAGAATCAAGTATCCGACACTCCGACCTGGTCTTCCGAAACCAATACACACACCGTTCCGCCTTTCCTTTGTGAGAACAACCAAGCCACAAGGTATTTGCCAATAACAAATGTTCTATGTTCATCATTCAAAGTCATTTTCGCGCAAAAAAAAGTGACACGGAACCGTCCCACCCTCGTATATGAAGAGGTAGACGGCTCAGAGAGAGCGTGCACACACAGCGGCCCGGCTATAACAGTCTTTGCGCTGCCTAGGCAGGCGACTTGTTGGGAGGAGCAGAGCCGCCGTTCTGGCGGCCGTCTCCGCTAACCGAGAGACCGCCGATGCCGCTCGAAAGGAACGCGAAAGGGTCGTTCTCGCCATTGCCGCCGCCGTTGTTGGCATTGTTGTTATAGAAGTTGTTGGAGGGTCCGCCGGAAGCAGGTCCGTTAGTGGCCGACTGGAAAGCAGCCTCAGCAGCCCGGCTATCGAAAGGGCCGGCGGAGTGAGACGCAGGGCCGGATCCAAAGCTGCCGTGGGTGTTCAGTGAGCTGGGGTAGGCCGCAGCACCACCGCCGAGACCGGAGGGGAGATAGTGGCTGGGAGGGCCACCAAAGTGCTGTTGGTTGTAGCCACCGCCTGAGCCACCAAAGGAGCCACCAGAGCCGAAAGCTCCAGGTCCGGGGCCACCTCCCATAGATCCCTGGTTCATGCCGTACTGAGAGGCATTGTCCATGGGCGAGGGATAGCCTGAATCAGCAACGACAGCAGCGCCTGCACGGCTAGCGCCACAACGAAGACAGCACACGTTCTTGGCAAAGTTGTGGTAGCCACACACTTCGTTTCCGCACTTCCAGTCACCAGCACGGAACGGCACAACGCCGCTTCCACCCATGCGTCCACCGCCGTGGCCCATAGGACCGTGGTGACCGCCATGAGGAGGAGGAGGCATCATAGCAGGGGGTCCGTAACCACCATATCCACCACCTCCGTAGTTGTTGCCACCACCAATATCATTCGAGGGGCCGGCACCGACGGCGGGGAATGAGCATCGGAAGCAAGCAGTTCGGCGCTGGAAGTTGGAGAACCCGCAAGAGGGGCAGGTCCAGTCACCGGGACGAGGGCGGTTCTTGCTGGGAGGGAAAGGAGTCAGGATGTCCTGGGCACGGTCGAGCACACGGCTGGAGGAGGGCGAGACCTCAATGGCCTTCTCATTAAGTGCACGACCATTCATACAAAGGCTCTCGGCAGCCTGAAGCTGGTTAGCATGTGGACGATACAATTTTCATGGGTAGAATAGACATAGTAACGCATAATAAAGATGAAAAATGGGTTAACACACCTCCTCGTGGGAAGAAAATACGGCAAATCCAGTGCCGGTAGGCTTGTGCTGCTCGGGGGTTCGAAGAGTCCAGAACGCAATGGGTCGACCACCGAATTGGGTGAACCAGCTCTCAAGCTCGGACTGGGTAGTGTCATGGGGAAGACCAGACATGTGAAGGACCTTGCTTCTCTCCGAAAGGAAAGCTCGAACGTCGGCACGGGCATCCATAGGTCGAGTCAAGACATCGGGGTGTTCCTGAGGAGGCTGCGACTTTCGGATCAAGCCACGGAGAACCCGGGCAAGGGTGATGGCCTCCTCCATCGCACGTCGTGGCGAAGCTGGGGCGAGAGCCTGCAGGTGGAATGGGAGGTTATGCTTAATGGGAGCACTCGACTGAACGGGCTCAACTTCGAGAGCGGCGCAAATGTTGGAGAGCATCGAAGGTCCGAATGGTAGGGACTCGGGGTGGTGCTGCTGCCAGCGCTGGTACTCGGTGCGGAGGTCGAAAGTGCGCGAATGCTGAAGGTAAGGAGGGAGAACGACAGCCTTGTCGCGGGCTTCACGGGGAAGCTGAACACGGAGGTCCCAGGCATCGAGGGTAACGAAGACGAAATCGAGGTTCTTGGAGGTCAAGTACTCAGTAGCAAATGTGTCGAATCGGGTGATAGCGTCTCTAAAGGTACCAGCGTTTCGAACATGCTCCCAAGTCAAAGTCGTCAGGCTCGCTGCAGAGATATTCTGTTAGTGAAAATGTTCCTGACCGAATCGAAATCGCCAGCAGCGGTAAAATTTGGTATTCGTGCGCGTGGTTGGCGGAGTCCAGCAACGTGGAGCAAATGAAGATGGAGAGGCTCTGGGGCAGTAGCGTCAGAAACTTACTGCACAGGGGAGTAATGGGAGTGTTAACGGGCTTGACGAGGACGCTCTCGTGGGTAATCTAGTGATGGAAGAGCTAGTCAGCAATCCAGGAGATATAATCAAGTAGTTGGGTCCCTTTTAAGAACATAGACCCTGAAAGCTCAGGGTGTAGGGGAAATGGTAGAATTGCGGCTTCTCACCTCCTCGAGAGAGTTTGCGTCAATCAAGATCCAACCAAGCTCAATCACTTCGGCCGAGTCCTTTGTCACATAAACGCCGTGCTCGTCGCAGGTGGTCGCAACGTGAATTACGACATAGCGGTCGATGTTTAGCTGAGAAAGCTGTTGTGAAGACATCTTTGCGATAGAATCGATCGGACGAGGGCCGACAGCGAGATGTAGATGGAGAGGAGAAGAAAGAGTGTTCGATTTGCGGGCGACACGGACAAGGCGGTCGGCAGCGGAGGGATCGCAAGGATACCGTTAGGTCGTCGTAATAAGAAAAAACACTCGAAAGGCGTATGGATATTAAGGTGCAACTAACTAGCCTGTGGCCCGGCCAGGTCGCGATGATGGAGGTAGAAAGAATAGGTGAAGGTGGGTGACAGGAAGTTGACGGGAATCGGATGTGGATGTGGCCAGTGGAAGCTTCCTTCAGGGGAGCCGGGACGGTACCAGTTACGAAAAGGGCCTCAGGCGCTTTCGTTGGTACATGCCATCGAGTAACCACCTCCATATTACTAGGCCCGTAGATTCTAGGTAGTGGGGAAAACGTCGGGTGTCAGCACACGCTATCAGGTTATTTAAAGAAGTGCAATATGGATGAAAGGAGTTCATTAGAATATACGGAGATTCTTGTGCATGCTAAGGCGGCGTAGTGAAGTCATTCCTGATGACTTTAAATGCTGATGCAGTCGATTAGAGTTCGATGTATTCAGATTCAAGACGTTGAAAGTGTAAATACTATACATGGCCGTGACTTTACTCAAAGTTCCTCCAGATATCCGACCTTTGTTTCCTCAACCCAATCCAGCGACCTCCCCTGAGCTGATGCCACCTTACAGTGGTTACAGTGGCCCTGCAGGGGATAAGCAGCTAGTACTGCGAATTAGCCAGCACCAGCACTGACGGGAGGCAGCCTAGCCGTTAGTGACGACGGGCAGCTGGAGCCTCGCGGGCACCTCAACGGCTCGGGTTAAGGTTGTCCGGGATGGGATTGAATTTGACAATGTACAGAAATAGTATTTCGTCAGTTTCCCAGGAGCTCTGTCAGGAACTTGAGTAGACATGTTTGTATCTTTGATCCATTCTTATTCAACGCTCACGCCGCCCAAGCAGTTGGTTAATGGACCGTTAGGATAAACGGTCTGTTACAGTACTAAATGTTCACTACGTATAAACTTGAGCGTGATAAGCTCCCGTTCATCCCATGCGTTCACATTCGACCAGGAGCCAGGTGAGGGAGGTAGGTACCTATAGCTTGAGCTCTTTAACTTTCCGATATTTCCGGATCCTACCATTCTCAACTATCCTTGATGATTTGAAACTTGACATTCTCTTCAGAAAGACTCGTCATGCGAATCCCTCCGCCAAGACAGAAACTAACCCTACCGCCCATACTCCACGGTTTTGACAGTTCCTAATTCGTCCTTCTAGCCCTTCTACACCTACCAACAGGGCAGCCATTTACCCAACCCGCTGATACACTGTAGCGACCACGCGTACGATTACCAACCACATTTCAGCAGCTCGTATAATATCTGCATGGCTGAGATACTAAAGCAAGGGCGGGTTCGCAACTGAGCGAGAGCTGAGGTTTACCATCGAGAGATACCTATGTAGCTCAAGTTTAACATCCAAGGCTGAAGTTTGAGTTCGAGAGAAGATAACCGTTTTGCCATTGACTTTTTACTCGCATATGAGATGGGATGCATCGAGTTTACTTAAAACAATACCGTAGCTTGACAGCCTCATTATCAGAATAAGCTCCAATCTCATTTCTGTAGCTAACCTTATCCAGCTGACCATGCGGAATAGGACGCTCCAGACTTTGGCATGTATTATCCCTCGCATTTTCTCGCCAAACGAGCAATAAAGCCCCTGAGGAACATGATCACCCAGACAGACATCGATGATGAGGCAGGATGACCTTGCATATGTGAAAAGTCCCACCTTCGCGCGGAGGCTTGAATTACCGCCTTGGGTGAGGCGTCATCTCGCTCCAACAATATCAGTCCACAATGATGTCGACCCCCTCATCTTCCTTCGTCTTTCTACAGTACATACATGTACCTATTTTTTGCCATTGACAGACAGACCAGAGCGATCATTTCTTTTCATTGATCAGATTATTATCTCTTGAATCGTCAGCTTTTGACCCTATCCTATTTGATGCCTGTATTAAGCTGCAGGACCCCCCCAGCTACCTATTCTTTCTACCGATTGATGGGGCTGTTTGACCGGGTAAACGACGTTGAGCGGCTTTACGGAACTACATATTCCGTCAAGCTCAGGGGTCCCATTCAGATGAATTCCCGGGGCGAGAGCTAACAGCCAAGCAAACTCCTTGAAACCAGCCTCAGAATCTGCCTGGCAGTTTCGGGGTTCACGGGCTAGAAGGGGATAGTTGTATTGCCGTTCTACGGAGCACGCACTCCGACACGAAGAGCAGCTGGGTACCAGCCACTACTGAACGAACAATAATAATGGAAACTACTGTCATCTGAAGCGGCAGGCCTGCTTCCACCAGGAACACGCCAGCTCGGCCCACGAGGTTGTGCTGTAGCACCATTTAACGGTCAATGACTAGGTTAATTAGGCGGTCGCTCACCTCAGCATCGGCGCCTCAGACCCTTTGTTCGAAACTCACTTGTGTTCATGGCTCATCCCTTCCCCTGGTAAGCTCCCCAGGGTTCTGACCGTTGCTGGCGCGGAAGCGGAAGAAGCGTAGGGGACCGTCACCCCGCCCAACGGCTTGGGACTATCCATCCTTGCAAGCAGAAGCAAAGAGGCAAGGCTTCTCTCTTAAGATAGCAGATGGTTTTGTCTCAGACAAATCTCCAGGCCAAGGTAAAGTAATAGTATATGGAGGTGTGAAGCTGCAAGCAAGCAGAGGGGCAACTCCACGCTTCAGCCGGTCCTTAAACACAGGGCAGCATAAGACGGGATTCTTGGCGGGGAATAAGGTACTAACCGTACTTATCCTACTATTTCTTTAGCAGCAGAATAACTACTGGAGTAGTATGCTTAAAAAGAAGAAGAAAATCTATCGAGTTTTAGATTTAAAGGAGAAGATTAAGCAGTTCTTTGTCTTATGTCTTATGGATGTGACGCTTTTGTTTAGTTAGGGCACATTTCCAACTTATCCTGACCTACCTTACCTAGGTAAATCGAGGAAACTGTCTCGGCGCCGCTCATCACATGCTCACGCAGCAATGCACTGGAGGCAACATATCGAATTGTATTCGAGAACTATTGCCCCTCGCAAGGACCTATTGCTAAAAAGAACGCACGGGCAACATCGCAACACCCAACGTCGCACTGCAATAACAACGCCGCGTCACAACAGGAACCGCTGTGATATGAATAACATGATGCAGGTAATGGTAGCATTCACGCGCCCATGGTATGGCATGACAAGGCATTGGCCAAGAGACAAGGCTCTTCTTGGGTCGTTGGTACGAAGCAGTTTTGAAATACCCGATAGGTTCATGCCTGAGACTCGCGCGCGCCTCCAGTGTAAGAGGGATGATCCCCCATCGATTGAAATGCATGTGCTCTGTTGTGCAGTACTCTGCCGGCGGTTAGTACTGTTCGAACGCCAAACCTGAAAGTTAGGCAATTTTGTAAATTCTAGAATCATCAATTTGAATGCTTTCAAGTTTTGCTTTGAGTTGGTCTCTTGGGTTTCTTTCTATCACGGCACATGCTCCGGCGCGGCGCCGCCTGCCTACGTCATTGTTCTAGCCGCACGTCACAGACAAGTTGGAAGGCCTCACGTTACTTGCCTGAATTAGCATTTGGTTACGCGGCGCACAAGCTTCTTGAACACTTTTTGTGACTACTCTGTTTATCTTTCTTCAACAACCTCTCCTACGTAAACAACTTCTCCAGCAACGCATCGGACATTTAGTTCACAAATTTGCAGCAAAGCACTTACACAACTCACTCGACTCATTTCAGACGTCGCATAAACAACCGCAAACATGGGCGCCATTTCAGCTGTCTTCCTTGTCCTCATTACCATCCTCTGTACGTCACTAACCCCTCGCGATCGCCAGAGATGCAGAGGATACTAACGCGCTCACAGTTCCCCCCATCGGCGTATGGGCCGTCTCAGGATGCGGAATGGGTAAGCTAGCATTTCTCTCCCAGTCCACACGATTAATATGCTAATGCAATGGGCGTTTCCCAGATCTGTTCATCAACATCTGCCTGACCATTCTGGGCTACATTCCGGGTCATATCCACGCTTTCTACCTGGAGTACGTCTACTACGACCGCCGAGAGCAGGCCCGCGAAGGCCGCTTTGCGACAGGACCGGCACCAGGCGTGTACTCTGATAATGTGCAGACTGGAGGACAGGGCTATGGAACGATTGGACACTCCACGGCCTAGGATGTATTTATGTTGGGAGGATGATTCATGCTATTAGTGAGAAGGGAAGACGGCGATATGATTCATACCGCCCGGAGTTGGCCTGGTTAGTGATGACATGGGGGATTTAGACATATTATGGGCTAGGGGTCAATAATGAATGATATTCCTAAGGCGGTATTGGGGTGATGCCTATGTCGTTCCTGTTTTAGCATGTAACGGCCCCAGATGTTCAATACGGCGGCTGTTTTACTCATCCATGCCGTTTGATGATCTGTAAGTGACATGATTAACATTGTGGTATCCCCTATAGTACAACTACCTATGGGACGCATCAAAGGACTACCGAAGATGGTAGGTGGTGATTTCTTAATTTATTACATACTCTCTGAGCAGGTCATTAGTGTCAGACACGCATGCAGATATGCACTGTACATTTTGGTTGGTTTGATATGAATCCAGTGCTGGGAATTAATAGGCTGAAAGCTCCAATCATTACATGATGGACAACGAAGCACATGTCAACAGCCCCGCGTTAGCATACAGGAAAAGGCAGAATACCATTATGAATGTACTTGGGTTTTGTACTACTAGGTATGAGTTGTCACCTTACTAGCTAGCCCCGTTGTGAGATGCATGTGTTGTGTTTTACCGAGAGGATGTCTTGTCCAACAATACCAGAACGAGACAGCTCTTTAGCCACTGCGTAACTCTTGGCACAAGTTAAAATACAACGACAACATGATGGATCAATTGACTATTTTACTTCTCCTAAAGCTCACAGCAGCATGATCAGTTCATCAGCAGCAAAAGAAATCATCAAATGATCGACATTTTATCTCTAGGCTGTTCAGGGTAGAGACATGTAGCTAAGTGACGACAACCAATCAGAGACACTGCGGGGATGTTGACCGAGGTGTGCTCGACCCTTTTATCGACAGCCACGACACTCGTGCATAACGGCCAAGCCAGTTTGACCCGATTGGTTTTTGGTTTTGTTATCAGCTTCAAATATTGAATTTTAATTACCTACCTACCAAAAGAACAAACACAAGGACACGTTAACTTAAGAAAAGAAGGAGAAGCTCCTTCCCCTCTCCTTCTTTTGTTATTCCTTACCAATTGCTCTTGCTGTTGTTTGTCTTTTACTGTAAAGACTAAGGTAGGCCCGGTTATATCCACCGCCCACCCACTCATTAAGTTAAGCTTTTGTCTCTCTCCCCTCCTCTAGTTTGGTCTGGTCTGGTCTCGTCAACTCAGGTCTATCATCTATCAACTTCTCATCCCGCGTTCCCCTTGTCTTACTACGCCGTACTTGTAGCCCAAAAGAGTCAAAGCCAACGCAAACTCAAACGCAAATCGATTGTTGTTTGTACCCTTTGCTTCTGTCTGTTGCATCCTGCATCCATCGACCCCACCGCGTCGTGGCATCGCATGGCATCGCATCCCATCCATCTGCACCAACAGACAAGCAGCCAAGACGAAACAAGACATCGAGAACTCTGAATTGTCTCTGACCTTCTCAACTGGTCTGTCTAGCAGAGCTATGCCCTCCTAGTCACTTGAATTCATGCTCCTGCGTGTACGATACCTGTACATTCTACACATCGGCTTGCTGGCTTATCTACCGCTGTCTCTTCGCGGCCTGGCCTCTCCATTCCCGGGATACCTTGCAGGTCCTAGACCGGCTGTCGACTACGACAATCATCATCCCAACGACATACCCATCTCACCGTTCGGTTGCCACCCTGAACGTACACCTCTATACCTCATACTAAAGATCGACCTGCAAAGCTAAGGTACTATACCTACCTGCTTGCTACCTCCGAGCCTCCAATGCCCGCCCCCATTGATGCACACCTGGGGTGACATTTGCTCTTGACTACAAGTCTACACCTCGCTCTATCGCCTCCAAAGTACCATACTCACCTACAAAGACACAACACATACTCGCATACATATATATAAATATCCACTCCACGGAACTGGGTTCCGGCTTCTCATCATGCCGCCTTCCACCGCTCATCAACCTTTGGAACCGCCTCAACCCCATCAACATAAATCATCTCGACATCGCGCCTCCGCCTCCACCTCATCCGCTCCAGCCCTCAGCAAACCCCGTCGACAATCTCTCCAATTCTCCTTTCCGCCTCTCTTCCAGTCCAATACTTCGTCGACAAGCCTCGTGCCTTCGACTGCTGAGGGTAAACCTATCCCTGTGGACAATTCCACAGCCGAGCATCGAACATCGGCCCTCCGTGAGCTCAACTCCAACTTCCCGACCCGTCACCGATACGCACAATCCACTGGTGCCCAGAGCAGTACCTACTCACAACCTGTGATCGTCCGAAGCTACTACGCTCCTGTGCCGGCTCAACCCACCGGCGCTGACAGAGGTGTCATCGTCGTGAACGGCCGAGGGCATCGTCCGGCACACTCCGAGAGTAGTGGTCCTTCGGCTCTTGTGCGGCGTGTTCTACCTTTTGGCTCGAGTACAACATCGACTAGGAATGGAATGCTGGGCACCATGGTGAAGAACCGAACAAAGAAGCGATTCGAGAACGAGCCCGAAGAGCCAAAGCTTCCATCAGTCGATGCCTTCCGCTTCAAGAGCTTCATGGCTAATCTGGAAGATCAGAGTGGTGGTACCGACATCAACGCTGATTTAGACCGCATCGCCGAGATCTGTGCCAAGTCACGGTATTCCCTAAGTAACCAGTACGAGGTTCATTATGCTCCCCATGGGTCAGGCTCGGCGTTTGTGTCTGGAGGTGGTGAGAGCCAGGACGCTCAAGGACCCACCCTCCAAGCTGTGTCATCAGACGATGAGAGAAATATCAAGCGATCCAGGAAGCGGCCCATGGGCGTTAGGAGAAATAGCAGGGCCATGGGAACTCTGGAGACTATAATGTCCTCCAGTAGATCTTCAGACGAGGACAAGTCCAAGAAGAAGTCTGCTGCGGAAATCGCCGAAGAGGTCCGTGGCAGGACTGCTCAGAAAGGCTCCAGCAGACATGGGTCGGCATCCCCTTCTGAGGACGGAGCTAACGAGGTCGTGGTAGTCGAGGAGGAAGTCCCACAGAGAACACCCCGACAACGGAGGTCTGGCTCCCTGGCCCTTATTGACGGTACCCGGCTGAGTATGCACCTGAACGACGTGGACTCAAATCGAACTACAGCTGCTGGCCTCGTGAGTGAGCCTGCTCTACCTCAGACATCAAGTAGCCAGCTTGAGATTCGAACTGCCCCCGAAACGACACACAAGGAGCATCTCTCTGGACCTTCCAAGACGAAGCCTGCAGCTACGGAGGGATTAGATCAACCAGTTGTACATGGTTCTATGTCTTCTGTCGAAGCGTCAAACTCGAGGAACAATTTTATTTCCACGCTTAGTGGCTGGATGTCTTGGCGTTCCCCTGACCATTCGCCGGCACCTAAGGGTCGCGCTGAAGGTAGTCTACGTGAGCTCCTGAAAACTAGAGAGTTCAAGGGCAAAGGCATCGAGGCGCCGGCCTACCAGTAAGGAGGGACACGGAACTCATATGAGAGGAATACAGCACTCTCAGAAGCATTTCCGGATGATTCCAAAAAGGGCATTTTACTTCGAGAACCCACCGAAAACACAACGAGCGACAATGACATGATGAACAGTTTACGATATTATGAAGCCAGCAATGATACATGACTCAGGGGCAAAAAAGGTATGGAAAAGTCAAAAGTTTGTTATCAAATCGTATATTTTTACATGGAGGGGTTCACTATATAAATAAGGTACTTGTGAGACAGCACCGCAAGACAAAATTACTTGCTATAGCTGTGTAGCTTTATGGGTGACGCGAGAACTTGGCTGTATGATATTCGACGTTATTAGGAAGGCTAGGAGTATATTACACGGCGGTGATCCTTGAAAGATCACTTACGGATGGTTATTACCGCCCTGCAGCATGGCTAAATATACGTCAATGGGTATCACGTCTCGTGGTGCTTGATTTGACATTTTTATTATTCACTGCCTCCATCATTTCTATATGTCAACATTATCTTGCCACGTCCTCAGCATCACCAAACCCTACCCTTCTCTTGAGCCACCCTAGTCCCACGTCGATAAAGGTATAAAAGTGAGACCACAGACACTGGCGCTAGTATAAAAAACAATAACAAAATCCCAATGCCAAGGCTGCATTTTGTGCAAGTCAAAAGCTCCAAAGTGATATGAAGCTACTGAGCCTCGACTGAAATGAAGCTTGATCCTGATATATAAAAACAAAACGCCTGAAATTCGGCTGCATCGGGAAGAACGAATATCCCATGAACTGGTTATAAACGTAAACGTAGACGTTGATTTTGCCCAGAAGACTCCTGTAAGCGACGCAAAACGTTGTCTATGTTTTGAGGTGGGTGTGCGTGAGTGGGTAATAACTGCTTTGTAGTAGATAGGCATGTGACAATCACTATGCTTGAGTGGTCGTCTTTGCCGAAGTTTCTGTTGGCGGTGGTTTGTTTCCGCCGTTTTTGTCAACTTGTAGCCGTTTGGCTTCTCGCTGATCGGTCCCTTCGTTGACACGCTTCTTGTCCTTCTCTTTTTCTCGGCCAGCACCATCCTTGGCCTTTCTGGCTTCTCTCTCTCGTCGATCATTCTCCTTTCGTAGAGCTTTAGACTCAAACTCATGCCAGTCGTTGTGGGTTGATAGCCTTTAAAATGATTAGCGTACGAGACATGATGAAATTGTGTCCTGAACAACTTACTCAGTGGCCTGTCGGGGCTGTGGTGCCTCCTCCGTAAAGTAGGCGTGCTGGAGTACTTGGGCAGCATTAGGACGTTTATCAGGATCGTAATGGAACATGGCCGAGAGTAACTCGAATGCCGCCGGTGACATCTTGTCGCGGTACTTGTCTGCAAAGACATTCTTCCTCTTAACAGTTGGGCGCAAAAGCTCAAACCAAGACATGTCGACCAAGCCAGGCCAGTCTTTCAGAGTGGGAGTGCCCATGACGTTGTATATCTTCTCCAGCTGGCTGAGCTCGGTGCCATCGCCGGGAAAGATGGCATTTCGGTCAAAAATTTCAACCATGACACATGCTGCACTCCACACATCGACAGCAGCAGTGTATTTGGTCTCACCAAGTAACAGCTCTGGCGAGCGATACCAAATAGTAATGACTCGGTTGGTGTAGTCGAGCTGATGACGTTTGGCGTAGAAGCGAGCAAGGCCGAAATCAGCAATTTTGAGCACGCCCTCATTGCTCACAAGGATATTCGCCGCCTTGATATCGCGATGGAGGACTCCCCTTGTGTGAAGATAGTCCAAACCCTCGAACATCTGTTTGGCGAGGTCCTTTTTCTGAGCTGCTTCCAACTTGAAGGTTGGGTGGTTCAAAAGTCCTGTAAGATCATGCGACAGGTACTCGAAAACCATGAAGCAATCATTCTTCTCAACCATGACCTCCTGAAGGTTGACAATATTGATATGTCTGAGCGACTGAAGGAGCTTGATCTCTCGGACGGCTGTGACAGGGAAACCATCACGCTCACCCTCCATTCGGATTCGCTTGAGAGCAACCATTCCCTTAGTGTAGACATTGAGACCCTTGAATACCTTGCCATAGGTGCCAGAACCAACAACGGACTCGTTTCCAGGTTTCCTGAAAAAGACAGATTCCGAATCCACCAAATCAGCCGGAAGAGTCGGACGTGCTTTTGGTCGCTTCATGATCTTCTTCACCTTGCGCATCCTTGGCGCTGTCCTGGGCCCTTCTGGAGGTTGGCGACGATCATGCCGTGATCGAGATGACGCTGGCTCTGTCGGTGCGCTTCGGGGAGGTTCTCGGTCTCGTCGGTCTCGGCTCTGATCTCGATCACGCTCTCGGCTGTCCTTGGGAGGCTCCCTTTTAGGGGCGGCATTGAGCTTTTGCGATATCTCAGGCTTTGGTGCTGTGACTGCTGGCTTTGATGAGGGCTTAAAAGCGAAACTGAACTTGCTACCAGATGAGCCCGATTGCGACTGTGAGCCAGGGCCTGTCGGGGGTGGTCTGTTGGGAGTTGTCAATGCATCTGCTCCAGTCTCGATACCTCGAGCTGATTCATCATTCAATCGATCATTAGATGGATACGATTCTTCTTCGACATCCATCGGGTCAAGGTCTGCATTGCTCGGCTCGTCCTGGCCATTGAACCGTCCATTACCTGGATCATCATAATGCCCTCGAGGAGGGGGACCTTGGTTCCAGTGTGAGTTTTTGAAACCACCCCTTCCACGACTGGAGAAGGAGCCTCCCCTAAAGCCACCACCTCGATAACCCCCGCGATAACTGCCTCCCTGAGGATACTGCTGCATAGGACCAGTGGGGGCAGCGTATGGGGGAGACCGTGTTGGATAATGTCCTGAAGGGCCACTTGGTGGACCGTAATTACCCCCGTGAGGATACTGAGGTGGGTAGGATCTAAGATGACGTTAATAAAATACTACATCTCCAAGTAACATGAGGGTGCACCCACTGTTGGCCGTTCCATCCACCACGCGATGCTCCGTATGGCGATTGTGATGGTGAGTTGTGATATGATGCGTGCTGAGGTGATTTGGAATAAGGATCGTTGCCCATGTGTGACTTTTGTGGATACATTGGGTTGTAACTTCCTCGAGAGTTACGGGAAGTCATGTCTTCGTCAATGTCAGATCTCGAGGAATGACGCCAGCCAGGCGACCCTTCTCGAGATCTCCGTTCTCGATTTGCGTGAGGTGACCGTGGCGGAGGTTGTCTTCGGGAAGACTGCTGTTCCAAATCTGAGGCTCGTTGATCTTCGAAAGATGAAGGGTGAACTCGCCGAGACGAGGAAGGCCGATTCTCCGATGCGAGCGAACGACTCCGTGAACGTTGACGAGGCCTGTCTGGCCGTGGTCGTGGGTCACGATCTGAACGTCGCGAGCCCGTGTCCGATTGTGCTGGGGATCTCGGACGTGAACGCGCTGGTGATCTGGGGGACCGACCGTGGCGGCGAGGCGATGGTTTACGTCGGTCGCGTGAAGGGTGTCTAGTGTGCTTTCTAGGGGCGGATTCGGGGCTGTAATCCCTTGTCCTCGGTCGTGGACTCCTATCTCTTCTGGATCTCTTTCGATTGGAACCGGTTAAAGATGGACTTCGACTTCGGTGTCGCTTAGGTGCTGAGGGAGAATTCCTGCTAATTTTATCACGGCTTCGACTTCGGCTCTGACTCCGGCGGCGTGACTTGTCTTCGGCTTCGCGGTGGCGTTCTCTTTCTGCTCGGTAACGAGGAATCAGATCGTCGACTTCTGGGCCTCGACGCGATGGCTCAGGTGATGGTCGAGCAGCGCGATCACGACTGCGATCGCGGGAATGGCGACGTCGGCGGGATGAACGACGGTCAGGTCTTGTGGATGGACGGTCGCGACGGGCGTCGGAGCCGCGGCGAGATTCACGAACTTGACGGGGAGATCTGGATCTTTGTGAGGGCTTCACTCCTCGCTCAGCTCGAGCCCGTTCTCCTTGGTCATCACGTTCCTGGTCGTCTCTCATGGCAGCATGTCGAGGTCGACGTGGAGGCTTGGATGGATGCTCCATGCTTGCAGCTGGGCGTCGAGTTTTCAGCGGTTACTCGCACGTTAAATCGCCGCACCTTAGCCGACGGGAATGACCAGGTACGTGTCGCCTAAGACCCGCTATCAGCGACCCGTGCAGTGCGCTGCGGGGAACAAGACAGGACGCCGATATTTGGCCAGATGCAGGTCGGGGGCTCTTCTATCATCTGTGAAATCAGCGCGATAAAAAAAGAAAAGTGAATCGACCATGAACGAATTGCAGCCAAGCTGGTGTGGGCTCTTGTTGTTAGAGTTTTCGTGCTTGGAGTTTGTTGGTTGTTCAATCGTGCCTGAGTTCATACTCTAGCCGTGGGAGCACCAGTTGGTGATGAGGTGATAGGCGAGTGAATGACCCAAATGAGCGATGAACCCTCAAGAGCCTGGTGAGAGCGTGAGAGCCTTGTGCATGCACTTGCAGGCGAATCCCTCTGCAGGCTCCCTCCCTTTTCGCCAGACACACTTGTTTTTGTGCTTCCCCCAGTCGAGTGATGTTTGCAAATGTCAAGTCTCGTGGTTAGCTGGCACCCGAGGCTGGATCACTTGGGTTAACCCCCAATGACCAGCACGATCTCATCGCTGCTCCATAGAGAGCAAAGTACTACATACGAATCCATGTGGATGATTTACGACAGCTCATAGCTGGGGTTTCCTTCTGACCCGTGAATACTCGTCCGGCGAGGCCATCCCGCAAAGTGACTCGAAGGGTACACCACAACGGTAACGCAGAAGGCAATTCTTGCCTCGAGATCGTTCAAATCCTCTTCAACAATAATTCAGGATGACAAACGTCCGGCATAATTCTTCGAATAACCAGTGTTGTGTGGTCATGAATTACCGACCTTTCCCAAACAGACTGAGGCCAACCTGGGAAGATAATGGCACCATCCACTTCTTTGTTCATCATAGATAGGCCCGTCTCTAATGATGCCTGCTTGAGGCTGTCCGCCATTCGCGATTAAAGCGATTTCCCGGGACAATCTGTTGGGCGACTGCTTGCATGCACTGCAAAACAGAGCTCTGCGAGGCCTTTACGGCGAACGGAGAGGATGCGTAGCAGATACCTGGCTGTTAAAAGGGTCTCAGGTCGAACGAGATGGGAAGCAGAGCCCCAACAGCAGGCTTTATGCGATGGAGATATTTCATCCATCAAAGGTCCGATATAGGATAGGTAAAGGATTTGGGAGGCTGTAGCCTGCATTTCAGCAGCCAACTCTTATGGTCCCGCGCGATTTCCACCATTCTGGAACGTTACTGCAAGTCTGCAAATGACGTCTAAAACCCGAGCAACTTTTCCCGCAATGTAATTTCCCATTCTCATACAGCTGTGCATATCGTTGATATTGAATCAAGGCGTATCGAGTGCTGACGATATCGGCTGGTATGCTTATGGATTCGGATGGTCGGAAAGGGAGGGCCGCACATTGCCCTGTCGGTGGACGAAACATCTCATGTTGGGGTTCATGTCGATCAAAGAAAGACTGCAAACTTTCGATATTGAGTTTTCTTCCCAACGTCGTTTATTATTGCCGTGTTAAGGCGGCAACTTGGAGTCATTTTCTCGGTGGTTGTGGCTTGGTGTAGAGTGTCGGTTGAATCGTGGTTGTGCGAATCTGCGAGTCCTGGGATGGGAATCGTCCTAGTCACGTGCATAAGCCGTGCACGTGGTGGCTGGCTTCACCAATAGTGTGAATACGAAAACTACCTAAACATCAATACCTACATACTCAGGTACGTAGTATGAAAGAAAGCAAACATTTCCAACAAAGTCTAGAAGAGAAACCATTCACCGATTATGGACCGCCACCTTTCGATCTGATAGGTTGTCCGCATGATGGTATTGCGCACGCGATCGAAGAAGAAATCGAGGCCTCGTCAAATCTTCAACTCTCTCTCAGGTTTAATCGAGCTAGATGAAGATATGATGGGTACTGCTGCCCATGTTAAGATAGTCTTTATTCTATCATGGGACTTTCTCATAAGCATATGGTTTGATATCCGTACTTTGCTGTCAAGTCTCAGGGTTCCCTCATGTACTCCGTACGTTGACCGATTAAGTCGTGCCTCGGCTCATTGCAAACATGCCCCACTTTCCGGGCGCCAACACCAGACGGGAGTTTAATGCAAGCTTCGGACATGGCCAACAGCCCGGGCGGTCCGTTTCTACCTGGGAACAAAGAACTGACTCGAACGATTGATTTTTCTTTTCAAGGACAGCTAAACTAAGAAGAGGAATACAAGCCGAACTGAGACTCTTTGGCGGTGGGAATCCACACGAAATCTGTGCCACAAAAGAGTAAAGACTGGTTCTGCTGTGTCATGACAGCCACCAATGGATCTAGAATAAATGAATATTGGTGATGGTTGTTTCGGCCACCGGAACGGGTATCCACCGTCGTATCAACCAACCCATCTTTTCGCAGGGGCGACTTGATGGCTAAATAGAGACTGGGATTTTATTAGTACTACTATATCTTGCCGTTTTTCTTGTTACGCGTCAACCTTGGCCTCTATTTATCTGAACGGACCTTAACTGGGCACTATACAGCGACTGGATCTTGGACCCCACGATCAACACCTTGTAGTGCCTTCAACGTCACCGCAGAATTATTGTCTCGGATCATGGAGTGGCTTGGACAAGCAGAAATCAACTTCACTCATGCGATAACGCCAAGGACGGTACAAGAAAAAGATGGCAACAAAACCGACCTCCTGGCTATTTGCGAAAAAGTGACACCGCCATGTCGACTGAACCCTCTTCTGTTCAACGGTCACCTACAAACAATGTGGACGGCGACCAAACCCGCTGGACCCAAGATCTACTACAAGCGCAAGATCTTTGATGCCGACCACAAGACCTACCGTGGAACCTTTGCCGTGGATTTCGCTGTCGAGCCCTTTGAGGCCCCAGAGGATCCTACGCTATCGCGACGGACAGCGTACTACACCGAAGATGAGCTGGAAAATCTCGGATCCGACGACAACAAGCCAATGCTCGTTGTGCTGCATGGACTCTCGGGTGGTTCTCACGAGATTTACCTGCGACACACTATTGCGCCTATGATTGGCGAGGGCGGCTGGGAGGCCTGCGTTGTTAACTCGCGAGGTTGCGCGCGCAGCAAAATCACCAGCGGTGTGTTGTACAATGCGCGGGCGACATGGGATATTCGACAGGTATGAAAAGAATCTCGACAGCCCTCAAAAGGAGGAATAATCGCTAACATGGTCTCAAGACGGTGAAATGGCTCCAGCAGAAGTTCCCCAACCGACCCCTGTTTGGTCTGGGCTTTTCTCTGGGCGCCAATATGCTCACAAACTATTGCGGCGAGGAGGGCCCCAATTGCGTTCTCAAGGGTGCTGTTGTATGCTCCAATCCGTTCAACCTTGAAGTTTCTAGCAAGATTCTGCAGAACAGCTATATAGGCAAGGAGGTCTATTTGCGAGTCATGGGCAGTGAGTATCCTGAATATGTGGTCTATCGATAACTTGCTAACGCCTTGTAGGTGCTCTGAAAGAGCTTGCCGCGACGCATAGAGAGGAACTGGAGAATTTTAGCAAGATTGATGTTGATGCCGTCATGGACATTACATATCTCAACGAATTTGATCGCTTAATCCAGTACGTTGCCCTTTCATTCTACTTGAATGCGAGACTGACTTTAGTTAGATGCCCTATCTGGGGATATCCTACGGAATATGCTTACTACCGGGATGCTTCGTCAGTCGACTCCATCCTATCAATTGAGATTCCTTTCTTGGCTGTCAACTCAACCGACGATCCGGTAAGCACTGTGATGGTATCTGTTTTGGATCCGCTTCTAATAATCGATAGATTGCTGTCAAGGAGGCCATCCCCTTTGAAGAGTTCGAACAAAATCCCAACACTGTACTACTGACAAGCTCATTGGGAGGCCATCTCTGCTGGTTTGAAGTAGGAGGAGGAAGATGGTTCACGAAGCCAGTTCGTTTCTCCTGTCCTCCCAAAATGAATCAAAGCTAACATGTTCAGGTTGCCAACTTCTTCAACCATCTGGCGTTCAAGACCGATCTGGATAGCCTCAAACCGCAAGCAAACCCCAACAACGGAGACTTGACCAACGGGCATGGCTATAGCCCAATGCGAAGGAAAATGGTGATTGTTGAGGACTAAGAAATGTGCCCACTGAGAGGGGCCTCGGGATAGAGATATCGATTAGAAAGCGAGAACCAGGCGCCGTTATGTGACTTTTCCCTGGCGATTTAGCATAAATGGTTCAAAGTATACTGACATAGAGGATATAGGCCTGCGTGCATAGAGAAATAGATTAACTACTACTACTATCTAGGTATAACTTAGAAAACCGACCCTTGAATCGGTATCAACCTTGGTGGCTGAGCCTGGACATTTTGAAGCGCGACAGCTAGATAGGTACTACACAGTCAAAGAAAAGTACTTGAGACAGAAGCATAAGGTGTTCGAAATAGATATTTTACCGAGTCTCTTTTATTGTCCTGGAATATCTCAGGGCACTATCTACCATCATTCGAATATTTCAAGTCTCCTTTTGCTAATCATCTCTTTCTTACAGAGTTGGAGCCGAGAGCTTCCTTCGTCTTACAAAGTCTTCGCAACAGGGCAAATTATCAACAACGTTACAAATCGGTCCGCTCCTTCCAAACTACATACTACTCGCAACACCGCATATCTACAGTTCAGCCCTTGAATGTTTATTAGTTCGATACTAGCCCACTAATTAGAGCTAAGATATCTAT
>JAPERM010000086.1:0-118371 GCA_030411635.1 Fusarium sp. MBC 119
TTGAGTAAGGTTCCTATATATGTATAGTATCGATTACAAGCGAATTGTCCACCACCTCAGTGTGGTGTACAAGACTGATATTAACAAGCACCTGGGCCTCAACCTGTCGCTCTTTGAAGAGATACTCTGCAGTCTGAGCCCTAGCCTTAACCCGCCATTTCTTCCCAAAGCGCGCTCTTAAGAAGTCTGACAATGTTCCTTCCGATCGAGAGTTTCCTACATCAGCTGGATCTTGGGCCCCCGATAATGGCTTCCATATCAGCTGCTCCACTTCCGCATGCGCCTCTTCGATAAGATACTGAACCATCGTGAGAGAAGATTGACGCGCAAGGGTCGCAGCAGCCAATACGCTACCATATTTCCCGGCTTCTAGGCGGGCATGGACATCAGCGCCATGCTCTATGAGAAGCCGAGCAAAGTCAACTTTTCCACTGCCCGCGGCAATTGCTAGGATACTGTCGTAGGCTCGGTTTCTTGGCGAGGCATTCAAATCAGCCCCGTGCTCCAGGAGAAGGCGAGCACAGTCCAATTGCAAATTTCTCATAGCACATGCCAGGGGAATCTCCCAACTGGCCGGGGCAAATGTCGGATTTACTTCCGCCCCTTTTCGAATAAGGGGTTCCACTGCACCGGCTTTGCTGAACCGTGCGGCCGTCGACAATGGATAGCCCCATCTGCAAGTCTCTTCACATAGGGCGTTTGGATCTGCCTGGGAGTCTAACAGGATTTGGACAAAGGATTTTTTGCCTGTGCGTCCTGCCAAACATAAAAGGCTGCACCCGTCCCGGGCAAGGTGTGGGCTTGCACCTCTTTCCAACAACAGTCTCGCGACTTCGACGTGCCCTAGGAGAATAGCCATGGCCAACGGGCTTGTAAATCTCCCTTTTCCAAGTCCGTTGATGTCGAATCCCCTGTTGATAAGGTTTTCGCAAGCGTCTTTGTGACCAAACTGGGCGGCAGTCGTTAGTAAATCCCACCCAAATTGAGTGGCTTGCAAAGGGTCGAGGTCTTGGTCCCACCAACCGGCCAGGAGTTGATGCAAACCCATTCTAAGAATACCGTGAGTTGAATTCCCGTGTGGCGAGAGGTAGTCTGAGGTGGGAAGACTATACAATCCCCGGCCAGGTACAATGTACCTCCAAAACATCTCATACTCTTTAGAGGACTGCTGGGGACCTTTTTCACCAAAGAATCGCTTCAGAGCTTGAATAACACCTTCAACTTGGGGATCCTGGTCCGAAATATCCTTGGTATGGTTGAGCCACTCTTCGTGGGTATACCTTTGAAGCGGATGTCGCGGATCCGAAGTCTCGTTGGGGTCGCAGTCTTCATATTGCATCCAGTCACTTATATACACCGGATCTACCAGTAGATCCTTGGGCTTCCGTTGGCCCCTCACCAATACAGGGGGACATACCGAGGGGCAAACCGCGCAGCAGTCGATTAGACAGTTGATCAAGAAGGTTGCTATCTCGGCTGGGGCATTCTGGAACCACGGCTCTTGTTTATCTGTGAAGTATTCCGCAACTGATGCGTGCGGGAATTTCCACTCTCCCACCCTCGAGTCCTTGACTATTAGGTGTTGGCAAACCGATTCCAAAATGTGTTCGGTAAGATCTGTGTTTCTCAGAGCTTTTTCCCTATCCACCTTTTCGCTCTCTACTCTGATGGCTGAAAGTAGTGTGAGGGTATCCATTGGTCTACGGGCACACTTGACCCATCTTACAGCCCGCTGCAGCATCACAAGCTGGAAGTCGTCGGGTTCGTATTGATCGTAGAGCTCATCATACGCCGCTGATAGTGTCTTGGGAAGTTTCTGGATTTTGTCAAGTCTCCGACGTACTTCTGTGTCTATACGACACTTCTTGAGCTGCTCCCATTGAAGATATGCCCACCTGAACCTGTGATTTATCAGCTAACCTCATGTATGAACGCTGCAATGCAAATACTAACATCCCGTCTCCCTTTATCACGAGGGTTGTCTTAACCAGCGATTTGGTATCATCTGGAATGGACTGCAAGTTCACGGCAAACTTCGCCATCTCTTCGGTCACAAACATTTTGATATCGTTACTGTTATCCGAAGCGTTGATAGAAACTAGCATTTGAGGACTTTGGAATGCTGCCAAGTACTGTTCAATATCCGGCTCTTTGCGGCTCGCAATGAACACTTTCAGCAACCCCTTGGTGTTCTTCACGAGGTCCTGAAACAGTCCGACAAGATCTCGTTTTGTTGTTTCGTCGCACTCATTCAGGGCGTCGAGTACCAAAATGGTTCGCGGGTAGCTGTTGATTATTTCAACCAATGTGCTTGTACACTTTTCGAGGGTTAAATCAGCTTGGACTTCCTTACTGTCCTGGTAGAGACTGATCGCAGCTTTGTGAATACTTTCAGAATGGCGAGGTATCTCGCTGAGCTGTCGGATGTAGCTCCGGAGAATAGAAGATGTTTCCCGTCGGCTCATATCAGAGCGGTAGCAATAGAAGAATGCAAACCCTTCATCGTGTTGACTGAGCCATTGACCAGTGCTTTTCCCAGAGGTCAAATAACGATCAATGACCTTGGAAGAGAGGAACGATTTCCCTGTCCCGACTGCGAAAGGTCAGTCCATGATTGAAACTAGTATTCAATCACCAATACTCACTGCTACCTTGCAACCAAAACACAGAAGAACAACTCGAGTCTTCCCATTCGCGAAACCTGTCATGACCTATCAGCCACTCGCATGTGCCATTCGTTCTGCTTTTGCGCTTCTCGTTATGATGAATGCCAACTGGGATCGTGCTGATGTGGTTCATGATCTTTTCTTTCTCGTATTCTCCAAGCTTCTCGAGCACAGAGTTTACTCTGCTATCGATTCGCATGAGCGGTGCCTGCAGACTTTGAAGCAGTTTTTGGTGCTCCTCACTCCTGGTCTGATTAGTTTGGGCCTCACAAGCACGAGCTGCGTGCTCTATCGCTTGCTCAAGGTCTTTCAAATCTGAAATGTGTTGCTCGCCGTGGCCAGGATTCAGGAGAGCGTTGAAAAAGTGGCGTAGGTTTCCACGCCTTAATTCTTCGTCCACAAAAGCAAGGAATTCCAAGCAAGCCTTGTACGCAGTGACTAGCTTCTGCTTCAAATCCTCATTGACTGGAAGGCCAGAAGCCCGCCTGACATATACTTCCTCGTAGACCTTGTCGCGCCTGACTAGACTCAGGACCATATCTGTGCACCCCATGATGGATACCAGATCTTCACAATGGGACACATTGGCCTGGATATCTGTTAGCACGCTCTTTTCTTTATAAATATCCCTGTTTTTGTTTTTACCTTCAGAAGCACTTTCACAGCCGACCAGATGACTGGAGAGGGCATAGGAGCAAAGGTGATAGCAAGATCTCCGATTGTGGTGAGCCAGGATGTAACTCTGCTTGTGTAGTCCCTCAACACAATCTCACGCTCGCCGACTTTAACCCGCCAGCTCTTTTCCGTATGTCTTTCTTCGCTGTGATGAACTAACTTCACTAGCTCAGAGATAGGGTTTCCAACATCAACCCTCCCGGTGTGATTCTCAATCCACTTTCGGGTCTTTTCATCTACCTCGTCGCACGCTTTCTGCCAAAAATCTAGTGTTGTAGCAATTTCTTGATCGAGAGCTGGCGCTAGGAGAATCGGCTCGTTTTCATGGGTTGTGGATGGTCGTTCAAGAGTGGGCTGTGTTGAAGTATGAGCCTGATTGGTAACCAGTTCTGGAGTCAACGGCTCGGTCACTTTGGGTGTAAGCGGGATTTTGAGGCCTCCGGTCGTGTTTTGGCTGAATTTCTGAAATAAGAGGATAAGATCGACAAGCAACCACCGTCAGACTCCTTCGAGCCCGCCATAGTGCATAAAATGCTGTTCCTTGGAAGCGTAAGAAAGAACTGTTCTTGGGAGACGAATATCAAGGTAAAATTCAGGATCAGAGCAAGGTTAACGGAGTACATCGGATGTGGGCATCCTTGGCTATTTAGCTTCACATTTGGCCGCGATATACGTATTGTTAGGTGAAATGAAACATGCATATGCAGGGCCTGTTAGTGCTGAATGCCCTCTCAAGACCCAATCAATATCCAGTCAAGACGAGTCTAGTGAAGATACTAAGACTTGCAGATGTGGCTGAGGTGCATAACGAGAGGTGGATTGGGGGAGGACAAGCGTGTTGGCGGATTGAAACGTCCAATAGGGATTCCAAGAATTGTCTGTATTGGCTCTTTCAGCAAGGTGCATTTTGAAGACGAGTGCATGTTAAGATGGCAAGGCATTCACACCATCAGACCAGTGTGGCGAAGTATACATCGGTCAGCCGCAGCTGAACAAAAATGCAAGGACCCAAGGTACGTTCAAAACCTGAAATATATTCCATGCAGTGACCAAATACTATATTTATTATAACGATCAAGGTACTAGCCACCAGTCGTGCGTATGAACCCGCCGGATCTGCAACGATAGAAGCTCTCAAACACTGCAGCACCACTGGACAACGTTTCCGTAGACCTCTTTGAACCCCGCCTCCAAATCTTTAGGGGGTTCAAAGGGGGCTGTCCATGAAAGGCACGTACTGCTGCGCACATGTAGTATTAGATGGCGGAACCGTGCCTTGGAAATATGCCTGAACATGTTGGACATAACAGTCTGATCCCCCTTGATTGACGATTGTATGCTGTATTGGAGAAAAATGAATCCCACGGGTTAGCTCGAAATCTTCATTGAAACAACCTCGTGGTCAAAATTTGAGTCACTTACACCAATACCTTCTTGCAATAAAAGCACCGATCCGGGAAATCGAGCAGAACTCCTCTGCGCCCTAAGAAGCGGTAAGTTCAATTAGTAGCAGATCAAATGACTAGTTATTATCGGCGTAACATACGATATCAGTGGCGTTATGGGGTCGATGGTGTTACTCGCAAAGACGATCGGAAAGGGCGTTGGCTTATCGAGCCTAATCTTTTTTGGGTCTATAAGAAAGGACAATGGTTAGCTGTGTGCATAGAAAAAGGGGAGAAGACAACCTTGTACCTCGAATCAACATGCTATCAGGCAACTGTGGTCGAAAAGATCTACAAAGGATACTATCCACGTAGATAGGGTAAATACCGCCGATATACTTGCTCTTTCGAACCGTGTACTTAACATAGCTCTTAAACTCTTCAAGGATAGTAAGGCTGTTTGTACGAGATGCGTCGGCGCATTGAATAACGTGGTTTGCATCAAGTGTAACAATCGAGCCTTGAAACTTTCCCGCAAGAGCAGACACGTTTCCATGCTCGACTTGGTGTAAAAGTTCAGCCATTTCTGGGAACAAGGTGATTGGCGTGTAGACAGTTGTTAGGAAAAGAGCCTTCAGGTCTGAATAAGTGACCATTGTCGGCAGGTCCCCACTTTGAGATCCGCTTATCGGGACCGGACGGTTCTGAACTTGATTGACAATGTTGTCTAATCTAGCCGTGATGTTACCTGGCGTGGGGCCCCAGAAAGAGCAGTTCTTTGGACCTGCAGAATGGCACAAAGTCGAGAACTGCTCCATAGCCTCATCAGTCTGATCAACGTTTGCGGTATAGTCGTTGTGATAATACAGCTCTGCGTCCACGATACCATCGAGTATCATCCTCTCTACTCGGTCGGGAAACATAGAGGCGAAAGTGGTGCCAATGACTGTGCCGTAACTGATACCATAAGCCCAGAGTTTGGCATCAGATGGTTTCTGACCAGCCAACTTGGCATCGGCTTCCATAAACGTGAGTAAATCTCGGGCGACTGCCGGCGTGGTTACATAGTATCCATAAGGTGATTTGGTCTTGACAGCATGGTTGCACCATTCTCCGTAGATGGAACTAGAATAAAATTGTTCCTCAAGCGATGTGGATGAGACGTTGGTAACACCTGTATTGTGCAGTCGATTGAATGCCAATCTTGCTTCTGGTTTGCCCGAGAAGCAGTCGAGGCTCGGACCGCTATGGCTCACGCCTCGAGGATCGAAAGATACAATGTTGTACTGTCCTCCAAACATTTGTTTCGCCTTAGTCGCGCTTTCCATGAGGAGTTCAACACCAGAACCGCCTGGACCGCCTAAGAAGTGTCAGTTCTCGGCTCAAATGGTATGTTGTACGTTTTTGAATGAACATTCGTGATGAAGGTCTTACCTGGAATGAGTACAATGCTTGGAGACTTGGCAGTGGCATTCTCGCCAGCCATCTTTATAAAGGCGATCGACGTGGTGCCAAGGCTCTTGTTCGAATAGTCCAAGGGAACTTGCAGTCTAGAGCATGTAAAGTCGTCTAAACATGGCTTCCACGTAAGATTGGACGATGATTTAATCTGAAGGTGGTTAGCCAGAAGGTGGAATATACTTGGAAGAAGGGTAGACAGTAGTCAAGACTCACATTGTCGAATCCATGGACCTTGTCCTGACCATGATGGCTAGCAGTCTTGTGTCCCAAGCTGAAGCTTGTGAAGAGAACGAGCACATGTATAAGCCGTTTCATTATTGCTCCCATCAGGTTCTTCGTTGTGCTTTCTTGTTATGTTGCTTCAAAGATGAGAAAATGATGAACAACTATCATTTCAGCTGTTGCACATGCGGAACTATTTATACCAGCAAAGACGGTTGTCAATCAGTTTGTTACTTTAAATTGCTTAGTTCTTGGACGAACCGCGTCATGCCAGTTGAAACCCACGTATACGAACTCACCAAAGGAAATGTATCTATCAACACCTCGTTTAACACTAACCTCTTCAGTATCACAGACAGTTGGACGATGGCCCAGTTGTCATACTTTAGTGCCCCACCTGTACGAACTGGCCAATCACGACTAGCAATGACACATTCCTTGACTGCGGTCAGTGAAGGTGGCAGTACAAGACGATCCGGGTGTTCAACCTGTCTAAAAAAGATGACTTTGTAGCCATCATCAACATATCCCAATCTTCTGTTCAAAACCGGCCACAGCTGTAATCAGTCACCACAACGTCATGGATCGGTCTCAGAAAGAACAGACTCCTAAGACGGCCAATCACTCTTGGAGGAAAAAGCCTCGCCAGTTCGCTCCAAAATCAAGACTGGGCTGTAAAACTTGCAAGTGAGTATTGACCTATCCCAAGTATTAATTGCTTTCAAGGCAGTCTTCTTTCCTAATGACGTAACGCCTGACCCTAATCTCGGTGTTCCTTTCAGGATAAGACGAGTCAAATGCGATCTGACTCAACCTTCATGCTTGAAATGCCAGAGCACAGGTCGCACTTGTGACGGCTACAAGAAACTGCCTCCCGGCTACGGGACCGAGGTTCAATCAAGTCATTGTTATTCTAGTGACAATGCCAATATAGCAGAGAGTCGCGAGAGTTGCCACTCTACCGCAGCACTCAGTACATACCAGCCAAACCAATGGCCACGGCCCCAGGAAAACTATGGCCTCAGTTTGCAGAGTCCCGGACCCTTTATGATCTTACCGGTGACTGAGCCAGAATTTCCAGAGGCCATGTCTTTTTTCGAATACATTTCCATCAAGAACATAAACAAATATCAGCCCTACGACGAAACATGGCCCAAGACTCTCATGTTCTTCTCCCAAACAGTACCATCAGTGCGGCATGCTGCCACTGCCCTGGCCTTGCTCCACCGGAACTATATAGATGGCGATTCTGACCTTAGCTACCGCGTACAGCCGCAGTCTTCGAAAGACCAGTGGCTATCGGATAAAAATACTCCCTTGTATCACTATACTTTGGCCATTCAACATCTTCTGGACCAGGATTCAAATGGCTATGACAGCGTTGAAAAGACAGCCATTACCCTTTTAGTTTGCTACCTCTTCACCTGCTTTGATCATCTGGCAGGCAACGATGTGCAAGCACTGAAACATCTACGCGGAGGCGTCGAACTCTCGCGCAACTTCGATAAGGCTATTCCCAACAACGACAGTCCAGGCGGCGATGTCAATTCATCAGAAGTTCAAAAGCTCTTCTGCCAGGCCACAAGTCAGATCCGCCGTCTCGACCTGCAAGCCGTAATGTTTCTGATCGACTGGACTCCTGCAGACATCCAAGAGACAATCATTCACCCGTTTACCCCCTCCGACAACGCGTTCAGTTCCCTTGGTCAAGCCGCCGACTATATCTATAAGCTCATCGCACAGGTGATGGGACTGCGCAACACAGAGGAGCAAATGTACCCCACGGGTAAGACACCACCACCACCTTCATCTTCGTCAAAGTATATCCTTCTCGGCCAGTTGGAAACGTGGTCGAGTCTTTTCGAAAACATGTTGCAGTTGCAAGGCAGCTCCAGCTCCCATGAAACAAACTCTGAAATGAGTGCGCTTATAACCATGCTGCGCCTACAGCACAAAGTTGCGTGGATTTTCCTCGGCAGTTATGGACCTGGAAGAGAAATGGAGTATGACAGCTTTTTGCCTCAGTTCCAACAATGTGTGGCCTTGGCAAGCCAAGTAGCCACGGCGCATGCGCGGTACTCCGGCTCGTTGAAGCCTACTTTTACGCCGGAAATCGGGATTCTCCCGATACTTTACATTATTGGGGCAAAATGCCGGCATCCCATAGTCCGACGCGAGGTCCTAAATATCTTGCGGCGACAGACGATACGAGAGGCAGTTTGGAATAGCATCTGTACTGCTAGGGTACTTGAGCGAGTCATTGAGATTGAAGAGGGCACGTCTGAGGGAATAGTGCCACAAAGCATGGGCCAAATTGCTGTGTGGCAGAGGATCGAGGCTTTGTCATGGACATATGTCCATAGTGGACATATCGCACCGAGGTTGGATATAACGTACACGTTCTGCATGGGGGAGGGGATACATACCGAGTCTCTCATGCTATAATGCCTGATGTATCATCCTAAATAAGAAGATTTCACGTCCATGGTTAGATGAGAACTTGTTAATACGTCATGATAATCAGCAAGTAGAGTAGTATTAATTAGTGGGCAGATATTAGTACTGCATTAAAAACTACCTGATATTTGACGAGATGATGAGGGACTACGACGAACTTACAGCATACCCAGAATTCAGTACTAAAATATCACAGGTAGTAAAACGATTAATAGATGCCAGTATTCAAGGTAATTCAAGTTATTCAGCCTTGTATACTATTATCCCGACGTTATCGGCTGCTTTATCAGTCGTAATCTTGCGCAACATCGGGCTGGAAAAAAATACCGACCATATTTGTGCGACAGCCCCACCAAATTAATCCGTTGTTTTTATCTCACCCCGAGTACGTATCTATAGCGCCTTCTCGCTCTCAAACGCAGCGCACAAACTAAATTTTAGCGCATAAATGTTTCCTTCCATCAATCGGAAGAAATGTCTCGGGATTAATCTGCTTCTAGCCTAACAGTGGGCCACGTGGATCAGGCCCAGGTCAAATCAGCAAAATTGCAGCAAAATTTTCATGATAGCTTCATTTAGGGTCTCCGGGGTTAGACCTATTCAAGACAGGCGCGCCACCCACTTCGGCGCTCTAGAATAATTTTCTCCTTTTCTTCTCCGCAGATTCGAAATCTTTATCTCGACTCCACGATCAACTACTCACTTCTTTTTACGATACCTAATCTTGACAAGCTAAACAAGATGAGCACACCTCGTACCCTCTCGCTGCCTTCGAGCAGCTTACCGCCCCTGTTCACCCTGACTAAGCTCGCCGAAACAGACGTATTCAGCGCCCTGCACCACCTGGCCACTATTTACTGTCCTCTTTCATTTCCTTTTTCTTTGGAGCACGGTCTTGATGCCAAGCATTCGCTTGTTGAACCCGTTGTGGATTCTGGTTATACCTCTGGAAACGAAGATGACGATACTGAGCAAACCCCTGCAAGCATTCGCGCTGATCCCTACGAAAAGTCCTTCGTCGAGCGCTGGTTGACAGGTTTCATCTCACGCGCCGAGAGTCTTTCGATATTTACTTCTGAAGAGGCAAGCCAGCGCGCTCTTGATCAGGCCGCATACATCTTCGAATCCCTCTTCGCAAGCGCCTTGGACGAAGATGATCAAAACTCCCCATTCATGAGACAGTTTTCCTTTGAAACACTCATCCCAGGACAGGAAAAGCAAAAGATTCTGGTCCAGCTTAACGACGGACTGGCAGGAACAAATGACACAGATTTTGAGGATGTCGGTCTCCAAAGTTGGGGTGCCTCCATAGTTTTCTCAGATCTCATGTGTACAACACCTGAACGTTTCGGACTCACAAAACTCTCACCCACTGCACACAACCGAATAATCGAACTTGGCGCCGGCACAGGACTTGTGAGTCTCGTTCTTGGAAAGCTCATCCCTGCTTTGGGCATCAAAGATTCCAAGATCATCGCCACAGACTACCACCCGGCTGTTCTTGAGAACTTGCAATCCAACATTGCAATCAATTACTCAGGAAACTCTCCAGTCGTTGAAACCTCTTCCCTGGACTGGGCAGACTTTTCAAAAGACGCGCCGTTCGATGTACCTGCCACGATGCTCTTCGCAACAGACGTAGTATATGCTCCCGAGCACGCCCGATGGCTACGCGATTGCGCGACACAACTTCTTTCGGACGATGGAGTCTTCTGGTTACTCATTACAATACGCCCCAACGGAAAATTTTCGGGTATTGGCGATACTGTCGAAGCCGCTTTCACCGCGCCAGATCGACCTCGAGGCAAGTCAGGCCAACGGCTTGACATTCTGGAGCGCCAGAAGCTGGATAAGCGTAGTGGTGTAGGACGCGGGGATGAGAGTCATTATGAACTTTTTAGAATTGGTTGGGCATAAATGGGATAGACGCATACAAAGGACATGCATAGACAAAGGACGCCGGTAATGCTGGGCATGAATAGAGGAAAGGCATACTTCGCGATAGATAATAGACGTAGACTCGCATGATAGACATGACAATAGACTAGACAATCAAGAACCGCATGATTATAAGCCGAGATCCTTCTACTAGGGGATTAACTGCAATTATGTTTGAATAAAGCCGTAGAGACTATCTAGTATCGTTATTCAGGTGCTGCTGCTCTAGTGCAATATCGCCAGGGTCACTGCCTGACAAATCCTACCCTGAAGAACCGGGGGAGCTTGTCGACTGTCAAATTCTGAGATGCTGCCTCGCGACGGAAGCCTCTCGTTTTATTAAGCGCCGTCCGGATGCCCTCCTTCTGCTCAATTGATACAAGTGTCAGTAAGTTTGATGCAGATATTGGATTGCCGGTACGCAATACTAACCTGGACGGGTTTGGGAGGTTGGGTTCGCTCTGAGTCGCCTGCAAAGGTGCCAGAGAACAATAGCAGCGGTGGGTAGATTGACGAGGACCCCGATGATCGAGATGATTGCTTCTTCAGAAATAGACATTGCAGATGTTTCGGATACTGGTTATAAACCACAGGTCTTGAGTTTCTAAATTGGAAATTGAGGCTTGATTTCATTTTGGGAGCGACCTAGCGTTTTATACAAGACGACGTGAGCTAATAGGTAAGATATACGCAGAAACACATTTCAGGGAGACCTCGGGCAAGTCAAACGTAAATTTTGGTTACGGCCAATGGACAAGCTAGATGTAGGGAGTGGCGGTACATGAGAAAGCGTCATGAGCAAAAAGCCACTTCATAAAATCCGAGCCCGTCCTGGCGACTATCTAGAATGACGAATCTGGCCTTGTCCAATCACGTTTAGGTTTATCAGAAGTGAACGCAATCCTTGAAGCAGGGTTCAAGACTATAGGCACCAACGACCAACCAACCCTCAGGATGTGATCTTCCTTTGATATGTGCACAATACAGCGGTCAGAGGGATGTTCTGAAACACCAAATCTGGTCCTGGCCAATTAGAGGTTCGAGGCTAATGTGTGAAGTCGTGGCAGGGTGTCACAAACCGAAGCGCCAATTACTGTATGCAAATTTGGAATAAGCCAATAGAAAACATGCAAATTTGGATTGAGCCAATAGACAAGACCTCGTATGACACCATGCAGTTGACGATTAGACGCCAACTAACAAAAGCAAGCCCAACAGAATTCACTGCGTAGTAGGCCAGTACACACTTGTCGGGCAAATAGCATGATATGCAGACGCCTTATTTTAGCAACTTTGTCCAAGCCACACAATCCCATCTATTGTCCTAGCCCAATTCCAACCTAGCCATTACCAGCAGCTTATATACCCCGGTCGATCTTCCCTAAAGTCTGATTTCGTGGTAAGCATATCTGCACAGTTTTTTCACTTTCGCAACCATCTTCTTTAACATGACTCAGGCCAGGATGATTCCAAAGGAGCAGTGGGATAAGCACAAGGAGCACATTTGTGACTTTTACTTCACCAACAAAGGAACAATCTCTGGTCTTGTTTCTTACATGTCTGAAAACCACGGTTTTGTCGCCTCGTGAGTCCCTCTGTCCTGGAAGGCATGTCATGTTGTGACCCCAGCTTGCTAATCCAGCGGCAGAAAAGATCAATTCTACCGGAAGGTTCGTGGCTGGGGGAAGAAAAAGTATTCCAGCAAGTCCGAATGGGAGCACGTCAAAAAGGTGATTGATGAACGAAAGAATGACGGAAAAGAGACCGAGATCATCATGAGGGGTCAACTCGTGCCGGTGAAGAAGTTGAAGAAGGAGGTGGGGAGACATGTCTACCACCGGTATGGGCCACCAGGTAAGTGCTTCAACTGCGGTTGATACATAATAAGTGACGTCTAATGATTCCAAAGTTGCATCGTCGAAGAAACCGAGAGGCTTCACGCCGTCGGAAATCAAAGCACTCACGCCATCTTCTTCAGCTGACATCCTCCTCAGAGGATACACAATTCCTTGGACCCAGTTCCAGGACTTTATGCACTGGCTAGGTACCATTATGAAAGACGAAACTTGGCTGCCTTCCTAACAGTTCTTAGTCTTTCAGCCTGCTACGCAATCGGCAAACCTTACATACACCGCGAGACTGCAAAACTGGCAATTTGATTCAAGGGATCTGGTGAAGCTTGTCAACTATATCGTAGGCCCTTTGCCAGCGGCTACAGATCAGTACGAAACCTTTGCTCAGGCTATGTCGCTCGTCCAAGATCAAGTCCCCAATCGTTACAGTCTTGGCACGATCACACAATGCCACGCAACTGCATCCAGCCCACTTGTTCAAGTCTTTGGGTGGTTAATCTACCGTCTAACCAATAACATCCTGGTCCCTCACAATGCCTACGATGAGTTGAGTTCCTTTTTCAAAAACAATCTTGCTAGTAGGCTCTCGAGGACGACATGTTCCGAAGGCGGATCGACTGTCCAGATTCTGTTGTCGAAGCTTCTTTTGGGTGCTGTCCAAAAAGAAGACGTATCGTTCGTCAAAATCCTTCTTAAGCTTGGAGCTCGTCCAAACATCAAACAAATTGGCAAAAGCAATACATGGGAAACGCCCCTTGGCACAGCAGCAGAACTGCAGAATTCCGAGATTGTCAAGTTACTTCTGCGACAAGGAGCTGACCCCAACAGTTACAGCCACAGTTCCAATTCCAGTATTCCAGCCTCATGCGGGAGAAGCCCTCTGATGTTGGCTCTTAGCAGGCCTGGAGGATACGATGTTGTTAAACAGCTGGTCGACCACGGAGCAATTGTCAACACGCTAGCACAACAGCCTTGTACGAGACCAACACCTCTTATACTGGCTTCAGCAAATAAAGATATCAAGGCCGCCGAATTTCTAATCGAGAAGGGTTCGGAGATTAACTTTATCTCGTGTCACTGTCCATCAGCCCTCCAAAGAGCTGTTGCAGGCAATGATTTGAAAATGGTCCGATTGTTACTTCGCAACAGAGCCGATCCCAACATTCGGCCTAGCTCCGAAAATGTTCAGAGCCATTGGCCATGTTTCAGGGACCATGATGTTCTCCTTCCACTCACAGCGGTGGCTCGCCATCGTAGTGACATAGAGATTGCCAAGTGCCTACTCGAACATGGAGCGGAGATTGACGGCTTCATACCGTCAGATGTTACGGATGCAAACCATTATACAGCACTTCAAGCATCTATTGAGATTCGTGATTTTGCCATGACGGAGTTTTTCCTCCATCAGGGAGCTAATCCAGACGCCCGAGACGCCACCATCCCGACTGCCTTACAGCAGGCGTGTGAATTGTTTCGCTATTATTCCCATTATTCTTGTCGAAGAAAGATCATTCGAAGAAAGATCATAGACCTACTGCTGAAGTCGAGTGCTGATGTCAACGCCGATCCTTTTCACAGTATATCTGGCAACGGAGAAACAGCTCTGCAGATTGCTACACGATCTGGTGATCGCGATCTGATCACCTCTCTCGTTTATAGCGGCGGTAACATCAACTCTTCACCATCCTGCCTGCAGACTGCCATAGACATGCAAGATATCAGCCTTGTTGAATTTCTACTGGAAAATGGGGCTGATGCAAATTTTCAATTCCACCAATTTGGAGGGATTTGGACTCCCTTACAAACCGCCTTATCCTCTGGGAACATCGAAATAGTTAAGCTTCTTTTGAATTCACATGCCGACCTCAATGCTCGGCCTTCACCGTCGGGAATGAATCCCCTGGAGATAATTGCATTTTCGGGAAGCGTCGAGCTCGTCAATCTATTGATGGAGCTGGATGTTACTATTGACCAAGAGTCATTTACAGCGGCCTTGGAGCGTGCCGTCCAGAATGGCCATACTTCGGTTGTTCGACTCCTACTCAAAAAAAGAGCGAATATCGACATCAAGGCCATGGCGCCCAAGCTCCTCTACATGGCGATCGAAGCAAAATGTAAAGAGTTGTTCAACCTCTTCTTTGCTTGGAGTACTGATGCAAGCATTTCTGTGGAACTCTTGGGTCTTCTGGTGGCTGCTGTCGACCACAGGTGGCCATACGCCGCTGATTGTTTGATCGGACCTATTTTCGATGCCCAAAAACTGCACCATGCCGAAGCCTTTGGAAATCAAGACAGATTGAACGAATACTACGAGTTACTCTTGTACAAAGCCATCGAGAGCCACCAAGTAACTTTAGTTGAGAAGCTAGTTCATGCAGGGGGAGCTATCCAAACGAGAGGCTTGGGATATCTTAAAATCGCTATAGAGTCACGGGATCCAGACATGGTCCGTGTCTTGCTTGAACGCGGCGTCAGCCCTAACCATGTCTTTGCAGGCACTTCTTTAACCCCTCTCCATTTATCACTGATGAGTGGTGAATTAACTACATATTCTCCCAATGGCTGGCAGGATGACTTCAACATTGTCAGAACACTGATAGAATACAAGGCAAATGTCAATGCCTATTCTTTTGAGGAGGGATATCCATTGCAAATGATCTGGAGAGGGAATTGGGATTTCCGGAGAGAGAGTGAGGTCCAGTCAAAACTTCGAGCCTTACTTCTCGAAGCTGGAGCCGATACCGCACATCTCCCGAGTGACCTACAATTTGCAGCCCAGAAAGGGGACATAGAAAGAGTCCGGCTTCTTATCGCGAATGGAGAAGATGTCAATCGACCAGCGGTTGAGTACAGGGGGGCAACAGCTTTGCAATACGCCGCCATGCATGGCCACTTTAACATAGTCGCCCTTCTGCTTAAGAATGGGGCTAATATCCACGCTCCTGGCGCAGAGATCGATGGCCGAACAGCACTCCAGGGAGCGGCAGAAAACGGGCGCATCGATATAGTACATCTACTTCTCGAAAACGATGATGAGACAGAGTTGCTTGAAGAGCGTTGTTGTGATGCTGCCAAGTACGCCGCGCGTGAGGGGCATACAGTGATTGCGGAAACTCTGTGGGCTTGGAGTTGTATGAAGACTGTATCTACAATGCCGCATGAAGGCTGCGGCACGTAATATGGGGATGGGCCGTCTTTACAGAATGTTTAGCTATGCAGCTGGGGTCAGATCGATGCGAGGCATCTCTTGGTGGACTAGGGGATAGGATAGTTTGGGTGCAACGGCAGCATGTAGAAAACTATTGAGTATGTAACAAAACTGTCAATTCTAACAAACAGATATCTCATTGCGCTCTCCAGTCTATCATCCATGTTATTTTAGCTGCTAAACAGCAGGATGTCTCGTTCAAGTCATAAAAATATCCCAGTCGTGCTTCATAACTAGAGCCATTAATTGAACACAAAACGTATCATAGTAAAAACAGTCCTCCTTATCTCAAGTTCAAGGCGAGGTAGCCTCCCAGGCCCAAACCCAGAACTCCCCAACTCCGAGACATGGTAGATCCCGCTGAGCAATCGTCATTTTTGTTCTTCTTGCTGGTGCTGCTGGTGCTGCTGCTGTCACTGTCGCTATCGCTGTCGGTATCTTTGCTGGTGTCCTTGCTGCTGCTGTCACTGCTACTGTCACCAGAGTCCGAACCGTGATCACGGACTTTGCGTTTACAGATTTTCGAGCTTCCAGTTTCTTTCGGCACGGCCCCATTTCCTTTTGTCTTTCTCTTCTTGACGTCGGCAAGAGTAATAGCTGTCATCCAGGCAGAACTCTCCGAGGCGGCAAGAGTTGTCGTCGACTCATCACCTGATGATTTCGTCTTGGTCGCGCAAACAGCACTCTTGCCCAATTCGCAGTCGTAGGTCGTTGCGCCGAAAGCAACGTCTACGTCAGACTTTTGGTAAGTCACTGTGACGCCTGTGAATTCGCCGTCGCAGGTATAAGAGGCGCCAAAGTTGGTTTGGCAAGCGAGAAGATATTCTGTCTTGGAAGCATCTTCTGTGATGATGGAGGCGTAAATGTTGCTGGCACTTCCGGTTGATCGTGAAGGTAGGAAGACGGTTTCAGTAGAGTATGTTGTTTTACTTTTTGCTGCATCTGTCACGTAGGGCGCCAGAGCAAGGAGACCAAAAGTGATAGAAGACCGCATGATGTTCGGTTGTATTGTGTTTGATGCTTGGGATGATGAAGATTACGGGACCTAAAAGTTGGGAAATTACCTTGGTTTTATCTTAATATCGGTTGGAATCCTTGTTAGTCAATCAAGCCAATGAAGAGGCATGTTCCCTTGAGTGCCACTGGATCACCCTTGCTTTAAAACTCAGCCTTGTTCACAGGGGTTTGAGCTGGTAAGCGAATCATTCAGCTCATGGAACGTCACTCCTTGGCGGACCGTATTACCTTATTTTGACAATTATACTTGTTTGTCTCCACACTTAGTTGGGCTGTGCTGACCGTATGTCATGACACAGGCAGACAGGTTGGTCAATGCCAAAGAGCTGTGACATCAAGATGCTTGAATCTTTGTTGTTGTTTTGCATGCCAGTCTTGAAAAGGCAATTGATCCCCTGGTGATATTCAGGTTTAAGAGGCCGCCAGTCTTTTGTTTAGAGATCAACATTCTTAGTATGGAGGAACCAATACATCCAATTGGAAGTGGTGGCTCTACTGTAACCAAATTCCCAGCCGGGGCACGGACATGAAATGCCAGATATGGACCCATTGACCCAGAATTGTAAGCAATAAGGCTTACCACGGCGCATTAAGCATACTTACGGCTTGGCTTCTTCAGCCTTATTACCCACTCAACGTAAGATAGTCTCAGTTACCGCTATTTTTCGCATGGGCCGATCGCCATAAGCAGAAAAAAAGGTCACCGAGGCTGTGTTGTCTCGAAGAGCACTTTTGTCAAATCCCTGCGGCGTAGCACGGGGATCACCACAAGCGATAAAAAATATCTCCGTCGCGGAATAAGTCAATTAAAACAATACTCGACCTCTCAATGTTTGAACTGTAGTAATTCAGGTATTATTCACTGAGCTTAGAGGCCCCCAGAAGATCAAAGAATCATGACTAGCCTTATGCCCCACATCCGAGCGATTTTCCGATCCGTCAACTTCCTGACTTTGACCATTTGACGTAACTTGACTTTTCTGGTGACCGCTTCAAGATAAGCTTGTTCTCTATTGACCAAAATGGCAAAAACACAATCGCGACGCGTTGCCGAGATTCTTCTAGACCCTCTTGGTCTCGAAGTTACATCCTTCCGGGAATTGCAAACCCTATGGGCAGGCTACGGCCATATCTGTGCCCTCACCGCAAGAGCATCCGACGCGAAAACAGCTGCTTCAGTTCGCAGCCTTGTCCATTCAAAGGGAGCCAACAATACATTCCATCTAGTTCTCAAGGTCATATCTCCTCCTTCGGGACCGACAGATGAAGGACACCTGCGCAAGATCCTCAGCTATGACGTCGAGCAATACTTTTACGAGCAAATTGCCCCCCAATTGGACGATGACGTCGCGGTAGCACATTGCTTGTCATCGAGCTGGAAAACAAAAGAGCAAGATGGTGAATTAGAGGGTCTTACTGCAACTATTCTTACCGACTTGAGGGTCAAATTCCCCGTGGCGGGCGAGAAGAGATCTGTCCTCAGTCCTCGTCAAGTTCAATCGGCCCTGGAGTGGCTGGCAAAGTTCCACGGTAGTTCTTGGAAATCGTTGCCTGCAAACCTTGACGATTATCTCTTGCCGCCTCTTGAAGAGTCTAAGCGACGAGAATCATCGAAGTCTGCGGGGAACAAGTTGTGGTTGAACGGAGGATACACTTACTTGGCTACACGACGTAAAGAGTACAGCTCACTCGCCGGCGACACATACTCAGAATGGTCCGAAGCTTTCTGCGCTCCCTTCCAAGGATCAGAACATTCAACAGCAGAAGTGGTGGCCGACTTTCTCACTCCCACTGGTCGCCCATTCGAAACCTACATTCACGGCGATGTCAAGTCTGAAAACCTCTTTACTACCGAGTCAGAAGAGGATGTCTGCTTCTTTGACTTTCAATACGTGGGACTCGGTCTAGGAGTTTGTGATCTAGCCAAGCTCTTCACATGCTCTGTTCCTCTCGATATGCTCACAGACTGTCCATCACTACCAAACGAAATGGATATGGATAGAGGCGAGAGGAGCTTGCTGTATCTATACCACGAGACCTTACTGAGCCGTCGGCCATCTGACAAGGAGCCTCTAGACTACGATTGGGATACTCTTATTCGACACTGGGAGTGTGCTCTTGTTGATTGGTGTCGCTTCCAGGCGTCTTGGGGATTCTGGGGTAACACCGAATGGCTCGAGGCGAGAGTGAGATATATTCTTAAGGACTCAGAGTGGAGGGAATGGTTGCAAAAAGAGGTTTCAGATAAGAGTTGATCTACTAGCATTTAACACAACTAGAATAGCCAATAGATGGATTTGCAGTGCGCGTCGTAGAACTGAATGCTCATTACATCAGCCCCCTTGTATTCTTCAATATGTAGCATCTCTTCTTCGCCAGGTCCTTTCTGTCAGCTCAAAAGTCGATCAATGCCATTTTGCTAAACTATCTCCAATTTGCATCGATATCCTCAACTCTCCTACCGCGACTGGCCTGGGTCCTCAGTTGTTTCTGGTTTGGTTCGGCGTTCTCGGCCCATATGCCACTTACTGATCTTAAAGCAAGCATCTTTCACATCTATGTCTATGTGTTCTTTTGTGTATATAACATAATCGAGGGGCTTTACTCGGATAGTGCTGCTCTCATCAACTGGGGGGGTCTCCGGTATTACTATACAAGATTCTTCCTTTGTCAGGACTCATATCAACTAGTTTTCACTGGGCATTTTATGATACTTCTGCAACTGTTTCAATTCATCTATCTTAATTGTCTTGGAAGCATTGAATTTTCCACATACAGGTCATGAAAAAGACCCATCTTAAACAAGACAAATATTCTCACTCAGCCCTCCATCAAGGCCGTCTCCTCCGCAGGTAAAACCTCCAGCAAGTTTCCATCAGGATCAGCTGCGAACACTCCCTCCAGATTTATCTTAGTCATTACATTCTGAATTGCTTCCCAATCTTTGGTGTTCAAATCAGTGGCATCCCCGAACCCGTAGGGATTTCCTAAAGGACCTGTCGTTGGCATTGGTTCCTCAATCTTTTTGAAAATCTCAGCCCCGTGATTCTCAAGTCGCTTCTGTGCCTCTCTTATATCTGGGACAATAATGCCAATGATGTGTCTAAACGTGCCCTCACTCTGAAGTTGAGGATCCTCGGTGGCATTCAGATGAATCAGCGAAAGCTGACCAGCCATGTTGTTCTTGTTTCGGATCATTTCCTGTGCCGTTTGGTAGCCTGTGCCATTCCTACCACCACTGCTGTGACCAAGATATGTAACAGAAAAGTGAGGCGTCGCTTGGAAAGTGAATATATGGCGAAACCCAAAGACTTGAGTATAAAAGTCCATGCTGCGAGTCAAGTTGCTAACGCTTATTCCAACTTTGTTCAGGAAGTATCCGGTAGTCGCAGAGTCTGACGGCTTATCGGATCCCGGGACAAAGGCTGGAGCTACAGTTTCATTTTGCGACTGTGCTATAGAAGCCAGAGATGCCCCTACCAATAGGAGAAGTGGAGCGATTTTGATGTGCATGTTGGGTAATTGTCGCTTTTCGTTGGATATTTCTTGTTAAAATGGAACTTTAGGGTTATCAGCGAGTATTTCTCCTCTTGACAAGTCCAGGGTCATGGCTTTATATCCTCCACGAGGATAAGGCTATCTGGAGGCTGCATTCTATCATGTTAGTTAGAATATGTCGCGTCGCGAAAAGCGAGACGAGCGAGAGTCGAGACATTCGAGTAGTGATATTTTATTGGCTATACGGATTTTGTTTCTATCGCTCTATCCCACTGCCTTGATCACGGCTTGGCGAGCGCTACAAATGGCCTCAATCAGGTATGATTGTCAGCATTACCTGTACTGCCACTCTGACACAATCTACACCACGTCATCAAATCTTACTTTTGCAGTCTCATCCACGTATAAGCTTGATCTGTTGCTTTAACTGACTCAAGATAAGCCGTGGCTAAGTGAGCCTCAGTAATATCTCCCAGAAGCCATCGGGAAAAGGGTAAGATTAAACATGAATACGGCGTGAATCGTTAGAGAGCACTACTTACTTGGAATATTAAGGTATTTTCTCTTATTGTACCGGTCTGGGGGAGTCCGAAAGATTTTTGCAAAGTCAAGAAATATGCGACGTGCATTGAGGTGATGTTTGGCGTGGTGAGTAGGGGTTGCCGGGCTCACAGTACGCTTTACACAACCCATCTTCATCTACAGCCGAACAACGATGAGGAAGTATTGCCACCTGGATTAGATCATCAGCTTCCACTTACTCTCGCAGTCCCTAGAATGCCAAACATCTCTCTCCTCTATTTTATGAGAGCTTAACAGACTGGGTGACAGCTCGAGTGTCGGTCAGCTTAAGGACTGGTCAAAAGCCATGCCAATTACCACTTACTTCTCTTACATATGGGGGCATTTGACAAGGGCTATGGCTGGTATTTTCAGTCATTAAAATGGGTAGCTACTCAACTTGCCACTCACTTCAACCTTAAACATGTAACCGGTGGAAGGACCTTGTTGCAGGTGTGAAACCCATCTATATGCGCAGGCTGCGTGTCCTATCAGCAATCCAGGAGCAAACCAAATTTTCTCTCACAACTTTTGCTTCGTTTCCAATCATTGCCTGACATTTCTCAACTTGAAAAGTATGTCGCAAGGATGCAAGTCAATCTTACCCGATCCGCTCAACTCCTGTTCGACAAATTGGAATTCCGTATAGTCAAATCCGGGAATAGTAGCTCTTATACCCTGATGCCAAGCCCTTTAGATATAGTCCTCTCCACATGATGTCTGTGTGAAGAATGATGTCTATATCGCTTGGCGTCGATCATATCTGGAGCCCCAAGGTGATCATGGTGGATACACTTCTTACTCCATGAGTACATGCATGGACAAGGATTTCTCATATTGATAACATACATATCGCTTTCAAGAGTGTTGTTTCAAGCTCCTGCTTCAGTAGTAAGCTCAGGACAATTAACTAGAAAGTCAAGTTCGTAATTCCTTCGCTCAGACACATGTTCACCAGCATAGGAGAAGTTAACTGAGTGATACAAAGCGATATAATTCCCATGCCCAGGAATTCTGCAGGAAACAATGTTTCGAAGGAGTGTAGTTGCTGCTATACATACGAGCCAAGACTTCCGTGCAGCTCGTCCCGTAGTCAAGCCTCTTCTAGCTCCTTGGTACTTGGCGTGGCTACTACATTGTATATATCTGCAATACAATCAGCCTGGGCATAACAGGTACTGTTCTGAACACGAAACTATTCGAGGGTCTCCTTTTCAGCCTGTCTCTTGTTGCTTTCTGTAGTAAATGTGGGAACAACATCCAACTGTAATTCTTATAACAGACAATAAATAACCAGAACCCAGAAGCTAATTAGAGCTTTGACACGCCGCCAAAACTATGGTCCAGCAAAGCCTGTTCTTGCCCAGTATGGTGTGAAGGCTTGCTGTGTTCCGAACCTTCGCTGAATTGGCGAACAAGAACGTGAGTAGGAGTGAATAGCTGAGCAGCTGCTAAGATACTTATCCATCATGTATTCCCTCCAACTCCAAGCTTTAATCACAATTCTTTTTATGCAAGAAAGGTCCGAGCACTTTTGGAAACGCAATCACATGATAATTGTTTCAGTTTCCATCGCATCGACGTCAAAAACGATATGGCTCTGAAACCTTCCTATTCGGGAGTCCGTTTAAGACTCTCGCTAGCAACCATCGGTTAAGCTTATCTAAACCGTTGCGGATGCACTAAACGCACATGATAATCTTCCCACTTTCATATTCCCACAATCACGACAACAACGCATATCCCCACGGGGCAAGTCGTAACCGTGAGATTGTAATGCATCAGATCAGGTGGGTAAGAAACCCGCTGATATGCGCAGGAGAATTCCACTCAAATCCCTCGTGTCGGTACAACATGCCGACAACTGTTCGAATGATAGTTAATAACTCACTCAGCCCGAGTAATGAACTTTGTTATTCGGATTACTAGATTGGGACATCCGCTGTTAATTAACCGCCGTTACGACTACTCACTAGTAATCTATAGGGCGTGTTGAGATTAAAAATGTGACCTATTTCAGGGGATCAAAAGCATGACTAGATTCACTCTACAAAGAGTATACGTATGTCTAAGCTGATCCAATTACCCACCAACAAAGTGGATATGTCTATCCCCTCGGGGTAATGGAGTCACAACGACGGGGACTAGGGGCACGCATAACAGCACATAACGCCCCATAAATGTGAGAGGCTAGTTGACGCACTACGGAGGACCACTCCGGGTGTGTTAGTTTTTCCAATTTAAATCTACTGTTGCCTGGCTGCAAGGAAGGGATCAGCAAGACATTGTCTCACGATAACTATTCGGACCCCACGGTTTTATGTAATCGTAATCTCCAAAGTTCTGCATAAGGAAAATTGGGGAATAAGCCGGGGAAAGAAATGGGGGCGAGAGATTTCGCCACGATGCTTGAATTTTGGAGAAGTTATGCGGAGACGAGATCTTGACAGAGCGTTGGGAATGCTTGTATTGTGGAAAACTGGTTCTTGATCAACGTTCAGGTTGATCACTTAGATCTTGACAGACAACATCTTTACAGTCACAATGTTTGCAAGTGATGTGTTTGTTATAGTGTCTATTGAGTCTATAACTCTATCATGCTCATTGAGTACTCTAACGCTGGTCTTCTAATAGCTAGTAAGACGCATTCTAAACAAGGGTATCCAAAAATATGTGTCTGACACATTAAAAAATTGTTTCCTTCGCGGAAACCCCATAATTTATGTTATGTTCTGAGTCCTGATTTAGGACTTCTCAGAGTTGAAGCCGGATTCGTCGCGGACAGTGCCGTTCTCCTCCTGGTCGGGCTTCTCCATCATACCACACTGGCCAGCCTCGTCGACGAGACCAAGGCGAATAGCCTCGCGCTCGATCTCCTCGTGAGTGAGGAAGGGAAGCTCCTTGGCGGCCTTGACGTAGGAAATCTTCTCGACGTAACCCTTGGCGAAGATGATGTCGATTTCCTCGAGAGATCGGTTGGCAGTCTGTTTTCTGTTAGATAGAGTCCAAATAGGTATGGAGTGATTGAGCTTACCTCGGGGTAGAACCAGTAGAGAATGGGGAAGAAGGTGGCGTTGGCCAAGCCAAAGAAGAGGTAGGTACCCCAGTGAATGTTGGTGATCATGATGGGAACAATCATGACAATGACAAAGTTGAAGAGCCAGTTGGTGCAGGTGGAGGTAGCGTTGGCCTTACCACGGGTCTTGAGGGGGTTGACCTCGGCAGGGTAGAGCCAAGGAAGAGGCAGCCAGGTAGCACCGAAAGAAGCGATGTAAGTGAAGAGACCAGCAATAGCACCCTTGGAGATCTGAGGAGCATTTTTACCAGGGTCGCTACCACCGGGGATGAGGAAACCCATGGTCAAGAACATGGAAAGCATCTGACCAGCAGTTCCAATGAGCAGCAGCTTGCGACGACCGACACGCTCAATGAGGAACCAAGAGGAGGTAGCAAAGATGGAGTAGACAATCATGTTGACACCACCGAGCAACATAGCAAGGTTCTTGTCGCCAAAGATGTCGGTGCAGAGAATGGGGAAGTAGTAGATTACAGCGTTGCAGCCACCGACCTGTTGCATGAACTGGGAACCAGAGCCGAGAAGCATACGACGGAAGTGCTGGGTCTTTCCACCGGTGAAGAGAGCCTTGATAGGAGTGCTCTTCTGAGCAGCGAAACCAGAGGCACGGATAGAGTCGACGACACGGTCTCGCTCGGCGCGGGTCTCGTCGCTGTCAATCTCGAAACCACGGATAGCGGCGATGACCTTCTCAGCCTCCTCGTGACGGTCGTGGGTGAGGAGCCATCGAGGGGACTCAGGAAGCCAGACCATAGCTATGCAAAGAACCAGACCGAAGACGACCTGGAAAGCAATAGGGAATCGCCAGCTAAGGTCCTGAGAGCCGTAAGAGCAACCATAGTCAATCCAGTACGCGATGAGGGTACCAAAGGCAATGATACCACCCTCAATGCAGATGAGGAGACCACGGTTGGTAGTAGTAGAGCACTCGGCCTGGTACGTAGGGATAGTCGAGGTGTTAATACCGTTACCGACACCAGTAACAGTACGACCAATGATGAACTGAGCGAGAGCAGAGTGACCCTTCATGGCAGAGATCTGGATAATGACACCGATAATCATGATCCAACCACCAAGGATCATAGCCCTACGTCGACCGAGGAGATCACCAATCCAGAGAATGAACATGGCACCGAGCAAGCAACCGATCTCGTAAATAGCAGTAACGAAACCCTGCATAGTGCTGTCCTTTGTCTGGGGGAAGTAGTCATGGAAAGGGTCGGCATCGATGATACCCGACATGACACCCTGATCATAACCAAAGAGCAGGAAACCAGTCGTGGCGACGGTCGAAATGGCCAGGGACAATTTCTTGCCCGTGAGGCCTGCGAAGTGAGGAGGCATGATGGGCGATGTGTGGTGGGGGGATGCAAGACCAGCTATGCCTGACAACAAAACAAACAAAAGACAGCTCACCCAGGAGCTATATAAAGCACAAGCGTGTGTGAGACAGACAAGAGAGAGGTGATCTTCGGGTGGAAGAAGACATGTCTTTATATGCGACAAGACAGATGTAAGTAAAGTCCCTGAATTGCGAAAATTCTGTACACCCTTCAGTCTATTACCCACCTCCACGCCGGTCCACAATATCCCCAAGGGTCGAAGAGACGATCAACCTGGGACAAAGTTACCAAAGATGGTAGTACGTATCGTAACTGTAGAGTAGTGTCTGGTGTATACTGAAACCATGCCCCATCTCCGCATGTGCAAGCAAGCGGAGCCGAGCCGGGGTAGATTGAAGGATTTTTGGAGACACCCTGAGTCGTGCGGCTCCCACTGTAAGACTCGCCAAGAGAGTGGCCTTACAGGGCTCATCCGTGTCGTCATTCCGTGCCGGCACCCGAATCATGTTATTACAGCGCTCAGCGTTGGTCCTCCGGGATCTGCCAAGGCCGGAAGGATATCCACATGGCGGCCCCACTGAGGAGCCGGGGGCCTGAACGGCTTTGCTCGGCGTTACTAACTTCTCAAGGGAAGTGACGTCAGTGTTTATTCTGTGAGCGGTTAAAGGGAGAGCGAGGGAGCGGTAAAGGCGCCTGAAGAAGGCAAGGGGAAGAGATTTGGAAGCATTTTTGTTGGTGATGGAGGGTCGGGATGAAACGTGATGGTTGGATGTTGGGCCTGTAGGACGGAGAAAACCCCTGTAAAGTTTTACAGCACTGACGATCAATTTAGAGCGGCAGAGGTGTCATTGGTTCAGGGCACCAGTGTTTCTTGGTTTTAGGTGCACTAGTTGAAGATATCTGCCGTACTGTATTGTACTGTACGAATAAGCTTGTGATGTGCCGCGCTGTAGTGAACCTCGATGCCTCGGCCTCGGTGTAAGCGTACAGTGTACATATACACACGTGAACCAATCTCGTGCACGGCCGGACGATCTCTTCAAGGTAATCTCAGTTTTACGGGGGAACTCCGCAGATTCTGCCTCGCAGCACAGGTCTTTTGTCGCGACCGCGGGGAGCGCTCATGGACCAACACCATAAACGTTGGGTCTCACCTTTAGTTTGGGAGAACCACTATTCAATGATGATCCTCTCCTCAAAGGGACCGGCCAACGTCCTCAATGCGGTGCGAGGTTCCAATTATCAGCAAGCATAAAACTCCAGGTAACAGTGACAGTAAATAAACAGCGGGCCAAAAAGTTGGGTCGCGATGGAGCAGAGTTGGTTCAACACGGGGAAAAACTGTATTAAATGTGGTTCGGACTATAACCGATGTTGGAAAGCATTGACAAATACACGAATAACCCCTACTACGTAGTACACGAGAATTGCTATTGCCACGCTTTTTGAATCAAGTTTAATTTGGGCGTGGGGGAGGGGGAGAAACTAAAGAGTTTTCTCTTGGAGGAACGAAAACAAAAGATCAAGAAATTTCAGGTTTTCCCCTTCTGGCAAGGTGTACCGCCAATCGCAGGAATTTCTCTCGGTGGACCGTCGCTTGGATATTTTATTGGCGCGCAAGTTGGCTTGATGCAGCATCTCCGAAAGATCTTGGGGATTTTGGCTTTGTCTGGGGAACAGTGACGATGAATGAAGGGTCCAGATAACAAAGATACCCTAGAGTTGGTCAATATTCAAGATATGACTTTCACCATGAAGCAATACAATCATACGATGAGATACTGCAAGTGTATTACAGGAAATAAACGCTGCAGTTCAATTGTCGTTCGCGCACGTGTCTTGGCCGGCGGGAGATCTTCAGCCACTGTGAGGATTGCATGGCACTTGGACCTGGCTATTTACTTGGCGATGCTAGAAACATTGGCACTCATCACTACCGAACCATTTACACAGATAATAATTGTAGACTGCATTCACACACAACTCTGCTGTTTGTTCACGATACCCAACATCGCCACTACCGCCAGACTCGTCTTATTCATGATTCGATACCAGAACCAACACTCTTGTCTCCCTTCACCCATCTCTTGGCACCCGACATCGGCTTACCTCGCTCACTCACCTATCGCTACAGCCCAAGCTCCCAAAGGATTTGATCAACAATTCATCCCACCCCGGACCTACAAGCTACACACGTATCGTACACACCATTACACGCCGATCTTTGCGCAATTAAAGACCCCGATATCATGTGCAATCCCTCGGTTTGCTTTTTTAGGCCTTACGGTCCCTTGGTGCAGCCACATCTTGGCAATGAGATTTGCTGATACGTAGATTGAGCCGCAACAAGATCTTTTCTCCAATCTTTTAATTCGTAAGCATTCTAGGAATCGGGCTTTGCTCCGACGTCCAACTTCCAAGACCACTTGTTCCGTTTTCCCGTGCTTGGCTCGGCTCCCTCTTAATCAGCTCCACATCCTCCATGCTCTGTGCTCTCAAGATCCTTTATCCCTCCGGAATAAAAAACATCTCGCATCCTAAACCTTGCCTTCAGTCTCTTGGCAGAGCGGATCCGGGATAATACGGTCGTTAGCCGAGCGTCTAGGGGAATAGAGAGGGTTTACCATGCCACGCAATGACTGGTGAATTAAAGCTGCATTTCTTGAGCGAGAAACCAAGTGGATTTCGCCAAGACTGAAAAGAGACGCGAGTTTATCACGGTAAGCTCAACGTTGCGCATGAGGGACGTATCTCATACGATCTCGACGCGCACAGAGGTCTTATCCGTCACCGCCAGTGGGACAATTATTAATGTTGGCTAGGACCCTTAGATACATCCCTGTTCCGTTACATTGAGGCTCTCCATGTGTCGTATTTGCTCGTACCCGACTGGTTGTCATAATCTTGTTTGCTATTCTCATCGCAGTCGTTATCATAACGGCAGACGTTATACCGTCTGTTCATACTTTCATCGTTATTCTGGGTCTCTTTTTCTGACGTACTGTAACTGTGACATCCGCCCCGTTATTATTCCCAAGTGTCAAGCTCGTTTGACTCCACGGACCCTTTGTCTCCATTGTGGGATGAGTATCGCCGAGTTTTGCACCGAGAAAAAAGGGACTTGATCCAAATCTTAAGCTTGACGAGACGTGGAGGTCTGGGGGAGTCTAAAGCGACGTTGAGAGGACCACATGCTGTGAGTTTAACTGATGGAGAATGGGGAAATTTGCCACTCGTGAATCGCGATATCTGGCGATCTACATTCGGTTTATACTACAACGCATTATTTCAGCATTTTAGTGCCTGATCGATATCAATTGAGGTGCAGTTAATTGCTATACTGGTAAAACTGTGTTTATTGGGATGTTTGCCTTTCGTGGAGAATTGCTAGTTCCTACAGGTTGCGTATATCTGGGTTCTGGGGCCTCCAGACATAGAACACCATGTTGAGCGTGAAAGCCACAAAACCCTGGCCTTTCAGAGGCAGAGGAACTTAAGAGACTCACAGTTATTATCCAAGTAGGCTTTAATCGGCTCGAATGTGCAGCGTTCGTGCGCAGTAATGCAGAGGTGCGAGGTGTGATATGGCACCTCGCTACGGCTTTTGCCAGTGCAAAGGCCAGCAACAACACCAACGCGCACAAACACGATGCGCGATTCTTCTTCGCATCAATCCTCTCTTCTCTTCACAATAGCAATCATTTACATCAACGAAACAACTGCATCCACCATCGATATCAACACCGACATCGCTATCGACTTCATCATGGTGCGATACCGTGTTCATCACCACCATCACTACCACTATCATCGCTCCGCTCGCTCTAGCACGTCCATTAGACGCAATACCTATCGAACTCGTTGTCGCCGAGCTTTGAACGACCGCAATAGCCACGCTGCGGTAAATCGTGTTGAACAAAGCGAGCCCGGTGTGGCTTCTCCTCAATCAACCCATGACGACCAGCCGGGAACCAACGAGTCCACACCCAGCAATCTTGTGCGAATTCTCGATAGATTAATCGTTTCGCCATCCTTCGAAGGCAGGACCTTTGCTGTGCGCAATCCCAACGAACGAGGGCCACAAACAGACATCTGCGCTCGTGTTCCAGGACGGCCCAACACCTGGGTCGCAAGAACCAGCGGTGATGACTGTCTGACAGCGTTTCAAAAGATAGCAACAGCTTCGTGCTCCCCGACTCAGATGTTTGCTTACATCATTGAACCTTCTGAAAGAGCATACACCGTGGGCCCCAATAACAGAGCAATACCCCTCAAGCGATCGTGGAATGTCATCATTTGGACTAGTATCCCAGATATGAACCCGGCGCAAGCTAAAGAACCAGTCTGGCCATTCGTCCGAACAGTATTGGGTGAAGAGGGCTTCAGGGCATTCACCTCAACAACGACGACGCAGTAAGCACGTTTAAACGATGCTAGCACTTCACGGGGAGAGAGGGTCACGATGAGCATTTGCCGGAACTCAGTTGGCTGGATTGAGGATGTTAAGATATACAATTTGGTATCTCTGCGGATAGAGTAATGACACTCGCTACTGGTGGCCAGGCAGAGAGTCATTCAAGCTATATGGTACGCAAACAGCCTCAAGAGATGAGATGAGACAACTCTAACAGGATGACAGACAGTACATACAGGGCAGAGAACTTTTTGGCCTTTCAGATTGTCATTACCAGCGAAGTACCTCAACAGCTCTCGGCTTCTAACTCCTAAACAATGGGCTTTCTTTTATAAGGCGATTGCCGACCGGGCGATGAAAGAGGGCGAGCCAAACGGGCACAGCGACGGCACAAAGGGAGCAGAGGGCTTTGTAAGAGTTTCAGAAATGTATGAGTCTTTGTCTTGCAACGAGGTATGTGAATGAGAACAAAAGCACCATGACCCATGCTAATGTCTCATTTAAGAGGTCGTTCAATTTACTCGACTCCGACACTACATGCCCTGCGGCAAAGTAGCCGACACGAAGCCTAGAGGCGATGAAGCACGGCAAACATCGCAATCCAATGGAACCTTTCCATTCATGGGAGAAGGACGACCTTTTACGACAATGGCACTCGCGACGACCGAGTGATGTAGCAGTACATGGGCACAGTTGCCGATCACGACGGCGCCAATGGAGGCCACCAGATGGGCCTTGAAGGAACTTGCAGGGAGGCATTTTTGGTGAATTTCTGTACAAAGGAATATTTAGTGACGTCCTTCATAAAGGATGAGAACGCTGTCTTCCCCCTGAGGCTAAATAATCACAAGTGTCTTTGTCTAAACTGATCCGATTGCCCACGAACGACTGTTCCACACAACACCCACGACAAGGCTGCAAAACGAGCTTTATCAACGAGTTGTGTCTAGTCACGCTTCATTTGCAGAAGTTGTGCTTGAAATAGGCAGTAATGGGGGGTGTCTGATGGTGAGTTGTGCCGTTGCCCGTGAACACTAATCTGAAGCTCATCATTTACAGGACCCGAGCTTGCAGCCTTCTCGTCAGAGCTATTTTATCGCGACTAGTGACACATATGGAACTTGTTACAGTGAGTTCATCGACGTGGAGATGAGCGTGACAAGCCGTCTGATCATGATGCAGCTCAAATGAGAGCTCCCGCAGTAGAGCCAGAAGATGACCTCCGATGCGACACCACCAACCGACCAGGGAACGGCACAATCACGTTGCGCAATACCAATTGACATTTTTTGCCCTTTTGAGGACGTTTCCCGAACGACTTCGAGTCCCAACGATACGAATCTCGAAAACCCGACCGTGGGTTGGCTTACGCCCATTGGGAAGAGTTTTGTCAACGTCGCGAACGGGTTTTATCTCGCTGGGGCTGTCGGAACGATAGTTTTTCAGATGTGATGACAATACAACATTTTACGGCGTCGTAATAGTGTGAGAAAAGCGGAAGAATGCGGCATGTACAGATGTGAAAGGAATATACTGGTTGGAGTGAACGATCGTCTAAATCTGCTTGAGTTGATGCCTTGTACTCACCAAACTCATTCTACCATTACAGTCTTACGAATCATAAGAGAGGTTGACTGTTGGCTACTGTAAGTTTCTAGATGCTCAGGTGGTGATGTTTCATCAGTCCCGTTACCAGTCCCATGGTCGACAGAGCCACTCCAAGCAAGGTCGACAATACCAAAGAAACATTTATTCCCATGGCACAGAGTATATTCAATTCCCTACTTACCTTCCTCCATGGTGTTGAAGGCTCAGTTGCTCGTGTAGCGTCAAGACGTCCTGTAGTCACGGGATAGTATCCAAGCTATACTTGAACATTTGGTGTCTCGACCACCAAGACTACCTTACTTACAGGGAAATAACTCACCTCCAATGGCACAATCGAGTATCATCCGACTAAATGGACTCTAATAGTCAAGTCTCATGGAACAGCAGAGTCGCGACAGCCCGAACACCGGCATCAAAACTGGCAAAGAGGAAGGTCAACCCTGACACCAACACTCCCAAATCTTTCCTGCCAAAGCCATCACATCACATTACAAACTTCTCTCTTTCAACCAAAGTCATCAAGATTACCTTACATCAATTCAAATTCTTACATCGAGGTTGCTTCAATTATCATCACTAGGTCGATTGATCTGCTCACTCCCAGTCGTCCAGTCATCCACTCATCACATTTTCGTTTACTATCACCAACAATCAGATTACGATAAAGCCATACACACTTCACCATGTCCGGTCGTCCCTCTCACCGAGCGATGCTCGACTCTCAAGGCCATCTCTTACTTCCACTTTACGTCACCGGAAGTCTCTGGGAAGCAAACTATCTCTTCCTCTGCATGTTCCCGTGCATACTCCCGCGACGATCCAACAGATCACTCATCAGAGCAACAGGATGGCGCAACCTATCGCGAGAAGAGTTACAACAAGGCTTTGACTTCTATATTCCACAGGCGAGTCAGTTTAATTGGCTGGATCAATTGATTGCTCGAGTCTTTGAGGATACACAGGTTCGGATTGATACCTAGCAGGTTGGGCGTAGTGCAGAGGGGATAATGATATGGCTTGTATTTCCTCAATTTTGAACCGTTTGCACTTGGGAATACTCGAGGGATATCGGTGCCAGGGATTGAACCACCAAGCGAAAGAAGATGCGAACAAGGCGAAATGGGTTCTAAGCAAGGCTGCATTCTCTCTTTGACCAGTATCAAGTATCGGATCAGACAGTCGCTTTCACAACCGGAATGTTAGTCAAGTCTAGAGCGAAACACCAAACAGCGCCAAGATTAATAGATAATACAATTAAACAACCCAGCAACCTTCTATAAACTAGATAAAGCCGACTTTATTCGTTCAACCGTATACATTAGTAATGTCGCCCGAGGTAAACGTTTGACTGCGTGGATATCTCCAAACTGACGCAATCCCCATCCCCTCTCTCGCAATCAGCTCCATTCATTAACTAACCCAGTATTCGCCTCAACCATGACAATTACCTCAAAACTGAATGGCTACTCATTATTCCCATCTCCTCTCCGTAGCTTTTCCTTGACTAAGTAGTCAATTATCGAGTTACCATAGTCTCATTCATCAAACTCCACATCAGTCGGCAGATAACCAGATCTACAATCCACCACTAATTAAAATCTCATACTCCATCCGGAAGTCTCCTCCGCAATGGCAGACCACAAGCGAGACCTAATCAACGCCAACCGTCGTGTCGCAAACATGACTCCCTCCCAAATCGAGTCCAAACGCTCTATTGATCGCGAAAACCAGCGATATTGTCGTGCAAAGCGCAAGTCTAAGCTTGATCAACTCCAGCAACAAGTCGACACACTCACTAAACAACTTGAGGATACGAAGAAAGAGTTACAAGCATCTCGAGCGAGAGAAAAGTCATGGTCTGAAACGTTTACTACACTAAGACTGTTGAATGATCAAGGACCAGAGAGTAAAAGTGTTGATAACTCAGAGAGTTCAAACAAAGATGCATCATACAGCTTGGCTTCAGTCGACTACAACACCAGCTTGACCTCTTACACAGACTCAAACTTCGACATTCCTCCTCTCGACTCGAGTCTCTCAGATACATCATGGGATCTCGACATCCCTTCAACACCACCATACTCCCTCCTCTCCCCATCAGCACCACTCCCCTGGTCCTCCCACTTCACAATCCCTTCTTTCACACCTTCACCACCCTGGAAATCCATCCCCCTTCTCCTCTCAGCAACAACCCAACTCGATCTCGTAATCCTCACCACAACCGACACTCTCCGCCGTCACGGCCTACGCCACACTCCAAACCCCTTTCCCAGCATATCATCTCTCCTCAATCCACCCGGCCCTCCATCTGCAGAAAGCTGCTCCATCTCCGACGCCGCAGCCGCACAGGTCCGACGTTCACCCCTACAGGACGTGCTTTCGCGCGTGGGCTTTCTTTTTGTTCTCTCTCATCTCTTACGGTGGTACATCTGTCGTACAGAGGAGAGCTATGAGCAACTTCCGGCTTTTATCAGACCTACAAAGATGCAGCTGAGCATACCGCATCCGGCGTGGATCGACGTGATCATATGGTAAGTCTCTCCCACGAATGCACTTCTCAACTAACAACGCAGGCCTGAGATTCGTGATGCGATAATTCAGAAAATGGACTGGTCTCGCTTTGAAGAATATCGTCGCGTAACAGCCCGTTCCTTAACGGTAAACTGGCCTCACAGCGATCCACGATCAATCCTCCAAATAGGCGATGATGGAAAAAGTTATCGTCTAAGCGATACATTTGAGCGACACATTTGCACGCCTGAGAATTGGTCCGTGGACAAAGCAGCTGCAGAGGCGTTTCCATTCTTAGAGCCTGTAAGCAGGGAGGATAAGTTTGTGTCTGTGTGATCGAGTTGTCAAAGAGAGATGTTCTGGCCGTGCGTTGGCTTTGACGGGACTCGTGTCGAGAACAACACCGATGAGTTGATGCTGTTGCTCGTCAGTGGCAATGAGAAAGATGCTATAGGTAGTATATAACCCGCGACAACTCATCACCTTCTCTCAGAAAACATCTATTCCTCAGACAGCATCATCGCCATGAAGCTCACTATCTTCTCCCTCATCGCCCTCAGCAGCCTAGCCTCTGCCAGCCCTCCCCCAGACAAGGTCGTTCTCATACCCATTGAAGGCGATGGCTCAGCCGGTTGTTGGCACTAGTACGTCCTCTTTTCCTCCCCACACAACTATCACTAACATATCCAAGCCCAGTCAGACGTGGTAAAAACAACTGCTGTGTCCCACGTCTCTGCAAATGCAGGGACGGTAAGTCCCCCTTCTCCAAGGACGCGAGCAAGGCTGACTCTAGTAGGACACTTCTACCTCTTCAACAGCGAGAGGTGGAAAACGACAATGAACGGTTGCGATCCTCCGTGGATGTTCATGGGCAAGAAGGTGGAGGATATTCCTGGGTATTGCTGCTAGGATTAGAAGCTGTTCAAGCCTCAACTTAGTGGACGACTGCTCTTTATTCGGTTCTATTACTGGCCAATATGCCCTTTGGTGCCTCGTCCTAGTGGCCATTTCTTTCGCCTAGAGGTCCTTCACTTCATCTTCCTTCTCTTTCGTTCCCTTACAAGTCTTAATACCAACTGCAATATCCTCCAACTCAACCCTGCTTCCAAAGAGCGATCCTGTCGTATGATTCGAGTCCACAGGTGCATAAATGAACCACCCACTGACTGGCTGCACTGTAATTCTACCCTCTGTATCTTCCCTCTCAGCACCAATGTTCCCGGCGAGGAGATATGCTTGCGTATCAACGCCAGGAATCGGATAGTTGAGCATCTTAAGCGGCGCTTTGGCATAGCCGATGGCGATGTCCTCTAGAGACTCGGGAATATACTCAACTCCATCGATCGTGACGGTCCAGTCGTTGGCAAAGATGCCCATTTGAGGCGCCTCTTTGTCAACAGTCTCCTCCTCTTCCTCATCGTCATCAAACATGTCAACACCCCTAACCCTCCCCCTTCGATCGAAATGCAAAAACCCCGTAATCCACCCCGAAACATGCCACTCAACAGCCCCTTCACCACAAGACCACTTCTTCTTCGCTCTCACAATCTGCGCCCAAAAGGCCTTGATCTCCTCACTCCCCGGATCATCCCATGTGCTAACAAATCGCTTCAGTATCGGCCGTAACTTATCCGCAAACCTCGCAGGTTGATCCCCAAACTTTTTAAGATAGTCCAATTTCTTCAATAACTTAACCCAATCCTCTCGTTTACCAAGAAGTGTAACGCTTGGAATCCCACAGACCACCATACCCTCAAACTCGAAGAAATGCTGTATCAATCCCATCATCAACACTGTAGCCGTGACCCCATCCTTCTCAGTCGAAGTGCTAAAACCAGGCATGATCCAATCTAACAACCACTCCGTCTTGACTCGTTTCTGAATCTCCCCTCCAAACGCGCCAACAATCTCTTCCCACGAAAAACCCTCAACGACAATCTTCTCCTTATCACCATGATCCACAAACAACCCCCTAAGATCCTCAGCATGCGCACCCATATAAAAGTTCATCTGCGCAAGAATTTCAAACCAGACTTCATCAGGCCTTAGAACAAGATGCTGATGCTGCGCCCACGCATCTATAGCCCCACGAACAAATCCATCCGACGAAGGAAACACATTCCTCCCCGTAAAAGCCTCATCATCAAACGACGACGCCAAAAGAGAGGGTACATAGGGATTCTCATCCGCTACCTCCTCAGGACAACTCCTCCGAAAGAGATCTTCAGCCGATACGGCGATATCCTCATTTCTCAGCGGTAGTGGTTCGACATTCGAGACTTGAACGGTGATTGAGGCGGTGGCCAAGCCCGCCAGCCACAAGAGCCTTTTGGCCATGATGGGGTGACGTGGAGGCGGTGTCGGAGGAATGTTCGGCGGCCACTGCGTATCCTTTCAAGTTCAAGTTTAGGACAATCATGCAATGACTTGGTCCAGGATGAGAGTTTAAGATTACGGGCCTCCCGATCGAACGGTTGATGTGCAAGATCCTTGCTTTGTTAGCGTCTCCATCTGGTCTGGGCTGAGCGTTGTGTTTATTGTTAGTGACTTGGCTGAGTCGGACTAAGTCTTCTCAACCTCAGTCTCATGTTCACAATGTTTGAATCATTTTTGAGGTAGAATTATTGTTGATTGGGAGAAATATGGCCAGGTCTCACCGTCCCGGTAGAGACGGCTGAAATCTCCGCTCTCACCTCATCTAGATAACACATCCCAGCTTGCTGCAGGGGATCGTATCAAGACTCACTTCCTGGTCCCAATCCCTGATATAAGAAACACGCAATTGTAACGAGGTCCATGATTTTTTATTTGCATCAATATCGCCGTGTTTGACCGCAATATCACCAACTTCGTATAAAGGCCCGATGGACAAATGCCTCATCTACGCCACCATTCACAATCACGAAACAAGTCATCAATGGAACCAAAATTAAGCAACCGATGTATTCAGTGCTATCTCAATCTATAATAAAGCCTTATGAGGCTAACTCGAATTGAATGCGTAATCCCAATCCATCCTGCGCCATGCTGCCAGTAATAGCAAAAAAATGTGTCATATCTCGTAAAACGCCGAGCCAATGGCTCTTCCACCTCTTCTAGTTCAAATGATTGCAAGAAATCGCTTAGTCCTCGGCACTGTCGGCCTGGACACGCTGGACAACGTTGACCAGTTGAGGGAAGATCTTCTCAGTGGACTGAATGCCGCAGATCTGCTTGACAACGTCCTCAGGACCGTTCTCAGACATAATCTTGGCAAGCTCCTTGGACTCGTCGTCGTCAGTGACCTCCTGGAAACGGAAGGCCATCTCGATAGCGTCGAGGAGGTACTTGATGGACTGGCCGTTCTCAGCGAGCTCAGCAGCGGGGCCAACAAATCGCTCCTTGCGGGAGAGCTTTCGGAGAGGAGCACGGCCAACACGCTCAACAGCATCCTCAAGATGAGGGTTGCCAATTCGCTTGATGATCTTCTCAACGTAGGCAGCCTGAGCCTCCTCGTCAATCTCGTGCTTGGCGACAATCAGGCTCTTGGTCTCCATGAGAGCACCGCGAACCTCAGCCATGATCTCCTTGTCCTGAAGAGCATCGTAGACAGTGCGCTTTCTTCGGTTGTATCCGTGGTAAGCAGCGGTGGCGTGGCCAGTGTTGACAGTGAAGAGCTTGCGCTCAATGAAGGGAGCAAGGTTGTCGACCCAGTTGATGCCCTCGATGTCGGGAATGCCAACATCCTCGAAAGGAGTGCGGTCAACAACCCACTCGAAGAACTTCTCAAGTGTCACATCAAGACCGGCATCGGGGTCCTGGGCGGGAACGATTCTGTCGATAGCAGAGTTGGCATATCGAGCTCGGAGGTGGTGGTCCTCAAGGCGAGAGGGGTCAGTATTGCGGGGGTCCTTGATGTGCTCAGCAAGGGTATCAGTGGCACCAATGGCGTTCTCGCAAGCAATAACATGCAGGGGAGCGTCGTCGGTTGATCGGCGGTCGATACCCTTGGCGATGACAGGAGCAATAAACTTGAGGATGTTGGGGCCGACTGAGCAAGTAACAACGTCTGCTGTTCGGATCTGCTCAATCAAGTCCTCCTCATGTGTTCGAGAGTTGATAGCCTTGTAATTTGTGATGGTGTTCTCGGTGGTTCCTTCAGAGCCGACCTCAATGACTCGGTATGAGGGAGTCTCGTTGATGAGGTTGACAATGGTGTCGTTGACATCGGCAAAGACGACATCGTAGCCAGAGTTGTGGAGGAAGCAAGCAACGAAGCCACGGCCTAGAGGAATTAGCATTTAGAGACTAAACGACGATCGAATAGTGGACCTACCGATGTTGCCGGCGCCAAAGTGAACAGCTGTCTTGGCCATGTTGAGTGTTGTGTAAGATATAGAGATAAGAGTGGTTGGTGTAAGTCGTCGACTTTGAAGTAAATGTCTCGTTGTAATTAGAGGATGTCGAATGAAGAAGCAGGAAAGTGTTGATGGATGGAATGGATGAGATGAGGAAAACGGTGAACGTATTGAGGGGGGGAAGATGAGTTTATATGTCAAACGAAGCAAGCCACCCTCTTCTTACTTGGAGGGGACGGGAGTGAGGATCAGAGTGACGACGACGGGGATCCATAGATGCCATCACGGTACGTACCTTTGACGGGTGGAGGCATTCCCACCCGAGTCAAGTTTGAGTTGGTGGGAAGGCAGTCAAGTGGGGACAATGTACGTAGTATGTAGCTGTACCATGCCATCATCGCTCTGCTCCAAGGCTCAAGTTCAGTGACCTCAGTGACTCGGCAGCGGGGCTTGGTTCAAAGGGAAAGGGCAAGCGTAACGTAGCCCAACCCAACTCCGAATGGCCCGTGCCTACCCCGGGCATGATCCATTGGATACGGTAGACACTTGTCACTTCTGTTGATAGCCCCGCCAGGCCGGACGCCGCTTAAACAGAACCGTACAGTTTACATCAAGGATTTGGATTGGATCGCGTTGTTTGAGCAAGGGGCTCAGTCAATGATGACAATGAACAAGAATAGGCCTCCAATAGGCTGACAAACAAATAACAAGAGGGGTTTTCCTGCTCGTAAAGTGGATACAGGTGCTACCGTTTAACGGACGGTAACTGGGCAGATATGCAATGCATTGCCTACCGTAGACGGCTGCTTAACGGAGGATATCCGGCACTACAGGGGGTTTACGGGCAGTTCGCGAGCGATTACAGGGGTTAGTCGGGCAGAGCCCCACTGTAACCTCACCTCAGAAAAGAGTCAGAGTTGAGTCGTTGAGTCGAGCCCGCTGGGCCGCGTTGCCTGAAGCCGCTGGCCCAGCATCAATAAAGGGTCCTTGTCTCACGCCACCACAGGGTACTGGTGAAGGACAAGGTTTGAGAGATTTGTTTCATCAAAAGTTGGATGATTTGAGATGGATTTCAGGAGATAACAGAGTGGTAATACGTGTACACATCGGGTAGTATCATTGAGTAACACACAGGCCCAAAAGAAACTCCCAGATGTCGCTCGATCTCCAGGCACGCTACCATCTCCGTCAAGTGGGTAAGCTACCGTTTTCGTGCTTCCCACCCTCTGACGTCGATTACATCGTGGGTCTTTTGCTCCGACTGCTAGACTAACTCTTTCAAAGACGACTGCAACCCAACGCAACGCAACAGGACCTTGGAGAAACCCGCACTATTCTCCAGGTTTTCCACAATTTGATATGTGGTTCTTTGTCTGGGGCAGTTGACATCACACGTGTTAGGCTCTGCTTATTCACGCTGTCGAATGTTTCAATTTCACGATCCCGTCGATTTCGGGCTTCATTTTCAGCGGGATATGATTTCATGGTCCATATTAACAGCCCCCTTTTCCCATAATTATGACTTGCTATTTATCATGTGCTTTTCGACATGTCTATCGTGACGCACACGTAAACTCCTCATGTCGCCATCTCGGCCATTCCCCTCCGCCACTTGCTCGAAAAATTTTGATTGAGCCCTTGGACCCCTGGGCTTGGTTGATGTTTCTCACGATAATGATCGTGGTGGCGCAGAATGCAGGGGCCAAACCCAGCCAACGAATCGTGAGTGACGGGTGGAGACGATATTACCAAGACAGCACCGGCGCTCACGGCGGATGTTTCAGGGTATTTCGAGGCCCGTGTAAAATGAAATGACTGATGTTGAAACCGACACTTGAGACGGACTGGGCGCGTAAAGTGGAGAGATACTACCAAAGAGTCCAGACTGTCGACACTATGCATGTGAAGATTTTCGGCAATGCTCGACGACGTATCACGTACTAAAACCTCCGGCGTAAGGCCCGTATGACATGAAGTACACAGCACTAAAGACGTTGATGATCTCCAAGCCTCACTGCAGATGCAGATTACCCCATATACCGCATGCAGCACGTGTAATTCTTGAGCGGGTGATAGGCGTTTACCGTTGACCGAGTGATAGGCTTTGGCATAAAGTATGGTGTAGCTTATCCGTCTCATGTGCCGCACAAGTATAGGTTAACCCAATGATCCCTCGGCTGTCTCTAAACTAGTCATTAATCCCTCTAACGAAACCGTGATATCTTATCGTTCCTCTGCCGTTAGAGAGATACGGGCGCTGTCTTACTCAAAGAAGCATCAACTGCATGGATCCTACGTCATATCCTAGCACAGGGGTCTCCCCTTGTTCAAACAACCACTCAGCCTCCAGCTCAAGTCTCGACTCTTCCAGGGGAAACGGATCGTTTCTGCCACCGTAATCGTCTTGTTGATGATGGTTGCAAAAGCCGCAGAACCACCGAATGGCCGAATATAACCCAGAGTGTCATGCCATGCCATGCCACGATCAAGATATGGGAATCAGAGCATCTATCGGTACAAATTCCCGCAAGATTCAATCTCGCCTCGTCTCGTCTTGGCTAGAGTAAAGTACAGTATGAGGCATCTGCATCTACCATCGGAACAAAAACCGTATTTCCCATCTCGGCCCTCAACCCCGAACGTGCCTCTCGCCGTCTTCTTCTCGTGCCCGTTTCCGTAAAAGACAGCATTAGCATAGCCTCCTCCTTTTCCCGAAACCACCGTAGATAACGCTCGACGAATCCCAGTTGACGCTTTCAGTGGAGACGGCCAAGACGGTGCTTTGTCCTTGTCCTTGGCACAAGCGAAAAATGCTAGCGCAGCCGTCTGATTGGCGATGGCCTCATTATCATTGTGCGTGAGAGTTTTTGCTCGGTCGGTTACCGCGCCAAACAAGTTCTCCTACTCGCTCGTCAGTTACAGGTCCCTGTTGATCTGGGAACGGTATCGCGATAATATCAGTGACTTCATTCAGCCTGAATCTGGAATCTTTGTACAACACAACCCTCAGCCCAACAGATTCGGAAACACAAGCCAATATTTCTCCGAGGCGAGACGAGCACCGTCTGTTATTGTGACATTTCTCAATGATCAATACAATTCTCAAGGGTCCTAAGGGTCCAAGCCACCAACCGACCGATCGTGACACTCTTCACTGACCGATGTAGCATAGCATACAGCCCAAGGAGAGAAAACAACTCCAAGCTCGTCATCGATCACTACGTCTTTACACAAGACCAAAGCATCGTGAAAAGCCTCAAGACGTCAGAGGCATTGGGCAACTCCACTCACACCAGTTTGTCCCAATGCGATGCAACAAGACACGGAAGAATTTTTGGGTCCAGAAGCGAGTGAGTGGGCTCCTGGTGTGAGTGGAGTTTCAAAACAAAGACTGACGAAATCAGACTGCGGCTATTGACGCTGCATTACTCTTCTCGCTTCGGTGACTGTTGATGACGATCTCTTGCTTGAATTGATCGTCGCTTTTTAGGCCAAAGTGAGAGACAAACAATTGTCGTTCCCGACTTGAGCCGAATTATCCCCTTCGTCAACATCACTCATGCAACCGTCGTGATAACATCTTCTCTCAATCATCAACTTCAGTGACTCTTCAATCTCAACTCACATGTAATCTCCATCTGTCCAGGTCTCAGCCGCACTCCAACAACTATCACTACTGCAAGCCCTCATCTTCTTTCCCCGCCATATCAGACCCTTCATTTCTTCAGCCCCCACGTCTTCAACATCAAGTCTGGGGATCACTCTCATTTCCCCGCGAAGCCACCGTCGTACAAACTCCGTAAATGTGACATGTCTCACAGTCTCTATATCCATACTCACCAAGGTAACTCTTCAAGATGCTACTCTGTCTTTATGCCGTGCCGTGCGTGATATAACTCATAAACATGCCACTTTCACTCAACTACACCCGCAGGATACCATATCACAACACATAGCATAACACGGCTCAAATATGAGTTCTATTAAACCCTGGCATCCATGCTCCCCTTACTCTCTTCCCCATACTCTCCCAGCACTTCCCCAGCTTCTCACCTCCGCAACTCCACATGCTCACCTCACCTCACTCTGCCGCATCGTCTCACCACCAGACATGTCTCACTCCCAAAACGGCAATGTCCTCTCATGCCGACTTGTTCCGGGGACATGGAAACGCCACGGACACATGGGACATCTTGAAGTACAGACTACGACTTGCCATGGATGCACAAGATGGAGATTACCACTTCTTCTGCCTCGGTGCCGCTTGTCCCACGTGTCACTATAATCGTAGACATGAGATCGCCAAGGTGTTGCGATTATCGCAAAGACGTTTGACGGGAGAAATCGCGCAAGATAGCTACTACGCGTCTTGTTGGATGTTACTCGGCAACTGGCATCTGAAAAACAAGGTAATTTAAGACAACCGTTTGCAGAAGACGCTCACGGGGAACATTGACGGCATATACTTTCACAGAGTACCTATACTTTCACATTGTAGACATCGGCGTAGACATCGACTACTGCAACCTTCGAAACTATCTCACCAGCCACTCATCACCGTACATATCACACTTGCATGAAGAACGGCATCCAGACTTTCAATATCAACGTCCAAAAGGAATTAGCTCAACACTCACAAACGGGACTCAGATGACCGTATCAAGCTTGTTCTGTTATCTTTTTAACTCATTATCAACATCGTGCCACTCGCTAGCCATTACTCATCACTCATACCCTTTTTAGTTGCCGTACTTCTTGAAAGCGCCAATGAGACCACCGGTCGAGGCGTCGTGACCCTCACCGTTGCCCGCCTCATCAAGCTCCTTGAGGATCTTCTTGGCCAGAACCTTGCCCAGCTCGACACCCCACTGGTCGAAGCTGTTGATGTCCCAGATAGCACCCTCGGTAAAGGTGAGGTGCTCGTAGTAGACAATCAGAGCACCCAGCTCAGCAGGGCCAATAGCACCACCGACGAGGATCGAGGTTGTAGGGCGGTTACCCAAGAATCGCTTGTGAGGAACAAGCTCCTCGGGAGCACCCTCAGCTCGGACCTGCTCATCAGTCTTGCCAACCATGAGAGCCTCGGCCTGGGCAAAGTAGTTGGAGGCAAGCATCTTCTGGTGGAGGTTGTCGCTAACGGGGTTGTGAGATTTGGCAGCGAGGATGAAATCGGTGGGGATCAGCTTGGTGCCCTGGTGAACAAGCTGGAAGAAGGAGTGCTGAGCGTTGGTGCAGGGCTCTCCGAAGAGAATGGGGCCTGACGAGTTAGCATGTCCTTTCTCTTATAGTGTAGGTTGTGCTTACCAGTGGTGTACTTGGCGGAGGAGCCATCAGAGGTGATGGTCTTGCCGTTAGACTCCATGGAAAGCTGCTGGAGGTAGGCAGGGAATCGGTGGAGGTATTGATCGAAGCTGATGAATGTTAGTAACTGCATGTTCCTTCGTCTGTGTCGTTATACTTACGGAGCAACCAGGTGAGTCTGGGCCTGGAAAAAGTCAGAGTACCACACGCTCAGAAGACCACCCAGCAGGGGAATGTTCTCCTTGAGGGGAGTCTCGCGGAAGTGCTTGTCCATGGCGTGGGCGCCGCTGAGGAACTTGTGGAAGTTGTCAAAGCCAACGTAGAGAGCAATGCTCAGACCAATGGCACTCCAGACAGAGTATCGGCCACCGACCCAGCTCTCAAAGCCAAACATGTTCTTGCTGTCAATACCAAACTTGGTAACCTCCTCCTCGTTGGTGGAGAGAGCAACAAAGTGCTTGGCGATCTCGCCCTTGTTGTCGGTCTTCTCGAGGAACCACTTCTTGGCGGTGTTGGCGTTGGTGGTGGTTTCGGCGGTGGTGAAAGTCTTGGAAGCAATCAGGAACAGTGTGGTCTCGGGGTCAGAGTTCTTGAGGGCCTCGGCGATGTGAGTACCGTCAATGTTGGAAACGAAGTGAAGGGTCATGTCATCAGCGCCGTAGTGCTTGAGAGCCTCGGTGACCATGACAGGGCCGCTACAAGGTGTCAGTTGAATCATTTAACTCGAGACATGCAACTCACAGATCAGAACCACCAATACCAATGTTGATAATGGTAGTGAGCTTCTTGCCAGTGTACCCCTTCCACTCGCCACTGCGAACCTGCTCGGAGAACTCCTTCATGTGCTTAAGAACATCGTTGACACCACCCTGTGTGTTCATGACATCAACACCATCAACCTTCATGTCCCAACCGCCAACGTTTCGCAGCGCAGTGTGGTAAACAGCACGGTCCTCGGTAAAGTTGATCTTCTCGCCAGCAAACATGGCATCGCGCTTCTTCTCAACGCCAGCCTGCTCGGCGAGCTTGACGAGAAGGTCGAGGGTCTCATCTGTGAGGAAGTTCTTGGAGAAGTCGAAGAGGATATCGGAGCTGACATCGGAGGTGAAGGTGCGGGTGAATCGGTCGAATCGCTTAGGATCAGAAGCAAAGGCCTCCTTGAGAACGAAGGACTTTCCAACGCTGTCGCGGTGAGTCTGGAGGTCAGACCAGGCGGGAAGAGTGTTGGCGGGGGCCATTTTCGAAGGTGGGGGGTTGAAGTGAGGGAGGTTTGAAGTGTTGAAGCAAGATATAATCTACCCAAGATACGAAGCCTGGGTAAGATGGAGGATAGGTAGCAAAGAGGAAGAAGGAGGAAATAGAAAGAATGTGGGAGTGGAGGGGAAATGAGGTTATGTCTTTCTGTTGTCTTTCCTCAACAGCACCACATAGCACAGCACAGCACAGCACCACCTATGGATATAGAGGGGGAGGGGAATGTGCACAGAGCGGCATGGGCGGGGTGGGGGCATCATCCCACCAGATGGAAGCTTCCATTCGGTCATGGTCATGGCAGGCTCTATCCAATTGCTGTAGTGATGCTGTCATGATACGAGTTTTTGGAAAGATTAGCACTAGTTATGATATGACATGATGGTATTTCATTAATTAACATGATTATCTCTAATTACTTCTACAATAACTGATGCCAATTACCCAGCCCCTCCCTCAAACTCATATCAAGCTCAGCTCAAAACTTCAACTTTAACCCCTCCAATGACGACGTCCCTCTAAAACATGTTCCTCAAGCTAAAGCACAGAGCTCTAAAGCTTGCAGCCCCGCCCTGACCTACAGTAGCAGTCAATGCTACAGCTTCACTTTGCTGTAGGTATCATTTACAAATCATCAAGGTTGGCTGACTGAACTTTTCATACCCTTTCGTCATGTCTCCATAATCACCAGCCTGCGTCATCGCATCGAATAGCATTGATCCAGGGTTCCGGTTAAGCCGGACACTCGCCGTAATTGTCCCGCATCACCTCCGGCCTCACCACCGAAGCCCCCGTCCCCCGTCCCTACACGTACAGTAACAGTTACGCATCATTAGCCCACTACGCTACTGTAGCGTACCGATTCTTTAGTCTGACACACCGCGGTGACTACTCTACACCTGCTTTTCCGCTCAATATCCATGTCTTCGGCAATCTCGCCGGTCTTCCTAGTACATCACCGAGAAAAACCTTTGCATCTAGCCTCACTGATTGGATGGGTTAAACTCTTTGGCATGGGCCCAGTGGCTGTCATGATATCCCTCGTCTTTAATATCTCACGAGCATTCAACAAAAAGCCTCATATTGTCTAGACTCATCTTCATCTCCCTAACATGAGACATTGACTGCAACAACATCAGGTCCACAAATAACGAGTGTATCAAACTCCGACGCACCAAAGCAAGGCTTCTTATCTACAGTCATCCTCTAGGTTCTCCTAGTTGCTAATCATGGCTTACACGTGTTTCCTAAACACCTCCCACTGACTGTAGTCTGTCAGTCTCAGCTACCTGGCTCGTCTTGACAACAAGACTGATACTCCATAATGAGCCAGTCCAGACTCGAGCCTGCTCGCTGTCTATGTTCCTCCATTCCATACCGTTAATCTACAGCAGATTTATCGGTTATCTGTCAAGCTTCCAACGAATGATGGATCCTTGACACTGCCGCCAGCGTCTCCAAGACCGGCGATCGGACGGTTGTAACTGAATCCTTGGAACTGGTTCTGCATAGTCTGCGACAGCATTGGGCCCTCGACGTACGAATCTTGAGGCGCCTCGGATGTGAATTCGGGGTCAAAGTTGGCAGTATCCAGAGCGTCGGCCTAAAAATGTCAGCTGGGTTCAATTCATAAGAGGAAGGATACATACCACACTGGGCTTGAATGTAGGTTCATACTTGCGTTGCAGCAACTTCCGCCAGTCAATAGCGTGGAAGAAGGGGTGCGCCTTGATCTCAGCCGAGCCATTAGCTCCCAGTCGCTCCTCGGGGTTGCGGTTCAAGAGCTTGGTCAAGAGATCCTTGGCAGCCGGAGGAACCACGTCAGAGAAGTGCAGGGGCTCTGATAGAATCTTGCGATACATCTCGTTGGTGTTTTCATCGTAGAAGGGTGGCAGACCCGTCAACATCTCGTAGAGCAAGACACCAAGAGTCCACCAATCGACTGTCTTGTTATAACCCTGGCCCATCAACAGCTCGGGCGCCAGATACTCGGGAGTACCACAGAAAGTGTTGGTTCGGTCCTCATCCTTCATGTCAAGTTTGCAGAGACCAAAGTCACATAGGGCAATGTGACCTTGGTAATCCAGGAGAATGTTCTCGGGCTTGAGATCGCGGTAGATGACGCTGAAGCCATGAAGACATTCAAGGGCGCAAAGCAGCTCGGCGGTGTAGAAACGGGATCGGTTGACATCGAATCGGTGCTCCTTTTGCAAGTGGTGGAACAGCTCACCTCCGTTGACAAAGGCGAGGACAAAGTACAGCTTCTCTGGGGATTGGAAACTAAACTTGAGAGGCACAATGAAGGGGTTGTTGATCTGTGCCAGCACAGACCGTTCGGCGAGTGTATGGGCGACTTCGGAACGTGAGATGATGTGCGCCTTTCGGATCGTCTTGAGGGCGTAGATTCGGTTCGTGTCCTTCTTGCGCACCTGCATGACCTTACCGAAACTACCCTTACCGACGACCTTGAGAAGCTCAAAGTCCTCAATCTTGAGTTTACCAGCCCGAGTCTCTACGTACTCGACACCAATCTTGATTTTACCTGTTCCATATTGCACGTCAACCCATTCGGCACCTTGGTGACCACGCGATGCCTGCTCGGCGGCAGCCTTCTCGCGATCCTTCTTGCTGGCCTTGGGGTCCTCCGCATGCTGCTGTCTCTCTTCGAATCGGGGGTTGATACGAACTACACCAAGGAAGATATCCTGGCTTCGTCCAGATCCAGGGGGTGCCGACGGGTTGCGCATGTACAGGTGAATGACGAGTTCTGTCACTCTTGACACATCGAACTTGTACTGGGTGTTACCACCAGCCCACAGAGGGTTCTCGGGGTTTCCGTCGACAGAGTTGACAAAAACCTGTACCTTATCGAAATCGATGAGGGCATATGGCATGTACTTTCCAGAAATTCGGCCGTGGTTGGTGGGGATACCGTTGAAGCCGCCAGCGGATGAGTGTGGTCGGTTGCTGCCGTTAACAAAGGATCCGGCAACACGTTGTGAGGAGCCTGGTCGAACTGAACCGGCCAGGGCGTTTCCAGAGGACATCGATCCTTGGTGTGATGAAGCAAATGCACTTCGGTGCTGCTCGGGAAGAGAAAATCCTTGACCTTCATGAAGGGTAACAACGAGGATACCGGGCTTGGGGGGCTTGACAACAGGAGCCTGCGTCATGGCCTCGGAAGCGGCTGTTCGAGTCAGTCACCGACTATCAGCCCAATCTGATATACTCACCTATAGCATTTTCGGTCGTAGGCGTAACGGCGCCGCTGGCCTGACCATCCTTATCCTTGTCGGTGATGGTTGAAGTGGATGGTGATCGAGAAAAGGGGCTAAGGGATTGGCCCAGATGGGTTTCCTTCAACTCTGATAGATGTCAGTTGCTGTGCGACAGATGTTGGAGGGTAGACGTAAACATACTCTTGGTAAGCTTCCACGACATTGTTGCGACGGTCAACGAGGTATTTGCAGGTTAGAAGCGTGCTGGAGTCGACAAAGCCGACAAAGTTGCGCAGGTCGCAAGGGGATCAAGCAATGAGCAGTACACTGCGCTCGCTGACAAACTCCTGATCAATCAAAGAGGCTGATGGCGTGGCAGACGAGGATTCAACAAGTGGATGATTTGTAACCCCGCATATGAACGTGAGAGAGCGTGGGCCGGCCGCTTTTTGAGTCGAAGAATCGCGATCGAAGGAGGCGAAAAGGAGATTGTGCGCCGACTGAATAGAGAGGGAGTGAGAAGGGGTTTAAATCGAACAAGTTGGGAGAGTTCAAAAGTATGAGGAGGAGGAGGCGAAGCACAAGAGCCCGAGACGAGACGAGCCGAGCCCAGATAGTGGACGGGGGATGGACTGGAAGAAGGGGATTACTGCCCGTTAGGTTAGTGTTAGTACAGTATGACATCCCAACTAGAAGGGCCCATTGGGCGGCAGCGGCAGTGTGGGGCTTGATGATGTGCACTGTGACGGGGGGTCCTGTGTAGCTCTGTTAAAGTGGTAATGACATCTGGAAACACAGTGTCTTAGTCTGCGACACAGGAGCTCAAACTGTGGAGATGGTCTGGAGCATCAGCTCGACCTGGACCTTTAAGCCACGACTATGGCTCTAACTATGTTGATCTGAGGTCCATTCAATAATATCAGGGGCAAATGAGACTCACAAGCGAGGCTAGTCGTAACAATAGAACTTGCACTGTTTTTGGGTTTACGCTGCCCAATTCTAGAGCCTAAATCAGGGTGTACAATGGTGGTTTATTGTTGGAGACGACTAACATACTGTACAGCCACACCTTTTTCATGATACGAATGGACGACGCGTGTCGATGGTTACTTTCTTGGCTTGGCTGAACAAGCAATTGTGGAGGATGCAGGTTACTGTAAATAGAAGACCGTATTGTATTGTCTGTGTTGATTGCTGCATAGGGGTCAAGATCTATATTGAGTAGATCCACCTCGAACTTGAAACAATTTGGGCAAGGTAGCTTGCAAGTATGTATTGTTCATCTTGAAGAACTGGCAGTCAAGATACTATATTAAGATAGTATCAAAGGGCGAATTCATAGCACCCAGATAGAATAATTAAAGACACAAAGGACAACACATTAAGACAGATATGCTCGAATACATCATGAATTATCATAACATGTTGTCTGTCCTCTCATCCATTACTTACCCTATAACCCCCCTTTTCTGGATCACCCCTGCGTAAGGAGGTGGGGGCCTGACACTTCAGGCCAAAACCACATGGCCAGCCTGGCAAGAGCCGCAGGACACATTTTGGAGAGCTCGAAATAGGTGTACATGAGTTTGAGCTATTGTCGACTTGAACACCACGATTGATGATTAGCGGTTCACTCTGTATTTCCAATTTTATCCCCTATTTTCTTGACACCTCTGCTACTGTTGCGACCACTGTCGTGCCGCATGGTAGCCTCCTCCAGGGATTCCTGCCGTTGACCCCACTACTTGGATATCACCGCCCTTGCTGGACAGCTTGCAACTTCAACTCTGCGCAACGCGACAGCGACAGCGACACACGACAAGATGAAGTTAGACGTCAAGGTCAGTCTAATATTCCGCCTGAGATGCGCCCGTCCTCGAATATCCTTCCAGCATCTGCTTGAACAAGCATTCCCCGAACCCCTGCCGCATCTTAAACCTTCAGCTTGCGATCTGAGCTGACACGTTTCGCAATACAGCGCCAGCTCTATGCTCGCAGTGAGCGAGTCAAGGGCATTGACTTTCATCCTCATGAGCCATGGATTCTCACAACTCTCTACAGCGGTATGTTATTGTGCTCTGCTCTTTGCCGTCGCTAGGCTAACAGTATAGGCCACGTCTACATCTGGTCCCACGAAACCCAGCAAATCGTCAAGACCTTCGAGCTCACTGATGTCCCCGTTCGTGCCGGTCGATTTATCGCCAGGAAAAACTGGATTGTCTGCGGTTCCGATGATTTCCAACTACGAGTCTACAACTACAACACTTCCGAGAAGATCACCTCGTTCGAGGCGCACCCCGATTACATTCGAGCGATTGCCGTCCACCCCACGCAGCCTTTTGTGTTGACTGCCTCCGATGACATGACCATCAAGCTTTGGGATTGGGAGAAGGGATGGAAGTGTGTGCAGGTCTTTGAGGGCCATGGTCACTATGTCATGGGCTTGGCCATTAACCCCAAGGACACAAACACCTTTGCTTCAGCCTGTCTTGACCGAACTGTCAAGATCTGGAGTCTCGGATCTTCTACCCCCAACTTCACCCTCGAGGCCCACGAGACCAAGGGTGTCAACCACGTCGACTACTACCCTCACTCCGACAAGCCCTACCTCCTCACCACCTCTGACGACCGAACTGTCAAGATCTGGGACTACACCACAAAGTCCCTGATTGCCACTCTCGAAGGCCACACCAACAACGTCTCTTTTGCCTGCTACCACCCCGAATTGCCCGTCATCATCTCTGGTTCCGAGGACGGCACGATAAGGATATGGCACGCCAACACCTACCGATTCGAGCAATCTCTCAACTACAGCCTGGAGCGAGCTTGGTGTGTCTCTTATCAAAAGGGCAAGCAGGGCGTTGCTGTGGGTTTCGATGATGGTGCTGTTGTTGTCAAGCTTGGTCGTGAGGAGCCCGCTGTGTCGATGGATGCTTCTGGCAAGCTCATTTGGGCTCGTCACAACGAGGTGGTCTCTTCCATTATCAAGGGAGGAGGTATGTATGGTCCAAGCTGTGCCGGATAACACTAACTGTTATAGATGCCTCTATCAAGGACAACGAACCGATCTCGCTCCCTACTAAGGATCTCGGCACTTGCGAAGTGTACCCCCAGACTCTCATCCACTCTCCCAACGGTCGATTCGTTGCTGTCTGCGGTGATGGCGAGTACATTATCTATACCGCCCTTGCCTGGCGTAACAAGGCCTTCGGCTCAGCGCTCGACTTTGCTTGGGCTTCCAAGGATAACAGTAACGACTTTGCTATCCGGGAGTCTGCTATGAGCGTTAAGATCTTCAAGAACTTTGTCGAGAAGAGCGGCGGTCTTGACGTTGGCTTCCAGGCTGAGAGACTCCACGGTGGTGTTCTTCTCGGTGTTACTGGCCAGGGCGGTGTCTCCTTCTTTGACTGGGCTACTGGTGGCCTTGTCCGAAGAATCGAGGTCGAACCCAAGCAGGTTTACTGGTCTGATAGTGGAGAGCTTGTGGCAATTGCTTGTGAAGATACCTTTTACGTGCTGCGCTTCTCTCGCGAGAACTATGTCGAGGCCGTGCAATCTGGCCAAGTCGAGGAGGATGGTGTCGAGGCTGCCTTTGAGGTCATCACTGACATTAGCGAAGCGTAAGTTTTCCCTTTCAAATGTCTGTACTCTGCTGACCATCTAGTGTCCGAACTGGCGAGTGGATTGGCGACTGCTTCATCTACACCAACAGCACCAACCGACTCAACTACCTCGTGGGCGACCAAACCTACACCGTCTCTCACTTTGACAAGGCTCAGTACATCCTGGGCTACATCCAGCGCGACTCTCGAATCTACCTTGCCGACAAGGATGTTAACGTCACGTCCTTTGGTTTGTCTCTCCCCGTGCTCGAGTACCAGACTCTTGTCCTCCGAGAGGATATGGAGACTGCTGCTGAGCTGCTACCAACGATCCCTCAAGACCAGCTCAACAAGATCGCCCGATTCCTCGAAGGCCAGGGCCACAAGGAGCTTGCGTTGGAGGTTGCTACAGATCCTGAGCACAAGTTTGAGCTTGCTCTCGCACTGAACGAGCTCGCTATTGCCCTGGACCTCGCTCGCGAGGCCGATGCCGACCACAAGTGGAAGACTGTTGGCGACGCTGCCCTATCAGCCTGGGACGTTGCCCTTGCTGCCGAGTGCTTCACCCACGCCAAGGATCTCGGATCTCTGCTGCTTCTGCACTCATCAACAGGTGACCGTGATGGCCTGACTGCTCTGGCTACTCAGGCGCAGGAGGCTGGTGCTCACAACGTCGCCTTTTCATGCCAATGGCTCCTTGGAAACATCGAGGCCTGCACAAAGATCCTCATTGAGACAGGCCGACTTGCCGAGGCTGTTCTCTTCGCGCAAACCTACCAGCCTAGCTTGACCGTACCGGTGGTGAAGGAGTGGAAGGAGAGCCTGGAGAAGAACAAGAAGGGTCGGGTAGCCAAGCTGATCGGTGTACCCGGTGAGGATGACGACCTCTTCCCCGAGTGGGACGAGTGGCTGAAGCTTGAGAAGGAGGGTGGCGCAACAGAAGCCGTTAATGGACAGAAGGCTGAAGAAGCCGAGGTTGAAGAAGCTGAGGCTGAGGAGTCGGAGGAGGACGACGAGTAGATGCGGACATGTGTTTTACCGAGCAATGGTGCTTAGATGGCTGGTGTAGAAAAGGTTTGGTCATTTTTCGTCAGGGTTGCCATGGCATCAATGAGTATAATGAAAAGAAACATTGGCAGTTTACTGTATTGTGCTTGTGACGTGAAGTGGCTTGCTTTAAGCATGACCGCTCGTTGGAGGAGTCATGTGAGGCGAGGTTTGAATAGCCTCGTGAGCCAACTAACAGCGCGACCTAGTCTCATGTGGTATACTTTGTTAGTGTGGATATTGTTCCTAATGACTACTGTTTCTGCATGGATTGATTTTGGCAAGCAATCAAAATCCAAGGTAAACTTGGCTTAGTTAACCTCACAACTTCAGCTTGGACCCTTGAATTAATGGCGTTTAACTCAAGCACCGACGTTTTGGCAGTAATTTCCTAGCAATCCACTAATTTGAACAATGCATGGTCCCATGAGATTGATAATGGGGGTTTCGCAGAGGATACCTGAAACAGTGCTGCTGTGCCGTAGATCTACAGCATCACTATCACTCGGCTCTTGTATTGGTGTAAGTAATCTGATAGCGCAAACAGGCTATCTTTGGATAAGGATTGAGTTGTATGCCATTATGGAGGGACGGATGTAGGACTGATTGCTGGAACATGTTATTGCGGATTCACGATGCATGATCAACGCCTGAGTAACTATGACCGATTAAAACGGGCATATGATGCTTCATATCACCAGCTGCCTCATACCAACATGAATACCATGGTGAACTGCCGTGCAGCTACACCAAGCTAATACTGCCATCCCAAGGAACTTCCCCCAGGACATCCAGGAGTACCATACACACCACCTACAATCCACAAGATCATATCAATAAGAGCCCAAAGCCCAAGCCCTCCAAAAGTCAACATCTTGAAGATAGCCAACGGCCAGTGGTGAGCGTAGAACTGATCAAAGCCCAGACATCCAAAGAACAAAGAGAGAAGCATCGCAGTACGTTCCTGGCGGTAGCATTTCTCAGTCAGAGGGCGTTGGTCAAAACCTCCCCAGCTTCGAGGGACGAGATGAGCGGCTTCTTGTTCTGGAGAATATTAGCTTAGAATGGGAATGGATGAAGTGGACGGACCGTTGTGAAGATAGAGAAGAGCGCTGCCGAGGGTAGCGACAAAGACGTAGCTGAGCATGAGTAACTTCCATCTTCGAGTTGCGTATAAGATGCCGTTGGTAAGGCCGCGGCCAACCTTGTCAGCGAAGCCGATATTCCTGTTGTCCATGATGGTGTTGTTTGTGAGTTGAACGATGAACTTCGGAGTGGTTTTGGGGTAAGGCGCGCTTTATATAAAGGCTAGTATAGTTCAAGTTGGAGATGCCAGGTGATTGATTGCTGTGGGAGGGTGTTTTAAGTCTTCATGTGACATCAAAGCACTTTGTCTAGCTTTCACTGACTGCCTTGGTGAGACCGAGTACGGTAAGGTTGTTTGCCATGACAGCTTTCTTTACCCGTGGTGTGATTCACTGCAGTCACCACTTCTTAAAGTGTAAGTGGTACGAAGAACGCCCATTGAACAAACACTTGTTTGTTTGCGCGTGAGTCTTTGAGCACTGAGTAACGAGTGTTTGAACGACTTGGCGCTCTAAACAAACAAAAAATGACGATCATCCACAAACAAACCCACGCTTGGACCGCAATAACGACACTGCTTGAAATAGAGATGATTTGAGTGGAACAGTGGCGTGGGACCGGGCATGAACCAACAGTCGATGGAGCATAGGGCTGGAACCACACTTGACTTGTCATTTCGAGCATTTACAATGAAAGGTAGATGATGTTGTTTATATTAAAAGGTATTATATCCAATTAAATGCTGCTCTAACGTCCAGTTCTTCCTCCGTGAAACGACATCTCTTACAGAGCAGCAACAACCATACCGGCAACAGCAGCAGCGGCGTAGATCATACCACCCTCACGAGCAGCACCGTTGGTGGCGACAGCAGGAGCGCTAGAGGTAGGAGTAGAAGCGGCATCGCTGCTGTCGCTGTCGCTGCTGCTGCTGCCACTGGGAGTCTTCTCAGGCTTGTCGGCAGTAGTAGTAGTAGCATCACCACCGGCGGCCTTACCGCCAGTCTCAGCAGTAGAGCAAACAGGCACAGCAGTAGCATACTGGCTCAGCTCAGGGCACTCCTTAAGAGCAGAAGAGATCTCATCCTCGTTCTTGCTGTACCAGGACACGATCTCGGAGCTGTAGCTGGCGTAGTCCTTGGACAAAGAGCTGGGGACGCTGAATTTGCAGGGGTCGGTCTGGGGGTTCTCGGTGAGATCGTCGACGATCTTGGGAGGAGGAGTAGGGAGAGTCTTGTAGATGTCCAGGACGGCGCTCGCGCACTCGCCGCTGAGACCGGCCGCGGAGGCAGCGTCGGTTGCACGAGGCTCGAGGAGGTCGCGCTTCATGAGGGGATGGGCCATGAAGCTGTTGGCCGAGACGGCCGTGGCGAGAAGGGTGGCGAGGATGACGGACTGCATTGTCAAGAATGAACGAGTGAGACTGTAGATACTAGTAGAGACAGTTGAGGATGAGTAGAAGAAAACTACGTGAGACCAAGGGGATAAGACGGTCTTTAATAGTACACAAAGAGATTGCCACAGAACAACAACTTCCCCAGATCGCCTCAGCTGAGGACCACGGCAGGAACTCAAGGCATCATTTCCACTCACCGCCAGCGCTTTTCCCAAGATGGATCAACTAAATGCACTGCCTGGACTGAAGCCTTGTGTCATATTGTCTTATCCGGCTCAGGGGTTCCATCCGCTAGACGTGCCGTGGGCCGCTTGATAGGATGCTATACCCAATCTAGTCAGCAATACAGAATCAGCCCTACCGTGACATTCAGGCACCGTTCAGGGGTAACACCCTCCATTTGCTGAATGGCGTTCAATCAAAGGCCTCAACTTGAACGGTTGTTTCTTGTTGTTGAATGTGTCTTGTTGTTTAGACGCTGATGGCTGGTTGTGGACCAATCAAGAGGCTTGGGGGATGTCATTTAATTCACAGATTGCCGGTAGTTTGGAACCAATCCTGGGGCGATTTCTTGGCGTGTGTTGATGTGGGTCGGATGTAGAAGCGCCAAAACGATATGATCGACGATTTATCAAGGTGACGGGAATAATTAGTGCTAGAATAGCAGCCAAATGGAGCCTGTATATGTGTCTCTTTTACTTTGAACACGAGAGATAGAAATCCAACTTCAGAGATATAGAAAACGGTTGAAGGCTTGTCAAATTAGCCCAGCCAGCTAAGCGTACGCTAAAAAACAAGCACTACGCCCGTGGCTGGAATGGCTTGCCCCTGAAATTAACAACACTGAGATTAAATGCGCCCTTTAAGACCAAGGTTAATGCTTAGAATCGGCATGATTACTTCCGATTCTCGTACCTCAACCTATGAAGAATTGAAATGGTGAAAGTTCTAATGCCCTATGCCAAGACAATGTGTTGAACATCACCATCCTTTGATGGAGAACAGGGGTTACTCGGGAATAATATTACGTTATTAAGATAACTACACAATCCTCTTCTATCATAGACACTCCATCGTAGATACAGCCTTCCAGCTCTAAACCGTTAAGAGCATGTTCCGAATCCCCTCTGACACCCTGTACCACAGTGATCTCTCGAACTTCCACACCATCCCACTCTCGAACAGCACGTAGCTCCTGGCTCCCGAGCACAACTCGCCCCTCCGTGTCCAGGCCCGCACCGCCCGTTGACACTCCCCGTCGGCTCCGGCCCCGGCTCCGAGAACCCGCTACACGTCCCGAAAACCGGCTGACATCCCCTCCCGCAGTGTCCCTCCGTCGCACCGCACCATCCATTCTGCGAACAGCACGTCTCGCCGTTCGGTTCACCACGACATGTAGCGCCGCCATGTCTCGAGCCGCACCGCCCGTTAGTCGTCGCCGGAAACGTCGCCGAGCTGGAGGATGAGCTTGTGGCCGACGGCGGGACGCGTGTACCTACCTGACGGTACCAGTTTACCCTTGGGTCTTGGAGACATTCGCCTACGGTTACGGCGGAGAAGTTGTTGCGGTTGAGGGAGCGAAGCATGTGCTCCGTGAGGTTGTAGACGGATTGGTAGACGGGGTCGTGCTCTATGTGTAGCCAGGTGTTTGTTCTGGGAGAACGGCCTTCGACGGTGTTGTCCCAGATGGCTTTGGAGGTGCTGATCATGTTGGGACTGTCGTGGAGGTAACCTTCTGTGTCGAGGTTGAAGTATGTGATGTGATAGCCTAGTTCACCTAGCCAAGCGTTGGTGGTGGCATTGCTGGCTGAGTAGGGAGGACGCATGTACGTGGGGAAGTAACCAAGGATGTCCGCAAAAGCGATCTCATTGTAGACCATCTGGTTCCAGAACTTGGACCGACTCAGAGTTGTCAGTCGTTGGTGAGACCATGTGTGGCTGGCGATTTGATGGCCTTCTCTGGCCATGCGTCTGATGAGACCTGGCCATGGTGTAGCTGGGTCATTGATGGCACCTTTCCCGAGGTTTCGACCGGTGATATAGAACGTTGCTCTGGCGTTGTATCGCTGCGAGTGTTAGAGTATGATACACAGTCAGAGCTGTAACTTACTCGGAGCAAATCGAGAAGGTCTTCCGTATAGGTGTATGGGCCATCGTCGTACGTCAATGCAATGTCGCCATTGCGGTTACAGCGATAAATGGCCTGGCCGTACGGAATGTTTCCAACTCTGGGTCGAGCAACGTTGGTAGTATCAGGTCCGCTGGGACGAACATTTGCATCGCAGCCAGGGCCATACTCGATCTGACACGATGGAGCCGAGCAGTAAAGATAACCAGTTCCGCACCATCTTGAAGAGTTAGTGAACATCTTGATAAGAAACATGTTATACTCACCCAGCGCTGGAGCAGCACTCATTTCGTGCACAGACTGTTCCAAAGCCTGTTCCGCATCGACCTGCCTGACGCTTCTCAATGCCTTCAGCACGACCAAAGAGAGCGCCCCAGCTTGGAGTGGCAGCAACAGAACAAGCCAAGGTGGCTACGAAAAATGCACCTGAGTCCTTCATAATGAGAGTATAAACGAATGACTAGTAACGAACGGATGCCTAACGGCAGAAGAAGTGATTAAGATAGATTTTTCACCTGTCGTGGTCGTTACTTATATACCCCCTTATCCAAAAGCTTATCTTCATTGATAAAGCCATCACATCCGGATCCTCAGCATCATCAAGTGTTTGGGGCGTCAGCCATTATAAGCTGTTGTGTAGCACAACAGAAATGGCGTTCTTATATGAGTTGCGGTCGGCTAAAAGACGATTATATTCGCAGAATTTCTGAGGCCCTCAATATAGATGTAAGCCACATCGCTAAGATGTCTTTGTTTTCGCAAAATTTCCCAGTCTCGTCTTCAATCCTGGTGATCTTGTTGTTCCTGGAAACGAATCTCGTACTCTCAAATGAGCAACTTACCCAGACGTGTCACAATGGCTTACTTTATGCACCCACTGACAAGGCTGTGTGCACAACGGACGTTAACGTGGTCTCTTCGGAGTTTTACCATGCAGATGCTCATCGAAATACGAGGCAACCGTTTCTGCGGCTAGTTTCAACGCTCGCCAAGGATTGGCTGTGAGACTGTAGAGTTACCAGCATCTAGGGTCTCGTGTATGCCTTCAATCTTTGATGACATACTGCACGATAATGAGCCGCGAAGAGCTAACCAGAGGAGGATTAAGCCAGGAGAATAGTTCCGAAGTTGAGGACATTGACTTGAGTTTATAGGTTGAATTGCTTCTTAGTTCTCGTTGATAGAGATTGTGTTGCACAAGACTTGATTTAAGATAAGCTTGCCTTGCAGAGTCAAATTGTAGCGGGAGCAGTGTACGGGATTGGACCAAGGTAAATAAGCTCTCGTAAGTTTTCTCAACAAATGCGGGTGAAGTGGTTTCGTTGGCGTCAAGACCAAATCGTCTGCGGCATTCCACAAAGAAACGATTATGACCATCACATCCTGCGTTGCGTACCGTGTTCTATACCAATTGGTCAGTCTAAACTTTAAGTAACATTGTCACAAAGTGATCAAGATCTCAATGACGTTTCTCGAAATGACCTTAAATTTGTATAAGTGTTGCTCAGAGTTCAGAGTCTTGGGCACTGTAGTTTAAATTGCGGGCGATCACATCCAAACTTGAGATTATATGGTCAACAGATATGTAGCCTCAGGCTAGTTCAATTACGGTATTATAGCATTATGTACTTTTTTTTCAAGCGGAAGTGCGCTCAACAGCCTCACCGGGCTTCTCATCCTCCACCAAGTTTTGCTGATCAGTGAGCTTGGGGTTACGCAAGCACAGAGAGAATGCAATCAGAGGAATACAAAGGCAGATACCAGTGATGGTCAGAAGACGCTGAACATGCTTGTAAGCATCAATCATGGCATCACGGTAAGGGGTGCCGACCGCGAAATCACCGGAGGGGTCGATGATAGCGGAGAGGGGCGACGAATAAGTGTACATGGCGAGTGTGTCGTTGCCGTAGCTGGCAAAGTTCTCGGCAAGCTTAACGGGCAGAACCTGGGTCCAGATGGCACCAGAGACGGCATTACCGAAGGCGGAACCGACTTGGTAAAGGGCGAGGTACAGACCGGTCATGACAGCAAGTCGCTCGTGGGTGACATAGGCTTGAAGAGAGGCCTGGGCGGGGTACGGGAACATACCACCAGCGATACCCAAGAGAACCTGGGCGCCAATGACACCAGACTTGTTGTCACTGCTGGGGTCACCTCGGTATCGGATGAGAAGACCGAAAGCAACAAGGAAGAGGAGGGTGCCGGAGACGATGAAGACCTTGAAGCGGCGGACCTTGTACACGATGAGACCGAGGATGGTACCAGTAATGACACTGGCGAAAGAGTAGAGAGACTGAACTCGAGTAGCAGCCTTGACGCTGAAGTTGAACGAGACTTGCAGCACAGTAAAGAGATAATCACCCTGCATGGTCCAAGCAAAGTTGAGCATACAGGCGATACCCATAGGAGCCCAGACAGAGCGGTCCTTCATGTGGTGGAAGGGAACCAAAGGGTGAGGAGCTCGAAGTTCCCAGACAACGAAAACAGGGATGCAGACGAAGCCAATAACGAGAGGAGCGACAACCTGAGGGGCTGACCACTTGCTTTCGAAGCCACCGGCGATGGTCAAAGGAACCAAGAGGAGAGCAAAAACGGCAATCATAAGGATGACGCCGACAATGTCGAGAAGCCAGAAGAGCTCAACAGTGAAGTTCTTCAGACCCAATTGCTCAAAGGACGAACGGTAGCCAACGAGGTGGCCCTGCTTCTTGGCGCGGTGGCCAACAACAAGGAGACTGATGATAAGAGGCAGAGCGCAAACAGGGTAAATGATGCACCACATGCCAATTCCCCATCGCCAAGTTGTAGCGCCCAGCACAGCTTCTGTCACATCACCACTGACCCAAGTGTTGATGATAAAGGGCAGAGCAGGGATGTAACTGAAGAAGAGACGCGCTCGAACGGAAGTGATATCTCCGATGATGACCTCGACAAGCAGGAGGATCATGGTGTAGCCGATCTGATAGATAACGGCGCCGGCGGAATAGGTATCGAGGTTCGTTGAGGCGGCCTCGATGACCGTACCGAGGGTATAGAAGAAGACGGAGATACAGATAAGTTCGACACGACCGAAAACATCGGCGATTTTACCAGCCGTGGGCTGAGCGGCGGCGGCGATGACGGCTCGAAGGGTGTTGACTGAGGACTGTAGAGAGTGCTCTTTGAAGCTGTCCAGAGCACTGGGCTGATAAGCATAACGAACGGTACCGTCGAGACCGTAGGCATAGGCGATCAGAAAGACACCGAAGAAGATGAAAATACGGTCCGTTCGGGTGATGACCTGGGACATGGCCTTGATACGCTGAACACCAGGCGAGGTGATGTCGCGAACAGCATCGGCCGCCGAGTTGGGGACCTCATTGCCGCGATCATTCTCAACCGCAGGAGCCTTAGACTCCTGGGTCTCTTTGTTGAATTCAGGAGACGACATGATGAACAAGAGTATGAGTATTCCTCATGCAAATGCAAAAGAGGAGAAAGTTTAAGTCGTACATGAAAAGCAGAGTAAAAATAAGGTGGGAGAGCTTGCAGCTTAATACTGCATGGGAGAGATCCACTCCAGATTGATTAGATAACTTAAAGTACCGAGGAAGCAGACTTTTTTCCTCCTGCCATGCGACCATTTCGGCCGTTGACGAGTAAAATCGCCTAATGTTGGCTTTAGCGCAAGCCACCGGGTGCCCAGGAGCTGGGATTAGGTGTGGTGATGGTGGTGGCGGCATGGGGGTTCATCATCAGATCACAACCATCAAGACCTACAAATTACGTAGAGAACTATACTGAATTGCAACCGATCACCATAATTACCTAGTGCTCGTTATCTCACAGAAAGTTACAAAAATGTTATGAAGTTGTCAGTATAAACCCGTACCTCCTCTGTTCTACAATAAACTCTCATATCCAAAACCCCCGATATCCTTACTTGTTAACTCGCCGAGCTCGGACTGATCAGCACAGCGGATTCTTAGCTAAAATCCATCGTCTTGGCGTTAGTCAATCAATCACATTGTGAGCCGAGGATCAATTGATTCAGCTTCTTTTTCAGTGACAGGGAAATCCCTCGGAGGACAAGGGGATCGTCAGAGATGTTACCTTGTAGAGTTAAGCTTGTGCACTTTGATACAGGGATTTAAAACAGCTGCCTGGCCATAAGCTAGACGCCATCATGAGCGCCTGTAAAATGATATGCAGAGCTTGTACTGAAGCTCTAGCGTCAACGGGTTCGCCGATGCAATCAGCATCTCATCGTTGACCTGATAAATGTATGCGGGTCCAAAAGAGGCAATGATTCTCATCTGATGACTCGGCGCTGTCCGTACCTACGTTGCACCAAAGTACAGTACCTACAGACAGAGTAAACTGTTACATCGCTGTAAATCCACTGTCTTTCAGGCTTTCAGCTCATTCCTGGTCATTCAAGTCATTCACATTCCCTCCACCGAAAAGACTCGCTTTTGCCCCGATTAAGCTGAACTCGAATGCAACGTCGCTCTGTGGTCCACTTTGGAAACTTAGATCCTTCTTAGAATGGCATTCTTGGGACATGACACGCTCAGAAAAGTCTGATGGTGCCGTCGGATGACGCGGACTTGCGGTTCAAGAGCCGCAAAGGGACTGATTGATAACAGGCCACTCACTAGTCAACGAACCATTCTTTTGCACTAGCTAGTGATGGCTTCAATCGATTGCCTCTTGGCTCGTCGCGGCGAGGATCCGAATCAGTCATGGATGGCTTCAGATAGTCAAATCAGATCAGCTCCGTCATCTTTCGGTTCCATATCAAATCTCCCGCACCACGGAGGCAACCCTTCATCTGGGCATCATCCCACTTCACGTCCACATTGTCGGGTCCCGAAAAGCTTGGCGAACAAAACTTGGCGATAACGGATTCTCTTGCTCGTAAAGGACTTTTGTCAAAACTCCACAACAGAGGTCTAGAATATCTCTAGTTCGTCGGAGTAAGTGACATATTCCCCTTATTTTGGCGATTAAACGGATATTAACAGCTCGTAACCCCTACGCCTAGGAAATGGAGTCTTGAACCCTTGAACCTCGGGAAAAAGCACGCGACACCAAAGCCAAAGGGGAATAAGGCCGGGCTTGACAGGTAATTTGGTGGGTCAAGATGAGCCTCGAATCGGCGGATTAGGTAAATGTCACATCACCCGGCCGAGAAGAGATTATCGGATGAGGTGAGAACACCCAGACGTAAAGCGTGGGTTGATCAAGAGACGAAGACCAGGATCTGTGCATATCACTCTCAATGGATTCTGCAAACAAGGTTCAATCAGATATCGAGATTGATCTGATAATCTCTGATCATCAATGGTTGCCATCCATCAACATGCGTCTCGATGTCACGGTGTCAATCAACCCACTTGGCGGTCGATCGCTGTTGCATGACATCAAAAACTTGTGTATATCGTCTAAACTGACGTTAATCCTTCGATTTGCCTCGTTTTTCGTCGCGATATCGGGCGCTCAAGGAATGGTTTCATTGCTGCCCAGGTGAATAGCCAGATTGCCCAGACTTGGCTGTACAAGGAATACATTCCTTGGCAAGTAGGATTAGAATTAAGGTCTTTGGCGTGCAGGCCTAGTTTCAGGTTGAGACCTTCTTTGTCATTCCAACCGTGAGTTTTGCTGCTTGATCTTATCTTGATCTATTAAATCACTGTTGTACGGCGAGAATTGACTTTGTGCACAGCCAGCGCCATGCAAACAGGCTTGGCTTTGTTTAATGCGCCCAAACATTTTCTGGATAGTCAATCGTAAAGCGGATATTGTTTTCCGTAGACAAACCTCTAGAGAGTTGCCAAGCAAATGAGGTCTTTATGAGTTTCGCCATTGTAGGTTAGCCTTTTGTGCCCTTGTGCGACCACAATATCTATAGTGAAACTGCTGCAACAAAGGAGAGGAGCCAGTCTCCGAAAAGCTTTACCTATTCTATATCAATGATTTCCTTCCAGGAGCTCTGATACTTTAAGAGGCATGTTATGAATCAACGATTCTATTCCGCCCTGCGGAAAGATGCTTGAAAACTGCGGAATTTGCCCTCCCTGACCCCTGCACCCTATATGTGAGGGTTTTAACGCCCTCGTATATCTCTCCTACAACGTTGTGTTTCTTACCAGGCACCCAAGAAATTCGGAGGTTGTCGTAAGTCAAGCCCCATGTTTCGGAGCATACGGATCTGTCTTGGATCCATGAATGAACTACCAGTATTGCTTTCATATAACCGCAAAACTATTACAAGGCTGTAATGTTTGCTAAGAATCTGAAGAAGACGCTTGCCTTGTTGTATTACCATCAGTATAAAGAGCTTAATAACATAGAAGATTTTGAGGTTAAGGCTTTGACAAAAGAAAGGAGAAACTCTAGGCAAGGAAATATGTCATTTATCACATTACGGGGAAGTCGAGTGGGTATTGGAGCGACATGGCTGGGATGCTGGAAGTTGTGCTCTTTGTTCTTGTTGCAAGTTAATTTTCAAGAACCTCCAGGATACATGGCATCAGGGATAGTTAGTGAAAGCAACTTGACTTTGGGAAGATAAGACTAAAATTTCATGAAACACTGTTTACTCTGAAGCTCTTTCATTTCGTTTACTCACAAGTTTCAATACCTTCAAGTATGAAACTCTTAGCCGTGATGCATTTCATCCGCCTTTTGAGTATGACTAGAGTTTTGACAAAGAGACCGTTTCCCACTAGATACCAGTAAATTAAGACTGATCAATATGAAGTCTCTATATCAATCTGATCTCAGCCTCGGTTTATTCATGAAAATCAAGCTTGTTCATCGTCTTCAACTGCTGGTCAGTTTCAAATCGAATGGCGTCCACCAACATGGAGGTAGGACATGCTCAGTCCTTGTACCAACCTCTGAACACAAACCGACGTGAAATTCGTCTTCTCGAAATTCTTTCTGAATCCCCAAACGACAAAGTGGAATGCAAACTACACACTGTTCCCTTCACCCCCGAAACCTACTATGTTTGCCTCTCCTACGTCTGGGGCGACCCGTCCATCACAGAGGAGATCATCGTGAATGGTATCCCGAGACAAGTCACTGTAAACCTTGCTACCGCCCTACGACATTTGAAGAAACACTGGATGGAAATCGAGCTCGAATCTGATCCAAGCCTCGATGCATCCAAGTTCCGCCTTTGGGCTGATGCCGTCTGTATCAACCAAGATGACCTTGCTGAAAGATCAGATCAGGTCAGTATGATGGCAGATATCTACTCTTCAGCCGAAATGGTTCTTGCCTGGATCTCCTCGAACGATGGAGATGTTGCGGGAGCATTCGATATCTTTGAACGGATTTTCCACGAGGTGAAGAGCGATTGGGATGCCAGGTCTCGATCCACGCTCAGCTCGAAATTAGTCCTGGGCTATTACGGTGGGCACGCGGTCCTGGAAGGGAGACTCCAATTTCCTTGGATTTTTCCAGAAGACAGCAGGCTGTTCAAAAATCAACCCACCGACCTCCAGCTCCATGATCCGTACTCCTTTATCATCAAATTTTGCGCTCTTGCTTTTTGGTCTAGAATCTGGATTCAACAGGAATTGGTCCTTGCACAAAGACTATACTACATCTCTCCATCTCACAGATTGAGTGAATTAAAATGCTCGACAGCATTCTGCACATTTTTTGTCTGCTTGAAAGCTCTGACAGAAACGGACCATCGATTACAAAACCCAATAACACGGGCAAACACTACTCTTTCCCTCAAAGACCAGGAGCTTTTTCATTTTCTCTTGGAGATGAGACAGCTGACCCATAAGAGGAATGTATTCTCGGTGGACTGGCAATTACATTGCCTCGATCTTCCCTTTCTGAACGAATTGAAGGCTACTAATAAACTGGATCATGTCTATGGGCTTTTGGCTGTGACCAAGATGCCCATCTTCCCAGACTACACCAAGCCTGTACGTGAAGTGTACACTGAGTTTATGCAAGTTTACGTGGCTACATGGAAGAGACTCCAGAAGAACTCGCTGGGCAGTTTCAGACCAGCCAGTCTGCGTGAGGTGGGATGCCTATCCTACTTACGTACTCATGGTGTTGGCATTCGGCGCCTTCATGGACTTCCGAGTTGGGCTCCCGTATTTGATACCGAAGAAATGTCAAAAACCCTAGTCGTTGATGGCTGGGACGTACAAAAAAGGTGTGTGTACAAAACAGTGCCTGAACTATGGAATCATCTCCCCATAGCTATTGCTGGAACTAGCTTATGGGCAAAAGCAATCAAGGTCCAGACAGTCAAGACATGTTATCAGGAGCCCGTATCTGCAGATTTCATGTGTAATCACCTTGTTGCTTGCTTTGAGGAATTTTTGAAAATCCATGGAAAGGGTTACCTCAACGGCAAGTCCTTGTTAGAGGTACTTTGTTGTACTCTGCTACTCAAGGAAAATTGTGAATACGACGAACAGGGGATTTTCTATTGGCTACTTGCATCTCGACAGCTTACAACAGTCATAGCTCTCGATGGCTCGAAGATGCGTCTACAGCCTCACCATGAGCCAATATGCGACGAATGGCACGTTGCAGGCGCGAGACAAGAAGGAAGCAGACTACTTAGCACAGAAGATGGCTACATCGGACTGGCACCAGCGGACGTCTTGCCTGGAGACGTAGTGTGCGTTCTAGCTGGCTGCAATTCTCTCACGATTCTTCGCCCTGAGGGTGACCACTACCTGTTCGTTGGCTGTTGCTTTATGATAGGGCTTATGCATGGTGAAGTGGCTGATCTTCTCGCATCAGGACGTACCAAGATTCAATTCCTTGAAATCAGATAGTTCGGGGACTCAGCTAACACATGTTCGTTTATTTGGCAGAAACAGACTTAACGAGGTGCGACAGACAGATATTATCGCTTGGGGTATGGAGTACAGGAGGATGGCGGTTTTTTTTGTGATTTAGTAACTAGAGGGGAACACAGACTCGCGACCGGCTAAACAATAGAGAATGAGTTTTGGATATAAAATTCGAATACTTGAGTAGGTGATGACGTGTTTTGCTGGTTACAAATGCAAGGTTCAGTTACTTAGATATCGGTTCTACTTGGGCATAGTCAGTTCGAAGAGAAACGCATGCGTAAGTGGTTAGTACCTCCCACTCTTGAACTTGAGCTAGGAATCTGCATATGCATCGAAAAGGAATGAATCGAAATATGGGGGAGATCGGCACGATAGGCACATAGTTCAGACATTCTTCATATTCACAGGTCAAAAGTTCCAGTCAGTGATGATCTCCAAGTTCACAGGACTTTCTGTTACATCGCCGTTCCTGACAGGCTATATAATGTGCAGAACAGATTTCAGTTATATACAATGCAAATATTTACAACAAATATGGTAACAAGACACTATCAAGCCAAACATGCGCTGCAGGCAGTTTAGTTGACAGTGAGGCTGTAGGCAGAGGTGGTAAAGACACAGTTGGAACCTGACAAGTTAGCTTCAGAACATATACACGCTTAAGATGAAACTTACCAACGAAAGGCTCGGTACCGGCCTGGAAGCTGGTGGCAACGTAGTTGCTGGGAACACCCTGGTTCTTGGTGAGGTAGGTAAGGAAGGGAAGAAGATCGGCGTTGAAGTTGCCCTGGTTCTTGGTGGCAACGAAAGAGTAAACAGTGGTGTCGCCGTTGGGGCCACGGAAGAGCTTCCACTGAGCACCAGCAAGGGTGATGGTAGCGAGGGGGGTCTCGCCGTGGTCGGAGATAGGACCAGCAGCGTAGTTGCCGACCCAGATCATGATCTCGTACTTGTTCTTGGCACCGACAGAGGGAGCGAGCCAAAGATCGTAAGCAACATCAGAGACCATGTTGGTTCCAGTGTATCGCCAGGTCCACTTGGTGGGGATGGACTTGATGGCAGAAACCTGCTTGTTGATGTTCTCAAGAGCAACGTTGGAGTAAGACTTGACGTGGATGTTACCACCAGCCCAGCTCCAGCTGGTAGACCAAGAGAAAGAACCGCTCTTGTAAGAGTTGAAGGTGGTGCACTGAGATCCAGAGGTAGCTTCACCCTTGCCCCAGTTGTTGTGGTAGACGGTGTATCCGGCAGTCTGGAGAGAGCCGAAAGCGTCACACCAGGTGGTGGCACGCTTGTCGAGGGTCTTGGAAGGAGTGGTAGGAGTAGCCGATGCCACAGCGGCAAGGAAGGCCGAGACGACGCCAAGGAACTTCATGGTGAATAGATAGAAGGATTCGAAACAGATAGGGCTGAAAGAGTGAACTAGGGAGAGACTGAGGAGTTGCTGAGACCTTGGCAGGATCGAATCCTTATATAAACATCCATCTTGTGTCGATTATATTGCTTGGCATCCGTGCTTCCGGAGATTGGCCAGTGTGTTTAACCTGAAACTCCCTATTCGGCCAAGATTGTCGTATCTGGTAAGTGACCGTTTCTAGCCCCATACAAGTGCCGACAATACCGAGCCACTTTGATAGAAAGCCCACCAATCACAGCTGAGGACCAGTTCTCCCAGCAATGAAATACCGTGCAGCAATTGTCCTCGTGTTCTGGAAATTGACCTATGAGGCCATCTCCCCTAGACAAGGGTGATACCATTGGATGATGGTCAGGCTGGATTGAGCAAGTTACGGAACCACCGAATTTCTTCTGGAAGAGGCAGGCGAATATATCTTCCGTTGTCTATTTTGGTCAAGTGGGATTTCTAGTGCGCCGCCGATCTCGTGTTTCTAGACTTTGAGGGCCACTTTGAAACACTTCACCAAGACATACATCAAATGCCGGATGATTTAGCACTTAGGCTGATTCAAATACAGTAAGCGGCTTTTCCTTTAGGCACTATTTAATAGCGATTGAACTTTCTCGGTCTACATAAAGTCAAAGTAAGAGTTTTCATACTCATCTCGCCTATGAACTAGTGCGAACTCTGGTGAAAAAGCAAAGACTGAATTACTTCCCCTTACCAACAGCTGCAAATAGAGAGTCAATGAGACTGCTCTTTGCTTTCCCTAGCTCCAGTACGTCCTTGATTTGATCATCTACATGATCCAAAAACCGTGCATTATCCCACTCAGGCTTCCAACCAATACTCTGTGGCCTCGTAGCCGTGAAACTGCCCCTGCATATTTCATTAGAATATCTCTGCGTCAGACATAGCAACTTACCCATTTTTCCAAAGTGGCCCTAGGAACTGAACGGGAACGCCGATGGCATCTGCTGCGAATTCATCATTGGGGAAAATGTCTGGCTTTTCATCCGTCGCAAGGCCCCGAGTCTTGAACGCTGTAGCGAGATGATCCAAGAATTCCCACACGTCTATATCGTGAGCAACTGCAAAGTAATATCCTTCCTTACCATTTGGGATTGCTTCGTTGTGAAGGATTGCTTTGACAATTTGCCAGTAAAGAGCCGTTAGATCCGAGATGTGAACACCCTGTACCGTCTGGGCAAACCATTAGCATTATGTTGTTTTACTCTAGCATAGGGTACTGACAATGTTTTGGTCGAACTTGTAAACTTTGCCAAGCTTTAAGCTTGCCCGCACTAAGCCGGGAAGGACTACAGAGAGTTGATTCCATGGACCGCTGCCTCGACCGTCTTTGGCCTTGTCAGCAAATGCTGAAAGATCTTTGGGGCTCTGGATTCAACTCACAGACGATTGAAGGTACAACAACGAATAAACCAACTCCACGGGTTTCCGCATGTTCGATGATAGCCACATCAGTCTTGAAACCGTCAGTTGAATATTTCAGAAATGCACATCGATTGAATTACCTTTCGAATAGGGTACGAGTCTGCAAATTCCTTTTCTGTCTCGAAAACTGGGCCTGTATCTTGGTTGACTGATGGTGGCCAGCCAGCCTTTTCGTAGAATGCACTCAGTGCAGACGTCTACAACTATGAGTATCCATTTGCATGACAAGATACACCTGAAAAGGAGCCTTACATGAATGAAATGGGTTGCGTTCCCAGTAGCTGCTTTTCGTTTCGCTAACGCATTAATCAAAAGGAATGCTAAACCCGGATCGATCGAGCTGGCTGTATGTATAACAACATTGACTTGGAAGAATCAGCAGTTTGTGTCTTGAAATCTCTGATGACAAGGCATACTTTGGTTAGAAGTTACGCTGTCGGTGACAGCTTGCTCATCTGCCAGATCTAATTTCAAGATATTGACACCAAGACTTGAAAGAGCTTCAGCCTGTTCATCTGATCTAACAGCGCCAAAGACTTGCTTCTTGTTGACTTCGGTAGAGTGCTTATCCAGAAAATCAGCAACAATAGAGCCTCCTCTACGGCCATATTAGTCGTTTCCTGTAAATCATCTGAAGGAAGCACACATGTATCCAGCCGCGCCAGTGATAAGAATGTTTTGAGACATGTTGTGGCAGGCAAGAGTTGTCGCCTGTTGTTTGCAGTTTTGTATGTTCAAGTGAATCTTGGAAATTCTAGACTTTCTATCATAGGCGTCTTGTGCTTCAGTATTAAAAGATATGAGACCAATGGCTTGTGAATCAATAGCATGATGTAATTCAACATATTGTCAAGCCACCGGACCCCAAAAGCGCCGGACGATCTTCACTTCAGCCAATGATGGTGTTCAAAGAATTACAACCCCTCAAATATCGAGATGCGACTTGGATAATCGAAGCCACCTACGCACCTCGAAATTGGTAAGACTATCACCCAGAGATTCCGAGCTAGTAATGGTTCTAAAACCTCAGCTAACGTTGGTTGAGACCTCACTTGAGGCTCGCATCCTCATCCTTTCTACTTATGTATTTGAGAGACACTTCCACCATTAGAGAGACCATTTGTATGCACACCTGGAGCTATTTCAATATCGCAAAGCCTTCCAGGTGGCACGCGTATATTTGAAACTTGCTTCTCACTATTACAGCCGGGTCGATACGTCATCCTATCCTGTCCTTCTCTTACACGCACGCTGACCGGCAAAAACACGACCTGTATACTCACATTTCAAGCAAACAGCACTCACGAGAGCCAAAAAAGAACAAAACATACAACAGCGGGGATTCGCTGGTCGTCACCGACCCAACTACTAATCCGCCCCTTACCAGCTTGACTAAGGGAGAGCGGACGGGATCCCGTATTTTCTGGTAGGTATGGTCGTATGTGGGAGGACAGCTTCTTGTTACGTCTCATCACGAAGAGCTCGATGCTCTATCATCCGCCCCATTGACTCCTTGACCAGCGGCATAGTAAAGACTTGCAGTACGTAAGTTCCGAATTGGAAGCATCAGAGGAACGATGACCACTACAATGGATCCACATAGTCACCCTTTGGCTCCGGAAATTGGCGGAGATCAATAGGACATTGAAACACCTAAGAAGAGCGAGTTGGGTATGAGCTTGTTCGGGTAGTGATCTTATCATGGAACGTCGTGTAAGCGTCAAGACGATCGGCACAGATTGCGGTTGCGGGCATATCACGCCAGTTGCAGGCCAATCATAACAATTGATTGACTTAAACTATGACCGTCTACTGAGAATCAACCCAAAGCTACATTACATGAATCCTCGAAAATAAAAAAGGAGCCGAAGATCGCATTGCGTTGCGAAGCATGTATGAATGACAGGTATTGGTACAGTCTCCTTCTGTGAAGAACGTTTTCTGCTCTTGTCTTGGGTACAGAATCCATGATAGCCGTCATTCGTTGTTTAGGTCATTTGTAACTGGATATGGAAGTTAGCGGTGAATATTTGACCAATGTTTGGTCCTTACAGAAAGCTTCCATGACAATCCCCCATTATCGTTGTCATAGGAGACTGAGCCGGGCCCTTCAGGATACTCCAGTCCATCTTGGTTGTCTGGCCCGGGGTATCCGGAGTGGCGGCGACAATCACGCTGAACTTCTTGCCCGGCATCATGTTGTAAATGCTGTTCCAGCTTTGTGGGTTGTCGACCGTGATAGCCCAGGTGTTATCCAGGCCAGGGACTGGCGCCATGGCGTTGTCCTGGTTTTTGTAACTGGAAACATGAATGCTAAGGCCGGTCGCGTCTTGTTCAGCTGCTAGTTTCTTTGTTTTGACGCTGTCGAGTCTCATGTTGTTCAAAACAGTAATTCCGGTCTTTTTCTCAGGTTCTGCGGTATCTTGGTCGCGCTGTTCGTGTGACGTGAGCGGACCGCGGTAGGGGGTGCTCTGGTGATCGGTCAATCTTGGGCATTGTGATGTTCTCGATGATGGGTTTGATTTGGTGGTAGTGTGATGTCGCTGTTCTGGTTTGTTTGTTATGTGACTCGCGCAAACAATGGTGAATTACTAAAAGAAATAGCGACCGGTGAATTTGAAGAACAAAAAAACAAAGAGTTTGAGAATCACATCTGCAATACCTATCGGGAGTTCGGAGCCGTAACCGGCAAGTTACAGTTGAGTGTCTGCCAGCTGTTGGCAACTGGCGCGAGCTTTCACCTTGGCTCACCTTGTTACCTGCGCGTCGACCAGGCAAACAACGGAGACTTTAGCTTCTTCCACCTCAAGAGCATCTTTCAGATCAACAACAACTCCAAATGCCCAAACACTCAACTAGTCGCGGGGACTTCCATCAAGGCTTCAGCCCCTACGAGCGCTCCAGCATGTATCGCGGACGGTCCGGCGGAAGCACCCAACCCCGTGGCGGTGGTAGAGGGCGCGGAAATTACACCTCCGGATCTTTCAAACAGCAGAACAAGCCGAACCAAGGTGGCATCACCTTCGTTGATAGCATGAGTCTGAGAAGCATCCGACAAGACTCTCAACCTGACTCCCCTAGCCTCAAGATAGTCAGCAACAGCAAGGGAGGCGGCAGACAGGACAACATCATCGCCAAAGTCCCTGGTCTTCAGGATACATTCGCTGCCAATATCGACAACCCGCAAAGTCTGCTCGATATCTACAAGATGATGCCCCGTGGCAAGTTGAGCATCATTGTCGCCGTCGCCCCTGTGGGAGGAAACACTGTCCAGACAACCACTACCGAGCTGGGTTGGAGTGTCTTGCAAGGCCAGCCCCAATCCCAGCCCCAGCCCCCTCCATCAACTACGAATGAGGAACAGCATATTGGGGATGATGAACAGAGTGCCGATGATACCTCGACAATCGTGGCCGAAGAAAACGAAACCACTATTGAACCTGCGTATGACGCCCAGGAGATCCCGACTACTCCCAACACCGACATTGGGCCTTACAAAAGGGCGATACGTGGCAGAGTACCCCCTAAAGTCTACCCAGACTTACTCGATCTTACTCTCTGAGGAGGGAAACGTCCAAATTAACCGTCCACCCGCAATGAAATCACATCGAATACCCTCCGACACGGCCTGCACAGTCCTCATGAACTCGAGAAGTCAAAGGCCAAGTTAATCGTGGGAAAAGGGGAACAATCTAAGGGTGTAGTTGGTCGTCGTTTTGTGGTTAGGATTGTCCATAGCAACGTAGTAGTTGAAGTAGAATCCAAGCCCAAAGCATTATCGAGTTACCCCAAGCCACAAGAAAACAATGCAAGCATTAATATATCACTGAGTAGTATTCAATCCTCATGAGGTCCGACCAGCGACTGTGAGAGCTGCAACTGGCGAGTTACAGCCGACAACCGGCTGCCGGCTGCTCGTAGGCGATAACAATCGTACAGCATACCTAATTTCATAAAATATAGCCTAAGAATCTCTGACACCAAGGCTATAAAATTAGATGAGATTGTGATAATTATTATAAAAATTATGGCATAGAAGAGCTATACCTACCTAATTCTTTTCCCGATTACCGACCTAGGTATTCTTGGACCCCAAGGGCACCTTCTCTGAGTGATTCACGCACATGCCTCAGCAAACTTCTTCCCTCCTCCAACTCATCCCTCTCGTCTCACAACACCACCAAGGCAAGTCAGACATCAGTCTTCACACATAGCGACACATGGATAACCCGGCCATACAGATGGAAAGACTTTCCAGTAACACCATAGGCGATATCGCCAAATGGGTCGCTGATGACACCATACGCGCAGGATTTGGTCATATCAAAGGACCTCCTGCTACCGCCAAAGGGATTTATGTGCCTATGGGCATCTTCAAATCGCCTTTAATCCACAACTTGGACATCGTGATTTTCCATATCTTGCCAGACTTCAAGAGGCCCGCCGCTGTCATCGACCGCTTTCACTTATGGCCACCAACGCCCCCCGAGTTGATGCCGTCGCCATGCCCACAATTGCGGACTCTCACATACGTCGACGTCACGACAATGCTGAAAGAAGCCCACAGAGGAGGGACTTAGGAGCTCTCCGTCCTTGAAATGGGCAAGCAAGCATTGTTTATCGTCGATGCCGATCCCGACTATGCCGCCGACTTTGCACTGGCCTTGGCTGCAATTACTACGTTCGCCGGATCGATGACAAAGACTCGTGCCGATATGAGAATTCGGGTAGCAACAATGTCATGGGAGATTATCCATGATGTCACACAAGAGCTATTCAGGCACTGGGCTGAACCCCAATTGTTCATCTTCCCGCAAGTCGTCCAAGAACCGATCAAGATGATCACCATCCCTGACACTCAGACTGGGATCGAGGCGCTTGACGAGTATGCTCGCACACTTCATCCCTTGACCGGCCACTTAGTCCTGCGATTCAAAGAGTACGACAATTCCTGGAATACGGAGCACGCCAAATTTGACAAAACGCAGGAATACTTGGACTTTTGGTGGCCGGAATTCATCAGTACAGAGAATAGTTACGCGCTACGACATTTTTCGAAAATATCGACGCGTCGTATGTTCAATCTGGTGGGAAATACACGAGGGCCGAGACGGCTTGCGAGTTCTGCCCATTTCAGTGTCCTCACCAGCAAGACTTGTCACCGGGTAATCTTCGATCGCCGCACGAGGCAGATTGTTGAGGTCCCTCTATGGTGCTCACTCTCTGAGCGAAAACAACAGATGTCATGGATTAATAGGACAGAGACTCCTCGCTCAAATGTCGTTGTCTTGACGCGCCCTGGTTTCCTCGGCGATGACTGCCCACCACGCCGAATGAGGGTCTTAGATGATCAAGTCGGAGGCTTCATCGCTGCTCTGACAGAGTTCATCAACTGGCCTAAGTCCTTCATGGTATTGTTTGGTCTTATTAAAGAGCGCAAAGACAAGAATCTCATCATCAACGACATGCGCTGCCGTCTAATTATCCAGGACCTCGCCGACTACGACACCGCGCCTTTAGGGCTGTCACTCAAGATCCAGAACCGACAAGCCTTCTACGCAATACTACCACTAGTTTGGTACGACTACCACATCGCTTACTTCCTGTCCATACCTTCGAGCAGTCCTTTTGTTACGACGGTCAAGGCCCAGTTTGCCTCAGTATTGGCCAGAGGTGCTCCAGACCTATTCAAAATGCATCCCAACACTTCGACCGCCGACTTCACCAAGATCCGCCGTTGCTTGATCGAGGAATGCAATGCAGGAGTAACTGGTCCATTGATGGGAACTGGAACTGTCTGGGCCAGTCTTGGACTGGCAAAGTCTGCTGCGAAGAAAGTCAGCACGGATATGCCTCCTGACGTTACCATATCTTTCGCCAAAGGCTCGGTCCAGGTCTTCCCAGGTATTTGGAAGCAGGCACGCGATCCTTTTGAGAGACTCTGCCGCACGCTAGAAACAAACGGTGTAGCCGTGGAGGAACTGGCATATGGCCCCAACGGGAATGAATTGGGAGAGGTCACCAAGGAACAATACGCTGAGATATGCGAGCACTTGCTGCAAGCATATGGGCATCAAGTGGCTGTTGTTACTAGATTCACAGAGGAAGGACTTCCAGAACTGCAAGACTTCCTATCAAAGCAGCCCCTCCGATACGGCTACCAGATTTCGTCTGCTCCCAACTGGCCACAGCTACGTAAAACGGTCAAGGGAGAGAAATTAGTTGGCGTCTACACCAAGATGGTTCGAGGGTTGGCCGGGAGCAGCGGTATAGTGAACTGGACGTGGATTCCTCCCATTGTATGGAAGAAATGGAAGTCCAGACTGGATGTTCATCACGGGCCTGATGGCTCGACTGCGATGTGGCCTAAACCTTGGTTTGAAGATAATGAGGACGAGACTCCAGGCATACAGCTCCGATTGTGAGGCCTCACTGCGAAAGAACCTAGGGATATTTCAGCCATTTTTATCGGTAGGGCTAGGTAGGGTTAGAAGGTTTGATGGCACATGGCCAAGGAGAAACTTGACTCACAGGCAACTTCTATTGCAGATAGGACTGAGTAGGAATATTTTGGGATCGAACTTAATAATTAAGAAGACCAAAAGTTTATGTATCTTATAGTAGTTTCATATATTCTACTGATGTCTTGAGTATATCCTAAATATGACAGCCTTGAACCTCCGATTCACCTGGGTTAGTGGGCCAAACTACACACCACCAACTCGACAAGCCGGGCTTAGCTACCACGCCGTGTCTTGTTTCTCTGCATTATTAATTCATAATTGCACGGATCTGTTCCGAGGATCTTTGATGCAAAAACTAACGTTTTGACCGGTGAGTGACGTTGAATAGGGTGCACTGCCACCACCAATTATGGAACCAACATGTTGGCGAGGCCGCGCGGCCATTCGTACCCCAGGTTGCTTTTAAAGTTCCAGTAGTCCCGCGTAGCCGTTGCAGGTAAATGTTCTGAATTATTTGGTCCTCTTTCCAGCCGTGCTGAGTCGAAATTATGATTGTTATAATAGATACGATATTTGGACGTGGTTAAGGTGAGCGGATGTGGTATTCCACTTATACACGACCTTACAGATTGCTTCCACCCTCAGATCATACCCGAAATTTCGATCCCGCAGTCCTTTCTCTTGGCTCCCCATCGACTCAACTCCCTAGCAATTGGAACTCTCATGCCCTCCAAGCAACAATGGCCGTTTCGTACCCGGATGATGAACCGAAGCCACACCTTGAGAGACTTAAGCTTATTTGGACGTTAACATCCGCCAATCACATTCTGAGATCTTGCCCACGCTTGCTTATCCACCCCGGTCAGCGCATGAGATGGCGATCCTTGCTGTGGTTAGGGGGTTTCGGCTCCCACTTTCCGGTGCCTGACATTGCCTGAATCTAGTGCTAGGGCCCATAAAGTCTGTCACTGGCTGCTTCGGATTGGTTCACGCTTTTGAAATGAAGCAAGTGCGGCTCTTTCACCATAAAGGAACCTGTTACGCTCGCAACTGCCATTTCCATATCTCTCACCTCCTCTGATTCGCTCTTTCTTCAAAGTCGAAAAGAGAGGGTCCCCTTTTTTTCCCGCTTCGAACCTTCCATTCCCATGGCAAGAAGGCGGACATGTGCCCATTTCCCCGTTCTTACCTGGAACCTCGTTTCCCATAACTCCATTTGCTCTACTCAAAGTTGTCTTCTTCCTTCTCGGATCCTCTCAAACCACTTCGACTCTGCTTTGCTGATTCGGCCTCGCACGAACTCTTCAATTGTTGGGCCACAGCGTCCAGCGAGCGTCCAAAACCACGTCCCAACCCGCGACTTGTCCCCGGATGTCGCCTGCAAGATTCCACCGCAACACCCATGGGAACCAACACGGACAGCAGATTCTCATCGGCTACAGATTATCAACTATCTTATCTCATTTCCTGCCTGAGAACCTTGCAGCTGGATGGGTCAATATGACGCCGGTGTGGATCTACAATGGACCCCGGTTCTCTCGGCCTTCATCAAAAGCCCGATGTCAGTGGTCAAGGAGAGGACTGTTTCTAGGAGGGAAATTGACGGTGATGCAGTATCATTCATTTCACTATAATGTAGGTACTGCTGTTTTCAACATGTTTTCATCATGGCTAATCATTACAGCGTAAAACCCATCCCATCACAATCCCAGTTGTCGAAGATCCTTCCCGTAGCAGCTCTGCTCGCTCGCCTCGAGACGACCTCGGACTTGTGCGGCTAAGAGCAAGTTCCCCGCCTTCTTGACCAACTAGCCTACATGCCCTTGCAATCTCACATCTCCACCGGGCGGCCTCCCATCTATCGACCCAAGGTCCATACTAGGTACTTATAACGCAGTATCTCACGCCCAGAATACCCCAGTCATGCAGTATTCCAGTCAGACCCAAGAAACACGACCTGCCCGGGGCCAATCGATACTCTAGTTCTAACCTGACTATCATTGTGCTCTTTCTCAACCATGGACCAACTCGGATACGCAGCATTACTATTCTACCTTCCACCGGCCTCTGCTTGGACTTGCTTTTATTTCACCAGCAGTTTTCCAGCACACATCCTATCGTACTGGAATGACCACATCGTCCCAGTCTGTATGCATTAGTATTGGTAGTCAATACTTGCAGATCGATGATCCTGAAGGTATTCTCTCTCCCACTTCTCTTTGGTTTCCCTCTCCATCGTGGGTCGAACATTGTCGACACAAAGTTCCATGCGTCGCCTATTGTGGTTCGCATCTTGGATTTCATCAGGCTATTGTAGTCCTTCGTCAGCCTACCCAACTCAGATCCAGACAGTATCTGGCTCATACATACCATGAGACAAAGGCAAAGTTGCCTATTCAATGGTGTTGATTTAATCACCTTTACGCACCCAGAGCCCCCATTCTCTTGCCGATATACTGGTGTCCCCTCTATGGGTTGTGCTGCCGCTGTTTCTATTAGACTCTTCAACCGCCGCAGTCTCTTGATAGGCTGTGCTACCAAGGATGTATGCTGGCGTTCGAAAGATTGGGTTCGAACTGTATTCGTACTTTGGGATTCACGGAGACGTTGAGCTCAGTCGGCTAGGAGTTGTATGTGAGGAAGCTGGCGAACTTTGCCCTCCAATCGATGGACTCGGAACACGAAGGCTGTCGGCATTCGAATGCGAACGTTGATGTTTGTTTGCACCGGGTTCTTGGTGCACGCTCGCCGTTGCGAGAACTGACAGTTTATCAAGGGGGTTAGGCTCTGGCCTGCCCTGACCGAGGACGAGAGCTGGTAGTGCTGGCAACATGGGCGGCTGAGGTCGAGGTTGCAGGAGTGGTTGCCGCTGCTCGATAGGGGGAGGAAGTTTCCGGTCGCTGGATAATCCAGCTTTTTGAGAGTCTCTTTTGATCCCCACGATTGCGTCCACAACATCTCGAGTACTTGTGCTGTTCTCCGGTGCGATTTGTGGACCGGTTAACGTTGACCTCGGAGGGTCTGCGGACGGTGCCCTTGATAGGGGCTGAAGAGGAATCTTGGGCGCGAGGGCTGGTGGTTGGCCGGAGGTGGCTTGCGAGATGGTTGCTTTCGCGGCGTCTGAAGCTGGTTGATCTGGAAAGCTTTGCAAGAACTTTTCAACATCATCATTAGTGACGCCGTGGTAACCCAGCAGGATCTTTAGGCGCGAGTTTTCAACTGCAACACTGCGAGCCGCCTGCTGCATCTCCAGAGTGGCCTCTACACCTCGACGCTCATAGTCCTGGAGCTTCTTCTGCAAGCCTTCGACATACTCCTTGTGACGTGCACGGGACCGTCGTTGGTTGTCACGAATACGGACGGCGGATGGATTGGTTGAGCCCTCCTTCTGCAGGGGAATGTGTCAGACATGGTAACTTATTGCAAAACAGGACAAGCAAGAACCGACGAGAAGAGTTCGCAACTTGAAGGTAAGAAACTCACCTTTCCTCCCGTCATGATGGCAAATACAGTTCATCTGGATGCCGATCAAGGTCTACGCTACGTCAATGGAGGCGACAGCCAGCCCATATGAGACTTGAGCTCTTCTTGATGTAGGTACCATTTGACCTGCCAAGCAGGACGCGCGTTGACGGCCGAGCTCCGAGTTCTTGGCAAAGATCCGTGTCCTGGACGGTGCAGATCCAGCCGACGTCAAGAAACGCTAGCGTCAGCGATGTTTAAACATACATTCAACCATGACAACCCTATCACGACTTCGTGCATTACTCATATTTACGACGGTGATCTCTATCCACAACAAGGTTTAGACAGATACTGGCAACTATAACGGCTTAAAACGTACTACGATTTCACATTATCGACAACAAACTCCGAGCAACATCGCGGCAACAGACTCGAAATTGACAGCTATGGAACGTTGCTTACAGGCCAGCAGCTGGTGGATACATTTGTCGAGTTTTCCGCCCTAAGCTCCCTTGTCTGAATAACATCCGAATCTTACAGGGAACAGTGTCTTTGATTGCGGGATGCCCAGACGCCTAGGCGCCCCATATTTTTTCAACGCATTGCTGGGCTCGCAGCTGCTGCGCCACGGTCTGTCGGGCCAGCCGACTGCCAAGCCAGCCTCTCGGCTCTTTATAGCCGGTCAAGCTGCGATGTTGACTCTTCAGGGTGATGAAGGGTTATAGTGGATGGTTCAAGGACAAGCTTGAGGCCAATCTGCTTGGAGCAGAGACCATTATGTCTAGGGTCGGTGAGCTCAGGAACAGACATGTCGATTGAATGAGTCTGGGCCTGGTTCTTGGATCGTTTGCCAAGACCATACTTACAACTTGCTTCTTGATCGAGTTGTCACTGACGGGTTCCCTTTCGCCAACGCAAGTATGTTGAGTTTCCTGGCTGACTACATATTACCATGAAAAGTCTTGGCCAGGCTGATGCACCTGGTGGTCTGCAAGCGATTCAATTCCGTCCCAGGGTTAGCAAACCGCGGTCCGCTCACTCAACGGCCAGGAAGCTCGTACAAAGCAACTGGAAGATTCCGCTCGTGCTTTTGGGTCCTCCACAGACTGCGGAACCCACCATCAGAGTGTCAAGGTCAAGAGTCGAGACCTCAGCAGCCAAGACTTGGCTCCAACTGACGAGACTATTCACCTGCTTGCACAGCGTGGCTGTGTATGTGCCGACTTTCCATATGCCCCCGCGATCCCGCTTGGCAGTCTCATAAGACATTACCGCCGGCCTACAACGAGCGAAGAAGATGATTCCACTCGATCGATTGGGGCGCACCACGGAGATTGCTTTCTATGAACAATCAACCGCCGACAATCACCAGCCTGATTCCAGTCTGAGTTTAGTATGCTCCTCACGGATAACATGACAAGCCCATACTTTTTATGCGTATCCCCACACGCCAACTCGGCAGTGCTTTTAACCGGGTATAGGGCCTCAGACAATGATGAGCATGCCTTGAATGTCATTCGTGAAGTTTGATATTTTATTTAATTAGTTTATGCTGGCCATGCAAAGCCTTACTGGATTTGTACGTGATTTTCGCAAGTCCCGATTAGCCACGTGGAATTACAGCCAGTAGATGTCAGACCACACCTGGCCAAGTTTATCAGCTAATCTCGGCGAGTTACAAGGTCCAGTATTAATGTTGAATATCTGTATTTCCGGATTCAGGAATTGCCTCGTTCTTGTCTGATCCTGATTAGGTAATTATCTTGTACATTTCTGTCTTCCTGATTGAGGTATTGGGTATCATTATTGCGCTTGAAAAGAATCCTCACTTCATCTCACTCTCACTCATCATTTTCATGCCACCACATGATTTTGGTCATGTCTTGGCAGGTCCTCCGCATCAACCACCCCCTCTTAGCCTTCCACCCTTACTTGAACAATCGCTTTCCAGTGCGGGTTGAAAAGCGATCAACGCCATCATTTTGCTGTGCATGCCAAAGCTGCTGCACCCCCACACCACGACTCTCTCCAGACAATCTGTAGCGTCGCCAGGCCTCACGTAGATGATCAGGGCGCAAGGGGCCGCGCTTAAGATCGATCTCTTCCTCGGCTGCTGCTGGGTCGTCGTTTGTTGAAGGGGGAGGCGTCGGCAATTCGCTCTGCTTTTCTCCTGCACCTATCCACTCGCCCTGCACGTTACGGGCGGCCTCAATGATTTCGCCAGCAAAGAGCTTGGCAACGGCTTTGACGGCTGTACTGACGTTCTGAGGAACTGACTGTGATACGGTTGCGTTGACGACCTGTGGAGAAAGTCAGTATTATAAAAACTTGGTGATGCGTGTAGACTGCATACTCGTTTGACGACTGAGTCGGCCAGCTTGGCCGCACGCCAGAGTTCGTATCGGTTGTATTGTTGCGAGTCAAAGGCCTCAACAAGCATTGCACGTAGTCGAATCTCCTCTTGCTTTTGCTCCTGTGTTCTCGCGACCACATCCTCCAGCGCCATCTCTGCCTTCTCATCGTCTTCATCGTCGTCCTCCTTTTCGCCGCCCTGACCACTGACGGCGGTTGGGGCACGTCCTCCAACAAGACTGGGTGTTTGCTCGCGAGCGTCATCTTGCTTTGCGTTCTTTGCCTTGCGGCCGCGCTTCTTCTTAGGCGCACCGCTGGCAGTAGTACTGACTGCACTGCCGCTCACATGGGACTGGGCATCAACGGAGGGAGAGCGCGGGTACGGAGATCGGGCCTCGGGAGGGAAAGATGTCTGACGGAGAGGATGGTTGGCGGATGCAGCTGCTACAGAGGCCTGGGAGAGGTTGGACGGTTTGCGACGTTTGTTTGGGGGTGCGTTGACGTCGAGATTCGATGAACGTTTCTTATTGGGGATCTGGGCGGGAGATGGATAGGGCGGCGACATGCCCGACGGAGAAGTAGCGTAGGGAGGAGAAGCCATGTTTGCGGTAGTGAGTTGCTGAGGTAGTTTTCAGATGCGTAGATGAGCGGTTGGGTGTAAACTGATGATGTTTCGTATCGTGATGAATCGAAGGGCGGGCTTGATGAGAGAAGCGCGCTGAATTAACGGTAAGCGAAGAGTCTGCGAAAGTCGATCGAGCCGAAGAAGCGGGTGTATGGAGAAGGCGCTATTCGGCAAAGACGTATTCTCGATGTCGGCGCTGAATCCTAGTCGCACTTGGAGATGCTATTCACGGCTTTCGGAGGATGACCCGGCACGCGTTTCTCATTCCGGACGGAGACGTGACGATTCACTCCAGTCACGTGAATATGCACATGATCGGTTCCACGGCGCCACGCCCGTTTGTCTCTGTTTGACCCACTTCCCACGCATTGATCAATGAGACATGCCGCAATTGACGTCAACCCACCTACCGATAAGATAAGCCTGGAAAAACAGTTCCCAGGGAAAGAGTCACCCACCCCCGCGGTTCCCGTGGCCCCTCATAATTTTTCGGCGCTCCGATCCGGCCTTGTTGACGATTGGATATTGGACCCTGACTCGAAGCAGGTTCCCTTCTGGTTCTCGTCAATTATCGTCCGTTTTTCGTTGCTTTTGTTATTTAACTTTTGATCCCATTGTCCTCTTCTCCTCTCATCATCATCCCCATCCATCAATTCTCGTCTTTGTACTACATCTACGAGAAAACACAGTCTTGCAACAATGGCACCCTCCGAAGACGGCGTCATCTCAAAGAAGAGATCTCACGATGTCGCGAGTGTCTCGGGTTCGTCTACCAGCAGCGACGACTCAGCCCGTCGCCAAAGGCGCCGCGAGCGAAAGGAGAGGAAGAGGAAGAACGGCGATGCCAGCGTCGCAGCTGTCAATGGCGCAAAGCCCGGCGCTTTTACTCAGCGTCGCAACAGCTTGGCTAAAGCTTCGCGAGATCCCCGCGATGAGCCTATCCCCAAGAAGCGTCGCGCGCCTGCTGTTGTCCCAGAGGAAGAGAATGCAGTTGTGAAGACGCGGTCACCCAGTCCCGTTATTGACTTTGACGGTCTTAGCCGACCGAGTAAGTCCCCTCAACTGTACTTTCGCGTCGCAAAGCTTGCTAACATAATTCCCAGGCCGTGGAACTCGCGAGCGACGAGAAGAGACAAAGGAGCAGCAGGTTGAGCGACTGGATCGCATGCGGGGCGCTGTGCGCACACTGCTCGAATGTGTCGGCGAGGATCCCGATCGCGAGGGTCTTCTCGATACGCCTTCGCGCTACGCAAAGGCGCTGCTTTTCCTGACCAAGGGATACCAGGTCAATGCCGAGGACATTGTTAACAATGCTCTCTTCAGAGAGGGACACAGTGAGATGGTTATTGTCAAGGACATTGAGGTTTTCGTAAGTACTCCAAGCTCCAATTGGGGAAAATCTGCTAACGCCGTCTAGTCTCTCTGCGAGCACCACCTCGTTCCATTCACAGGCAAGGTACGCACGCAATCCTCCGACATCGCAGAATCCTTCCGTAACAACAGCTGACTCTTTCTTTCCCCACAGATGCACATTGGATATATCCCCAACGAGACCGTCATTGGCCTCTCCAAGCTCCCCCGAATCGCCGAGATGTTTGCCCGCCGCCTGCAAATCCAGGAGCGCCTTACCAAGGAGGTCGCCCACGCCATCATGGAGATCCTCAAGCCCCAGGGCGTCGCCGTCGTCATGGAGTCGAGCCATCTGTGCATGGTGATGCGCGGTGTCGAAAAGACAAGTACCAGCACAATCACCAGCTGCGTCCTCGGCTGCTTCGAGCGCAAGTCCAAGACGCGCAACGAGTTCCTTAACCTTATTGGCATCAACCGATAAGTTGACACTTGTCAACCAACAAGCGTTCAGTCCACTGCGGGCCGAACATCCTTCAACATGCTTATGATGGATAAACTATAAGCCTATGAAGAAACATTCATCATGTATAGGAGGCCACTGTCTACGACAGCAAAGCCAAAGAGTACCATCACCTTTTGATTATCTGCATTTTCGGCGTTTACGGTTCGGGGCCAGGATTTCTCCTTCGTAGGGCGGTTTTGGGACACAGAAAGAGAGAGACCATGTCTTCAACATATTCAGGTCTAAGTTGTCATTAAATATCTTGGAAAACCGGCGGGTAGAAGCGTTCATTAGCCATTGTCCCATTAGACGTCCGGGCTCAACGCCCTGGAGAAAAAAAGATTTTTGTTAGAGCTGTGTACTCTTGAATTGAACTGATATCGACAATACTCTGGTGTGGTATTTGAAAAGACAAATTTGTGAATCTTAACTTTGGCGTGCTATTTTAGCTTACACGTTCCGCCCATCTGACGCCTCGTTGATGCATCTCATACATACAATTGAAACCAAAACATGTGGCTGAGACAAACATCCAGCTCTGCATTGTACCGACCTATGACTCCATTCCCGTCTTTGGTATTTTAATAGCCTAATGAGAACGCCCTCTACCGCAGAAAACCTTTCAACCAAGCTTACTCCCCGTCTAAGAGGGCGTCCATGCCATTCCTCTCCTTCTCCAAGGAGGCCGTGGTCATGGTAACATCCGCCCCGGCATCCTTCCTTTTTTCATCTTCTTCATCTTGGTTCGTCATGTCCTTGAACATCTGATCCACGTTGCCCTCTTCTTGCTTCATCATATCATCATCCATAGGGTTGGACAGGCGTCTGTCAGCATCACCCATGGAGCCACGTCCAGTGCCCCAGATGTTTGGACCCCACATTCTCTCAGCTTGCTGTCTACCCAGCTCAGTTCTTGAGAGGATTTCCAGGGCCTTGCTCTTCTCGGCTTCGTTATGGAAGCTGATGTCGTCTTGGCCTTGTAGAAGCTTTTCTTCAAGAGACATGGAATTGTCGACGACCAGCTGTGGGCCGCTAGCTCCCAGTAGGCCGGGATGTATCACGCTGCCCAGGTTAACAGAGTTATCCCTGGAATGGCTTGAAGATTGTGATTCTCGACGATCCATATGTCCGTGACCTGTGGGGCTGCCAGCTTCGCCTTGTCGTGAGTAATACCCTGGGCCTCCATATCCCCCAGCTGCTGGTAAACCCGAACCTGAGGTAGAATGTGCTGCTGCCGCTGCTGCCTCAGCATTGGCTGCTTTACGTCGCAGACTATTCGCCTTTCCTTTTGCATGCTCCGGGAGGTCATCAGGATTATCAACTCCATACTCAACCAACATCTTCTGTAGTTTTGTTGGTCGAGGTTTTCTCGTGCTTACCGACTGGTCCATAATCGGCGGAGCTTCAGGGGCCACACGACACCATTTATGGAGCTCCTGGCGGAAGAAGTTTGTCTCGTACGCCAAAAGAACTTCGGCACCTTCGATCTTACGAAGATAGAATCGTTGAGTCTCTACTTCAGCTTCCGTCGACAACAGAGTGCTGCAGTAACGAGCGATGTGGTTTCGGAAGCTTTGCGCGTTATCGATGATCTTGGTCAAGACCTCCTCTTCCTCTGGCTGGAAAGGTAGTGTAGTCATCTCTTCTGCAATGGCCTTCAAGTCCTCTAGTTTAGGTCGCGACGCATCCCGAGGGATCTTCATGCGCCAGTCGCAAATGGGGCACGTATACTTGTCGTCTTCTTTGACCTTTCCACGAGCAATCTTGAGGCACTTGTAGTGATACCTAGGAAGGTTAGAAGTGTATGCCATTTCGTTCAAGTCAACTTACCATTCATGACACATCTCGCATTCAATCATCATTCCCGCCTCAACCTTTCTGCAGATGCAGAAAACTTGCCGCGATCGACTATCGTCCCACTTGCTTACTCCTGGCTCGGGGCTAACCTCTCTAGAAACTGGTTCCCCAGGTAGCCGAGGTGTATCGTGTTCAATGTCGAAGCAGTCTTGGTTGCGTTCCAACACGTACTCCAGGTGGCTCTTAAGGATGTGGAGTGGTGCATTCGACTTTCCAAACAGTTTCTTGCCTTTTCGCATCCAATCCTCGTGGCGCTTGCGTTCATTCTCGAGGTCAAGAGTTCCGTTTGGTTTCGAGTTAAGGTCGTCCAACTTCTTTTGGATCTCCACCACTTCTGAGTACTTTGGCCGTTGGCGGAAATCGGGGTTGCGGCATCGTGCTGTCAGGTCCAGGATTTGACGGTGCGCCTCACGCTGCTTGTGGAGGATTTGGTCAACGGCGTTCAAGGTCTCCTGCGACACGGGGAGAGCGTTAATCTGCACTTGATGTGACAGAGCTTCAAGCTGTGGGTAGTGAACAAATTCAGCCACGATGAGCTCTTTGGCCTTCTTCTCCCACTGCTGACCAGCGAGCATCTGTTCGCTATAGTAGGTTAGGTGGTCGTTGTAAGGGGGGATTTCAAGCCGTTTGCCCTCCTCGATAAGATCTTGTACCTCCTTGAGGGTCATATACACTCCTCGATTGCTGCGTGCCTTTTGGTTCCAGCGCGACTGTTCCAACACTTTGGATAACTGATCTACCTCGGGTGTGTCCACGTTAAAACTGCGCCCTTCTTCGAGAAGTTCCTCGATCGTTTCGGTTGGTAGGGCGGATGTTTTCTTCAAAGCCTGTGCGGCACTTGTCTGGAACTGCTTGATGGCCTCAGCACGCTCTTGAAGTTGCAGAATCTCTGGACAGTCAAAGCCAATGCGTTCAGCTTCTTCCAAGAGCCGGTAGATGTTGGAGACATTTCGCGATTCTCTCTCCTTTTGGTCCTGCTCGGAACTGCCAATCGACTTTCGCATGCCCGACTGCCAGGCCTTCTCGTTCTTACGCCGGTTCTGTTGCTTCCTGACCGTGTAATTCGTTGCCTCTTCGACCCAATCGTTGCAGCGGTTGACAAACTCCTGTAGAATAGGCAGTGAAGGCAGGTCATGAGGAATGCGCTCACCCTCATGAAGGAGCGCACGTAGTGTTTTGAGCGATGGCCTTGGCTCTTCCTCCAGCATCTTCTCGTACTTTTCCTCCCATACCTCAGGAGTCTGTGCCTTTTCCATCACCTTGCGATATATCGCATCCATGTCATCATCCGCCTTCCGATAAAAGAGGATATGTCCATCACCTTGGAATCGTGCTTGCTCGGGCATGTCGCAGCAGGCGTGATACCCTGCATGCAGTAAGCAGAGCACCTTGCCAGACTGTAAGCACTTGAAGCGCGATAGGTATGAAAAAGCCTTGCAGTAGCTGCAGCACTGCTCGTCTTCATCCTGGACATCCTCGTCTTCTATCTTGACTGTTAGTGAACATGCGTCTTCGCTGCCTCCCACTATTTGACAACGATGCGGTGAGGATTCAAGATGTTTTGTAGTAAGTTGTTCTCGTTGGGCGATCTCTCGTTTGTGTATTCGTTCGAGAGCAGGCGCTAGCCATTTCGCGGTCTGAATCGTAAGGCCGGTTGCTGTACTCTCTGCGGCGGTCCATAGAAGCTCATCATGAGAAAAGCATGGCTGTCTGCGAAATAGTTGTAGTCGCTCCACACCGGCGAGGCCATATGGTTCCCACTCATGAGGGGCAAAGTTGACGGCTTCGTTAAAATTGAAACCGTGGTTGAATCCAGCATGGTAGGCCTGAGGGAACGTGATGACAAGCTGGCCAGCCCTTTGGTCGAGGGCGTACACACGGACACCAGCCTTCTTCAACTGCTCAGGGGTCAAGAGTGTCACCAGCTGGAAAAGAAGATCAGGCTGTGTCTCAAATAGTTCCGGTACAGCCTCCTTCATCGCGTTTTCGAACTTTTCGGCATCCTCACCTGGAATACCGTACCATGTCTTGGTTGCGCCAAGGTGCTGGTAGTTGGCAGAGTAGGCGTAGTGATCCTCGTTGTGCCAACAGAAGGTGGAAAAGATCATACCAACATAGACCCAGGGGACCGTCATGCCAGAAATATCTGACTTGATGTGTCGGAATAAACTCTCGGGGTGGAACGGGAGAACATTGAGATTCCAGGGATCGGTCGCGTACGGGTTGCTGGGATGTCTTTCAACCGTCGGAAATCCTGAGCCATGAGTCGTGCAGTGAATATCGGCTCCGTATTCGACTTCAACCGTCTCTTCGAGGTCGGCAACCAATCTCCAAAACTCTGTCTCGACATCCTCTTCCGTTACAGGTCGGTGACAGTTGAGCTCGTGGTCGAAGGGCATCTTCTTTTCAAAGTAGCCTTGCTTGAAGTCGTTTGCCTTCTGCTGGAACTGCTTCAGTGAGTACAGGCCTCCCTCCTCGAAACCAAATTGGCCATCGCCAACAAGGCATCTTGGGCAGTTCCATTCGGTGGTATCGGGCTTTCGCTTCAGAGGTGGGTCGAGGCATCCTGGGTGGTAAGAATGATCGCATGATTCACAAATCAGTAGATCTCCAGCATTTTCGCCGCGTCCACAAGTTTCGCATTTCTATACCAGTCAATAAGTCTATTTCTCATTGCAGAACTAAACTCACCTCATCTGTCGGTGCTGGCTCTTCTCGTGGAATCCTTGGCACCGAAGGACGGAATGGCGTCATGTGCGATCCAGCCACAGTGGGTACAGCATCTACATTCAATGTGTTAGTTTAAAGGCCATGGAACCAATGAAATATGGGATCGGTCATCGCAGCTAAAATCCCTGCGCTTGGCCACCAACGTCAGGAAGGAAAATGCTCTTCCCATGCGACAACTGGGATTCGCGACCGGGAAAATAAATGCAATGGCCATCACTTACCTTTTTTGAGTCGCTTACTGCGGCGACTACTAGCCGCCTCAGAATCTTCTTTGGCAGCGTCGTTGTCTTTCTTTGTCGAGTCAGACGAGCTTTCGCAGCTGAGCTGACGCTTCAGCGCATTGGCTTTGACAAGGCTTGCAACTCGGTTCTCTGGGGTATTCTTTGCTGAGGAAGTAGGGCTGTCAAATCGCTTGGGATCGGGGGTGAAGCTTTTCGGCTCACTAGTCGCACTGCGATTGACACTCGTGAAACCAGAATTGACCGCAGTAAAGCCCCCAGAGTTGACAGGAGTAAATCCACCAGACGTAGGTGCTTGTGAAGGAGCAGGCGGGGCGTCGGCCATAGGAGTGTCGCGATCGATTTCCTTTTTCACTCCGTTGATGCTGGCTTGCAGAGCGTCGGAAGCATTGCGCGCTGGAGAGTCGCCCCGAATGCTTATGGGTGTGTTCACAGTCGATCGCTTGACTGGTGTCTGCGCAGGGCTCGGTGTCAATGGCCCGCCATATTCCTGTTCCAGTTGTTGATGAACACCAGGCTTCGCTAGGCGCAGGTACTCCTCGTATGGGCAGAGCCATCGCTGGTAGGAGTTTTTGAGGGACGTTGAAAGTGACGACATTATCTTGCCGCTATATCCCAAATCGCGGCCAATTTCCGCCCATTTTTTATGCTTGCAGACCTTCTCAAAGCCGCCCCGTGACTCAACAGCCTTCTTTAGTCGATAAAGATCAAGCGGCTTCTTATCCACATATGGTAAGCGATGAAGATTAGTGCCATGTTGCTTGTGGAATTTTGAAAGGCCATCAAGATAAGTGAGGTTAGCCCGTGTACCTGCAACATGTGAGCCGGATGTTCAAATGGTGTGGTCGAAAGGCAAGGGTGAAACACGTACTCCCTTCCACAGAGTTCAACTCTTGTTTTCGGGTTCTAAAATGGAATTTCTAAACAATTAGCACGAGGGACCAAAACAAGCTGTCGCGCATTGCGTATAGCCTGAAGAACGCGCTGAAAATGCGCCGGACTGTCGTACCTCGGTATCGATGGCAAAATCTGGGTTCCAAGAATCCGGTGGAATGATCTTGCAAATGCCAAAGTTCTTCGCTTCTGGTGTGATTTTCCGTAGGTATTCGAAAGGGTCCCTCCATTCCTCCTCGGTTGGACAATACGTCGGAGCCTCTTCTAAGCCATGTGGCCGACTCTGCTTGACCACAGGTTCCCTTACTGCGGTAGGCTGACCACGACGTTCGACCGAGGTGAGATCCAAAGGTGGGCTCGTAAGAGAACTAAGAGGTGTCTGTGGATTGATAGGATGATAGCCGTTGGAGTTGACTTTGGGCTTCGGTTTTGACGAGGGGCCAGCGGCAGCGGCAGAGGGAGAGCTTCGTGAACTCGCATTCGTGCTGTGAGAGGCTGCGGGGGCTACGGCGCCGACGGTTGGTACTGATACCATGGTGAAATCGAACGATGGAGGACGGAAAATAGGCGACAGCTAAGGAGAAACGTATCGAGGGTATCGGTCGGGCGTTACGATTGCGCGGCCTGTATCGACTTCATACTCGGGCAGACCGTTATCGTCAGTAAACCACCGGCATCGCAGGCTATCGGGTCTCAATCGCGAAGAGAAACCAGGCTTGTAGTCCACGTGCGAATTGACCAGAGTAGCGGAAAGTAGGAGGATATCAAGTCGGTATTTGAATCTACACTGAAAGGTTAATGTCAAGTTGTACGTGATTGAAAGGTTACGAGGAAGGGAGAGCACGAGGATCCATGACCAACTAACACGGGGGATATGATACTCACGGTTAAAGGCCAATATAAAAAGAACTGACTGTGCAAAAAAGCTACAGTCAATGTACCGTCACCCTAGACTCAAAGATATTTGCATTCAATGTTCTTTGTGGTGATGGCTGAAAAAACGAGTAATGCAACCCGGGGCGTGGATGTTGATGTTAGAGTGAAAGAATAGAGTGAGGAAGGAGCGGAGGGTGAAGGGTGTGAGTGGGAACCGATGGAACTGAACTTGGGAAGGTGGGAATGGGTCGAGGGAATCCTAGATCTTGGAGGCGCGAGCGTCCAGCTACGCCTGCGGCTGCGGCTACGGTACCTAAGCACACAAAGGGAACGACCTAGGAAGGGACAAGGGACGAGGGTGTGAAGGGAAGGGAAGGGTGCGGCAGGAGGTTCCTGGAAAGGCGCTGCCATAGTGGTCGGTACCTCCATTTAGCACATGTTTGGCGCCAGGAACAAGGTATCTAGTACCTGCCTCCGCCAGCCCTCGGTCATGGAAGGCCCGGTGATTCGGACCCGCGAAAATGGGAGCAGAAGGAGCTTTCCCGAGCGACAACAACTTGGAAATTCCCATCAAGATATAATTTTGTCTATAGTCATTGCCTGCAATTCTAGACATGTTTTCCACGGCCGATTAGCACTCGGTTGGTCGTCGCAGCGCTGAAAACGCCGTCCCGATACAGGGACCCGAAAGACTCATGTGGCGGACCCACTAGCGACGACATCCGGCCGGCGCTCCAACCCCATTATTCGACAGAATCACATCGTTTTTACAAACGTAACATGTTGGAGACAAATTGTGGGAGATGTTCGATTCTGGAAGGGCAGGCGACATGCGAGGGGAAGCATTGCGGTTCAGTGCGACGGCTGCCTGGATCTACAGCCTGATCTCGCAAGCTCACGCACAAGCTTTGCGACAATGGTTGTAGGGAATCTTCCAGGGAGGACGCCGTGAGGCACATACTGGCATCGGCCATTGAGCCATCATTACGGCGATCCGACACATCCAGCAACAATTACATATCCAGCTTGTCGTCAAGTATCGCAGTCTGACAGCGACAGAGCGATTGATTATCTTACGGCCACGTCGTCATGGAGAAGGAGGTATCCGAATGCGGCAGAGCATGGTGACATTGAGTCCAGTCACGCGCTGACTGGCATCATCATATTCCTTGTCCAGTGTGTGGCTGCCCTTTGTCCCGCTCAAAGGCATGGCATGGCATGGCCCCTAAAAGTCTGACGGCCACAGCTCCAAAAGGCGGGCCCAGAAAAAATCCAATCTGATATCGAACTTTCAATGAGCAGGGGTTAGTTAATAATTGGTCGCTACCGAGCCAATCACGATGAGATGACGTTCAGCACAAACGCCGGGGTCCTGGTCAGCAACTCTGTGCGTGGGGAACCCGGGGCAAGGTAAACAGAACCGACGTGATGAGGGCTAGGTTCGGCTTTTGGTTTCAATCCCACGCGTGAACTCAACAGCATATCCTGATATCAAATTCTCAGGGCAGTCTTTCAAGCCTGCAGGCCACTTTGAACTTGAAAAACCCCCTGTCGAGCCCTTGTGGAGGGATGCGTCGACATGGATGTTAAAAACATCCTCGTATACCCACTGAGGAACGCCAACATCCGAAACATTAGACAGAGATGAGACTTAATAACAGCTACCATCTAAGCAAAATACAATAACGGGTATCTTTCCAGTCAACGCCTAATGCAACGCCAAAGCCCCGAACCATTCAGATTTCTTCCTCCGCTTCTGCTTCCGCCGCAGCCGCCTTCTTGGTACGCCGTCGCTTTTTAAGCAAGGCCTGAACCTCCTTCTGACCCCGGACGCGAAGGGTCAACTCTTTCATCATATCGCTCCAATTTATCTTGCCGCCACAACTGGGACACGTGCACGATCGTGGTATCAACGTCCCTTTATCTTCGCCTTTGAGAGCGTGTTTACCCCAGCAGTCGAGGTGTCCCATAGCTTCACATCCATCGTGAGGACACATTGGTTGCAATCCCTTGTTTGACTCGAGTGCTTCGTGACAATGTACACAGTTTCCCTCCCGTTCAAAGGACACGATATTGTGCGCCTTTTCGACATATGGTTTCAAGTGGGCATAATCGAGCGGCAGAGCGTGAATGCCCCATGCTTCCGATGACGAGTCCCGATATGTTGTATCTTCTGGTGCAAAATCCGTAGCAATTTTTATGCCTTCTCGCGGCGGCGCATCGGCAGACTGGAGCCATTTATCCCAGGCTTTCTTGGAGTCTTTCGCGAAGAAGTGTAGGGTAAGTGGCCAGCGTGCAAAGCTTGGCACCCCAACAAGCAAATGAAGATTTGAAATGACAGACTTGAGGCTGTGAATAGGCTTGCGAGGCTTTCTCTTTCCTTTGGCTTTCGGGGCTGCCTTTGTTATGCGTTCATCTGTTGAAATGTGCAACGTTAAATGGGGGTTCGTCAATGCCCATCTGCAGAGTAAGTTAGGAAAATAATCGACGTTTCATCTCGCGAACATACTCAAACTTGAGAGCAGCAATTGAACTCGGGAATCCAGTAATCACAATAATAGGTTCCCACGGCCGTAAAGTCTCTCGTGCCGTTCGCACAGCTCCTCCACGGGCTACACCATTGTGCTGTTTCAGGCGTCTTGGGGGGTTCGGCGTGGAGCCGATGTAGATTGATGCATGGCGCACTGTTGAGCGGAGTACGTAAACTGCATAAAGAGCTGGTATCGGTCTGGCGAGTTGCGACATGTCTGCTGTAGACTGAAATCTTTTCCCGACGATGTTTACTTGGTGTGAGCTGAGTTGGAGGGGCGATGGAATGTATGACTAATCAAGTCATGATGCCTAGAGTAGCCCCTTTTCATCACGGTACCAAGTGGAAGACGAATGCGAGTATGATCATAATTAACCCATATGATTCTTTTTCGAGACTCCAAAGCCTCTGCTTGCATTCTACCAAATGTTTACACCATAAAGTACATATCAACCCTACAACAAACCCTGCTTCTGCAAATCATAGTACACCTTCTCGGGCATGACATTGCCCTCTCCATCTTCCATCTGCACCACGCTACCCTCATCAACCTTGGTTCGTTTCTTTTCCTTCTGGATCTTGTCCCACAGCGTGAGCGCCTCGTCAATGCGAGTGATATCTCGGAATAACGCCGTGTTGGTGATGCCTAGACACTTGAGACCGTAGATGTGTCGCGCCTCATTGAAATGCTTATCAAACGCGCGTCGACCCATGTACACGAAGTTTCCACAGATTTCGCAGGGAAATTCGACACCCAGACCGTGAAGGCGGTACAGCCAGAAAGGGATAGGTTTGCCGTCCCAGGCGAGGGGCAGCTTGAGGGGGTTGTAGATTCGCTCCTCGCCGTCCTCGTCCTCTCCTTCGCCCTCTTCAGGTGCCTCCTGGGGTGTTTCATCGGCGTTGAAGAGGTTCTCTAGCTCCTGCGCTCGCTCGCGTTCCGTCATGCCTTGCTTGCGCTCGACGTTGACCCTAGTATCGCTGCGCTCGGTGCTCATGGCGCTGGCCAGTCGCTTCACTCTGTACTCTCGGTCTGCGACAGCGCGATCTTTTAGCCGTATTGCTGATACGGTTCCGTTTGAGGTGCCGTTGCTGGGAGCTGAGTCTTCTTCCTGGCGCTGTTTCCTCTGCTCTGCCGCCTTGATGTGCTTTCGTCCTGTAAGATGGTTCTTGTACACATTTTCGTTCTTGAACTCCTTTTGACAGTCGTCGCACCACACAGCGTCTGCCGTACTGGCCTCCTTGGCGGTGCCGTTCGTCGAGGCTGCTTCCTTCTCCCAACCCTGAATCTCATCCTTTTCCCATGCTGTCTCGAACTCTTGGTCGAATGATGCGAGGACCTTGTCCACATTTTCCAGCGGTCGTGTTCGTCGCATGAAACTCTCGAGGTATTCTGCTAGTTGACCGACGTACTTGAAGTACTGATCTGTCAGCTTGTTTGGTCGCGTGACGCCACCATGGCCAGGGGCAAAGTTGTCAAAGGTCTCGAGATATTGCAAATATGTGAGTCGTCTGACGTTGGGAAGGTTCAGGTAGGCTTCGTGGCAGGTGTTTAGATCGAAGAATCGTCCGTAGGCTTCCTCTCCGGAGAAGAGTGAATCCACAATGGATGGCATAGGCTCTCCGTCTGGTCTCTTGACCTTGTATCGTTGTTCCGAGTTCTCTGCTTGCTCGTTGGGGTATCTTGCATGGTGATCACGGACGTCTTTGAGCTGCTTGTAGAACTCCTCGAAAGGGTCACCAGTACCAATCTGTTGAATCTCTTGTGATCGGACGCCGTTTTCGTCTTTGTAGATATCGAGGAGGTTGTTTGATTGGACTTGAATCTGATCTAATAATTGAGAAACCTCGTGGTCTCTGTTGAGGCGATCACGGATCTAAAGAGTCAGTGGATGAATTCTTAAGCAATTGAAGCTAACTCACATGTCTAGGCTCGTCGCGAATGCGATCAGCGATACCTTGTTCAAGGCGCTCTAGATCCTCATGGATGTAGCGCTGCTCTTCAAGGACGAGCATTTCGGCGAATCTGCAGTATAGAAGCTCTAGAAAGTATAAACGAGCGTATACTGATAAAGTCTTCAGCCGCTGGTGAATGTTGATATGTCAAGATGAGCTTGATGCTCAAAAAATTGCGGAGCCTCTCGTCGCGAGTTTCAGTGGCGTTCAGGCGCGCATTGTCGCACCGAAGTATACCCGGCGCTGCGCGTGCTACGTCTGGCTCTAAAAGTTGTACGGCCAAAACTTTGACCCCAGAAAACACCCCAACTTCATCGCGGAAACGTCATTCTTTGGACTCTGCAAATCACTTTATCAACAACAGACGCAATCATGGCTGAAGGCGCAGGAGGAATTGACCGCAAGGCCGATGAGCGGATGGAGTTTTCTACCTCTAAAGAGGTTACAGTCCATCCGACCTTCGAGTCCATGTCTCTGAAGGGTATGTCGCAAGCTACCTATCCATTGATCCAGCTAACAATTTCCAGAAAACCTCCTTCGTGGCATTTACGCCTACGGATACGAGTCACCGTCGGCTGTTCAATCTCGAGCCATCGTCCAGGTCTGCAAGGGCCGCGACACCATCGCCCAAGCCCAATCCGGTACTGGAAAGACCGCGACCTTTTCCATCAGCATGCTGCAGGTTATTGACACTGCGGTGCGAGAGACACAGGCGCTGGTTCTGTCACCGACACGAGAGTTGGCGACTCAGATTCAGTCCGTTGTCATGGCCCTGGGTGACTACATGAACGTGCAATGCCACGCCTGCATTGGCGGCACCAACGTTGGAGAGGATATCCGCAAGCTCGACTACGGCCAGCACATCGTTTCCGGTACGCCAGGCCGTGTGGCAGACATGATTCGACGACGACACTTGCGTACTAGACACATCAAGATGCTGGTTCTGGATGAAGCCGACGAGCTCCTCAACAAAGGTTTCCGAGAGCAGATCTACGATGTTTACCGATACCTCCCCCCTGCCACCCAGGTTGTGGTCGTCAGTGCCACTCTCCCCTACGATGTGCTCGACATGACCACCAAGTTCATGACCGACCCCGTTCGCATTCTCGTTAAGCGTGACGAGTTGACCCTTGAAGGTCTCAAGCAGTACTTCATTGCCGTCGAGAAGGAGGACTGGAAGTTTGACACCTTATGCGATCTCTACGATACCCTCACCATTACGCAAGCTGTCATCTTCTGTAACACCCGCCGCAAGGTCGACTGGCTCACCGACAAGATGCGTGAGGCCAACTTTACCGTCAGTAGCATGCACGGAGACATGCCTCAAAAGGAGCGAGACAGCATCATGCAGGATTTCCGCCAGGGTAACAGCCGAGTGCTCATCTCGACTGATGTATGGGCTCGTGGTATCGATGTGCAGCAGGTCAGTCTAGTTATCAACTACGACCTTCCAAGCAATCGTGAGAACTACATCCACCGCATTGGTCGTAGCGGTCGATTCGGTCGCAAGGGTGTTGCTATCAACTTTGTCACAACCGAAGATGTGCGCATTCTGAGAGACATTGAGTGTAAGTTGTCTGGACATTCTGATGAGACGAAGTTGAAGCTGACTTTTTAGTGTACTACTCTACCCAGATTGATGAGATGCCCATGAACGTTGCCGACCTCATCGCATAAGCTGAGAGTCGATGGGAATCATTATGATATCTTTTCAGTCATGATAGTAAGAGGAACGCCGCGTCGAGGGTACGTCGGTGGAAGAACGTGGAGGAAGGGGGCCATGTATTATGCCTAGTAAGTCACCGTCTCTCGCGTGAAGTTGACCAAGACTAACTCAATAGATTCAAAAATGCAACAGATTGTGAAAAATGGAACTTGTTGGGGGTATCAATATGACCCTGAATCCAAGGGACTTAGCAAAAGAATCAAAAATCAAACTTGAACCGGTTGCCATCCGGCCTTATCTCTATTGTCGCCCGTACTTTCCCAATTCGTCCAAGTCCCCTCTCTTTGACGTGTGGATGTGCCAGCTGTTGATTGGAGCCGTTGCAACGCCACGCAGATCACCCCCGGTAAATCTGATTAAACTCCCAACTTCAATTTGACTTCATCATCCTTGTGACTTGAAACGGTTATCACGATCATTTTCCGAGGGCCTTGAAAGTTTTACGTGATGGATTGCTCCTTTAGATCAGCAAGGTCTCTTCCCCACGGGGTAGTAAGATTGCAACAACATCACGACCGTCTTCGGAGGCTGGATCAAGAAGCATTCTACGGGCTGTCCTTGTCTCATGTCCTGATAATGTATTGTTTTACTCGGTTGTCTTGGCGTCCATCTTACTCAAAAAGCCTCTGGTCTGTACCATGAATCTGAGTCGGCATTTGTATTTGTGACAGACCTTTCAATAGCATGTCCTCGATGACCTTGTTAACCCAACCAGAGATCGAGCCATCCTTTAACGAGAATTTTCTATTACTTTATGATAAGTTTATGATAAGTTTATGGTAATGCATGGAAGTCTTTAGACTATATATTACTTAGCTGTTACATAAATTCGGTCCCGCTCACACCGAGATATTCTCGGAATCGCCAACCGATTATCTTGTGGACCAGAATTCGACATGTTACAGGTCTCCAGCAATACGATGCCCTTATCAGTTTCAACCTGTGAGGTAATGAGCCTCCAGATAGCAACCCTGCTCCAGCCGCCCGATCCGTGTCCAGTTACCCCGAGAGGATCTATCCTGTAGTTGGCAAACCATCCGCATGTCTCCGAATCGTGCGCTATACTGAAAGCGACGTATACTTTGCAGAAAAACAATGCGGAGGTTCGCTTGCGCCCTGCGGATACACCCTTGTGCAGCTCGATATCTGGGGTAAAGATAAGTGATCTACCTACCTAGTCAAAGATATAAGAAGGCGAATATCCCCTACACCAAGAAAACCAAAACAGATCATTCATCCATCAACCTCAATTACATTTGTATCCTCTGCCAGAGAATGAGCACAACCTTTTACACTACTTATCCGACCATCGACTCAAGCTCTGGCGTACCATGGAGAAAGCCGCACCAATGAACCAAGCGGAACGCGATGCCCTCGATCTCGCAGCGCTCGGCCATGCCGAGACGCTCACTCGCAAGTTCAGCATGATGAGCATGTTGTCTCTTGCTTTCTGCATTCTCGGTACCTGGGCTGTGTGCGCACAGAGCCTTGCCACCGGTATTGAAAACGGCGGACCGGTAACTTGCCTCTGGGGACTACTCCTCGTCACCCTATGCAACATATGCATCGCCATGTCGTTAGGAGAACTATGTTCTTCGATGCCAACCGCGCTTGGGCAAGCTTTTTGGGTGGGAAAGTTGTGGAAGACAGCGACCGGACGATTTTCGAGTTATATGACAGCCTTCATCAGTGTCTTCGGTTGGTGGTGCCTCTCAGCATCGCAGATCGCATTCATGGCTGAGTTCGTCTTGTCCATGAAACTCATGTTCGATCCTGACTGGACAGTCGGGAGTAAGGGTTGGGTACTCTTCCTGGTGTACACAGGTATCAACATCCTGTTCACGTTCATCAACTATGTCGGGTGCCGCTCGGAAAAGTTCCTCCCCTGGTTCAACAACTTTGTCGCCGTTGGATTCGTCGGACTATTTATTGCTTTTTGCCTAGTCCTCCCTATCGGTGTCGGAACGAAATCGAACCTCGAATATCAATCTGCCGAATTCGTCTTTGGATCATGGATCAATGAAACTGGCTGGTCTGATGGTGTGGTTTGGTTTTTGGGACTTGTTCAGGCTGCTTATGCCTTGACTGCTTATGATTCCGTTCTTCATATGGTCGAAGAAATTCCCGCCCCTCGACGCAATGCCCCGAGAACAATGGTCATGGCTGTCGTTATGGGTGCTATCTCTGGTTTCATCTTCTTGGTTGCTTGTCTGTTTTGCATTCAAGACCTCGAAACCACCCTGGATCCTCCCTCCGGCTTCCCTTTTATCGAACTCGTCCAGAACATTGTTGGTCTCAAAGGAGCTGCGGTCTTGATCGCCCTGTTCATCTTCAACGGCTTTGGTCAGGGTGTCTCAATCGTGACGTCAGCTTCGAGACTTACATGGAGTTTTGCCCGTGATGGAGGTCTTCCTTACGGACAGTATTTCTCCTATGTCGACCCCTACTGGCAAGTCCCTGGGCGTTCTTTGATTCTTCAGGGAGTCGTCGTCAATCTTGTCGGACTCCTGTATCTTTTCTCCAGCACTGTTCTGGAGGCCATCCTGAGCGTCAGCACCATTGCCTTGACAATTTCATACGCAATTCCTATCGCTGTTTTGATGGCTGTGGGCCGGGACAAGTTGCCTTCAGGAGGAGAGTTTGGTCTGGGTAGATTTGGACCAGCGCTCAACACTGTTTCGATCATCTACACTGTCATCACCACTGTGTTTTTCTTCTTCCCGGGCACCCCGGATCCAGTGGTTTCTGATATGAATTTCGCTATTGCTGTGTTTGGAATCATGCTGATTATCTCCCTTGGATTCTGGGTTGTGAAGGGCCGCAAGTCTTTCTTGAAGATTGAGGATTTGTCTGATGATGTTCTTTACGGGCAAGGGGATGACGACCAGCAGAGAGAGGCTGAGGTTCCTGAAAAGAGCTAAGACAGAGAATAGAACTATCTAAGGGTATTAAACGATAAAGTTACAAATATTTCCAAAGTTATAGTGTGGCCTATACTTGACTATGATCCAACTCATTGATCGTTATACATGCATCCCTTGATCATATCAGAAGAACTCCTCCATCTCATCGGCTGACAATTCCTTTTCCCTCGCAGTATACGCTCGTTTGAGCTTTTCAGATGTCTCCTCATATTCCTCCTGAATAATTTCTGCCAGGCAGTCCCAAGCTTGATCTACAACATAGCCCCGAATTCCTCGATACCATTTCACCAGATCCGGATCATTGTCGTCAGTTTTCTTGTTGATGAGCTGATCGATAATATTGCTTGCCGTGGACATGTCACTGTCTGTTATTGCCTGAAGAAGCTCTTGGAGGGTCGACATGTGACGCATCAAGTCGCGGGCTAACAAGTTGAAATAGAAGATGATGAAGGCTTCTTGCACCGAGGGAATTGTCTGAATGACATCGTAGGTGATTTCCCATTCTTCTTTTTGCAATAACTCAACCAAGAGGCCTAAGGGAGTTCTTTGGTGAGTGTTTTTGAGTTGTGAGTCGATATGGCTAAGATCTTGGTCGGTGAGATAGTTCATGACATCGACGTCAGGGCGGCCAGCCACCATATGGAGAATGTTTTCCTGGGCCCTGTTGATGGCACTCAGTGAGGCACCTGCGTCAACAAGAGCGCGTAGAACCGTCAGGTTTCTGTAAAATACGGCTCGCATTAGCGGGGTGTCGCCAAGTTCATTTTTTGCTTCAAGATCGGCTCCGTGACCTTTCAAGAGGTGCACTATTTCTTCAACTGCCTGCTGATCCGATTTCCTTTCGCTTGAAAGATAGTGCAGCGGAGTCCCGCCGTCTTGATCACACTGTGACGGAGAGGCTCCTGCGTTGAGTAACAAGCGGAAGCCCTCCGCGGATAGTTTTTCTGCAGCCCAGTGTAGCGCAGTGTCACCGAATGCGCCCCCTTGATTTAAATCTCGTCGAGAGTAGCCATGATCTAGAAGTCTCCGTACCATTGCCTCCTTTCCATACATTGCAGCATACGTGAGGAGATTTGGGAGGTCGGCTGCATCATGCTGATTGATGTTCGCTTTGGCCATGATCAAGTGTTCGAGTGCTTCCAAGTTGTTGTCACGCACTGCATACTGAATTGGAGCCATCCCATATTTGTCTCGCTCGTCAATTGCCCACGGTTCCTCTCGTAGCGCCTGAGCCAACCCACATTTTGCCTGTACAGCCCTGTGAACTCTGGTCGTACGCACGTCATCCCACTCTCGCACAAACGATAGTACTTTCTTTAGTATTGTGTCGAAAGAATCTCCACACTGGATGTTGCGATTCTCATCATATATGTATGAGATTGTGTGGCCTACATCCCTGCTTAAAGTCAGTGGTATTCGCCATGGCTTTGTCTCGTGCGGCCGAACCTTGGTAGTCCCTGGTGCGGCAGAAGGTTCTCCCACAACTTGAGAATGACCTCGATACATTCAATATTACCGCCAGAAAGTACGCTCTGTAGATTGATTCAGCTGTTTTAATACACCACAATGAGAACGATCCACACAATCTACCTACACACATCAAATTTGCTCTGTACCCGTTCGTATCATCGGGAAAGTATACAAATCCATCACTGATATGCTTTCGTAGCATCGACGGCTCGCTTTTTATCAACCAGAAACTGTCGGTAAATGGAACTGTTCTTGAAGGACGCAGTGACCAGGTTATTCTCGGACCGTGATACGCTTTAAAGGAGATCATCCCAGCCCAAAGCCATTTTGGGAGCTGGTACTCAAACTCCACCCCAGAGTTGGCTCCGCATTTACCTTGACAAGGACCTCCAACGGCTTTGTATCTGACAAGCCATGATCCGAGCAGAGGCCTCGCCCATGTACCGGCGTTGTGTTCTCGCTGGCTCCGGTGGCACCGGCATTGACAGCCTAGCCTGCAGGAACGTGAACCAATAGCTTGAACTGTTGTTACGCTCACAAGTGTTTCTTTTTTAATAAAAACATCATGTCCGGTGGCATTCGTCAAAGAAGGGCTTATGATCTCGGCTTCATCCTCTTCCTTTGGTGTTGATGCACTGGGTATGTCGCAGAACGCCGAGTCTTGAGTCGTCGTTGCGCTTTCAGATACTGAGGAAGGGTTTTCTAAGAGCTGGGGCAAGTTTCGGGAGTCGTTGTGAGTTTCTTGCGTGTAGTATGTCAACTGCTGTGTAACGCGATGAAAGAGCCTTCGTCGGTGTTAGTTGATGGGCAGGACAACACCTTCTGATACCCCAATACTTACACCTCTTGTCGCATATTTCCTCTATCCACCATGGAAGAAACACGAAACGTGATAGCCATATGTAGATTGAGCTTTGTAGTCTGAGCTCTCTCTCGAAGCTCTTCGATCTTGCGTACCTCAGAGAACCACTTCACCTTATCCGTGTAGCGTTTTGGATCATGCGGCTTGCGCGCGTGCGAGTATTTCTCCACAATGTTATTAAGGTCTTCCAATATTTCTTCCAGTTCCTGTGTTGTTAATGAGACAAGGGGGTGCTCTGTAAACGTTCCAACAATTCGTTGCGCTGGAAGCATCGGATCTGTCTGCTCTCGTGCTTGTAAGATAAAGTACTCGATCATGAGGACCTATTGTCGTGTCAGTATAATATTGAAAGACTTGTCTGGTAATAACTCGCCTCTTTCTTGAGGGCATTGCACTCTTTTCTGATATCGGAGTTCTGTCGCAGAAAGTCGATGGCTTTTAGAGTCGCTTGAACCGCCTGAGCCAAAGCGATGGAGCTCGCGACTCCTCCAAGTATCTCAAGGCCCGACATCGCGGAGATGGCTTGTACAATCAGTTCAACGAGATGGATTCGCACATAATCAAGACTTAGAATTAGAAATAAAAAAGGAAAAAGAAAGGTGCGGGGGTTGGCCAAGTCACCGGATAATTCCTCAGCCTCGTTGGGCTGAATCTTACACCTCTTATGCATACATCTGGAATACTTCATTCTGCAGGAAGCACCAACCAATAAGAAATGTCCCATGTCAAAACCTCAAACAATCACAACGAGACAGCCAGCAACATCTTCTACTCTGTAAATTTGAGGTACCTATGTGCTAAACTCACTGTAGAGTATGGATTACGGTCTCTCCTGGGTTACTTAGGCAGATTCAAGGCTCAGTCAGCAATCTTTGGGCCACTCTTGACCAACACAATGTTGCATGCATATGCACTGCCCAACACAGCCTGACCCGTAGAAGGGAGAAATAGACATCTGAAATGAGGCTATGCGAATTTGTTGTATTCGTAGTGGTCACCCAATGGTAGATACCAGCTACTAAGCCGCATTAATCACTACTCTTGATAATTCCCAAGTGTCAACGCAATGCTTGACGGACCTCCTACCTTCCTCAGTAAATGTTGGCAAGCATTGATCCCTGAAAAACGACCGACGAATTGTCTTGTCGCAACTTGCTATGAGGCTATATAACCTATCCGAGACTTAGAGAAATTGATGGACACGATCACTGCTCTTGGACAATAGAGTTGAAATATTGGATACAGCGTCAATAGCATAATATTCTTCTTATCTCAAAGCTACACAAAAACTGGAGATAGGGTCTGTATCGAGTTGAATAGCCTATCTGCGCTGTGCCGAGCTTTCAAGTGAGACAACAAACTGCAAGCATCCTTGACACTTCATCACAACAAGGTAGGTGGCTTGACAAACAATCGGAACTTCTACCTGCCTTTATATCGGTTTATTATTGTAATTAAAACATGCTTTATGCATACTTTAGGCATGCCTTGGGCGTGCTTTAGGCCAAATGCCCAAGTTATTTCGTCTTCTCTTACCTAAGGTTAGGTAGATATCTCAATTATTTTCCGTACCACCTGCAAGGTTATTTACACGAAAAGGAGATTGATCATAGATGTGTTATCAAACGTGGCTTGCAGTAGCTATTCGGCTGCCATAAGATAGCTCATGTAGTAAAGCAAACAGATAGATCAAACGCTGTTGCATAAGGGAGACGTACTTTCATGCAGCGACAGAAAGTAAAGTGAGGTCCTTCGGATAACACACTCGGATGAGACACTTGCATAGTAGTATGTCACATATTAATATGAGAATATTTCCCTATCTTACCATTGACTTTGTTTGTCGCTTTTCCTCTCTGGTTACCTTCAGACAAAGTCAGTGGCATAGCCACCAACCACCGACTACAACAAGTCTACTGTGAGTTGATGGACGTCTTCCTTGGCCACTACTAATAACACTTTTAGACTCCTCTGTCATCGCAATGAGCTACATAAAATTGCTGATCGCGTTGTGGTCCGAGGACGAACTAAAGTCAGAAACCAAGGTCATCCATTCCGGGCAAAGCTTTCGGCCCTTAACTTGGCCTCTCTACAAAGTCAAAGAATGTTTCGGGGGCCAAGAGCCAGAATATTACGGTATCATTTGTCTGTTTTTGCAATCCCCCTGGCCAGCGAAGGTCAACAAGGGGCGGAACAACGAAGATGAACTTGTCCGACTTGTTAACGAGGAGACCGATTTTACGACTCGTCTCATACTTGGCCACAAGATGGGGCATCACCCTCTCGAAATGTCCAAGTATCAGAGGTACATCGATGTTATGGAGGGGGCCGTTGCTGGTCTTTTACGCGCCTCGAAAAGTCGAAGAGCAAGAGGCGAATGAATAGGTAGGAAACTGTCTCTGGCCATTGCGTGACGACTTCAGGCAGTTGATTAGGCCTCTTAGGGCAGGACAGAGCATGGTTCTACCAGCGAATTTTTATCATACATTCGACTTTGCAGAAGCTAACTTGCTTTGTCTGAGTGGCATTGTGCCTCCGTGAAAGGAAGGCCATTGAATGGCATGTGTTGACCGACTGGAGGGCCATGGCTATATTGCAAATGTACAGATCTGGCGATAATGAGTGCTACCCTATTGTCATGCAGCAACTGACAAACTACGTCACTTGATGGGTGCTTAGTTCTAGTTGTTTTCTATCAATAGCTGTTTGCTATAGCAATTAGTTCTTGTTCCTTGTTCCTTGGCCGAGTCATGTCCTTCTCGATTGATCTCGAACGTTGCGCGCAACACCCAATTCTGTCTACTTGACGCAAAGCCATTGACAACCTCAAGAACAATAAGGGTCCTTCCTATTCTGAATCTAACTCTGACGTAAGAATCGTATCGTTGAATCATCTAGACTAGATCGCAGCACAGCAAGTTGCCACAAGAAACATCTTACTGTTTCAGCCGCCATTACCCTCCCGGAAACAGATAAGCTTCGATCCATTAGAACATCTAGAAAACGACCCCGAAGATCATTCGGACAGAAAAAACGTCACGATCTTGAACCTCAAACCGAGTCAGCTACCCTTTTCCTCCCGTGCAGCCTTCTAGAATCCCCAGTTTAGTCGAGACAAACCGTATTCTGAAACCCAAGCGAGAAGTTTAATTGACGAGAACAGTCTAGGTTACCGGCTCTCTGGCTCACAATGCAACGAAGCGAGCGTGGAACGGATTATCGGAGACATGTCCTGTTCCTGGCTATGGCTGAAACGGCCGGGACAAGCCATGTTGGCCGTCTAGAAAGTCGTTGGATCTAGGGACAGGGGAGAAGGTTTTGGGAGCGGCATAGCAGGGCGTGTCATCTGGGTATGGCATCATAACATCATGGAAGATAAGTATTCTAGGCGAGATTCTATGATGCATGTGGAATGGGCATGACGGCAAGGGTTGAGTAGCAAGGCAAAGCCATGCAGTTGCGCGGCACGCATGGTCCCTGAAGCGTGGAAAAACGTGGTAGTTTACAGGGGACAATACTGCTGCCTCATGAACCCTGATGAAGACAGGTCTTGGTTGAGTTTTATTCTCTATCATGCTTGATTCGATCATGACCCCCTTCAACTCGTATACCAGAATCAATTGCAGGCTTGGATCAACACATGGACTCCCATAGTTGGAAAGCAGAGAGCACGAGAGTCATGCAAAACAAAGCCGTCAAGAGTCCGGGGCACGGCACGGACGCGGATTTGTATCTAGGACAAGCCTAGCTGAACCTAATCCAGAAAGCCCGACGCCACCACATGGGCACCAGATACCAGGTTGGAGTTGAGGGCTTTGGAACAAGAGTAAGGTTACCATGTGGGATCAAAGGGCGTTGTATCTAGTGAAATGTAATGTAATGAGTGGGAGGCGCGGGTGTTCCGGGGGATCAAGCCGGCGACAGGGGCTTTTATTGGCGGATATGGTATTTATGAAAGCTGGTAAATGACTTGTGATAGTATGAAAACAGCGCAAATGCTACATAGATATTGCGATTTGTTATCGAAGCAATTGTATCGGCCAAGTAAAGTCAACAAGACCCTTTGTTCCCCGTTCATCCGAGCTAATTGAGCTGATCACAATGGCGCGGAATGGATATGCAAGATTGAGTGCTTCGCCAAGACCAGTTAGTGCGAAGGCAGCCCGACGACCCATTGAGGAAATTCAACTTTGTCAACGTTTGTCTCGGGTCGTTTGAACTCTCCGTCGACTGGAATGTGAAATAACGGCCCTTCCAAAAGCCACTGTAACCTTGAGCCCTTCTCCCGAGCTTCCATTCAATATCCATCCCCTAATCTCGCTGTTGGTAATAATGACCTTGACTTCGCTAGAGGTTCCGTTTAGCCAGGAACCGCAACCAGGATCAAGAGTCGGAAGGGCTATGTTTAAGACCCGGTGAATCCCAAAAACGGCTTGGGTCCGCCGGGGGAAGACGATCCGGGCCGATGCTTTCAGGGTTGGAGCCAGACTTGGTACCAAGCGTCTTTTATTCCGTTGTCAACAGCAAAGGTTCTTTTGCTTCTTTGGCCTGAGTGGTGGATACTCGGACAGAGTGCGATGACGAGATCGACGATGTAGACCCTTGGCCTACGCGTAAAGGTCGAAATAATTATGCATCACGGCATATCGTGGCCTCACTTATGCTGACAGCATAATGCCTGCGTGAAGTCGCAGTCAAAAAGTTAAAGTTGCAACGATAACAACGCTTGCAACGTCACTAGGTGATGCTCGTGCGTGCGGGTGAGGCGCGGATGGACGATGCACAACATTGAAAGACAGTCTCGCACAGACTCTTAATAGAGGCGCTATTATAACCAGGCGGCCAATGAATGCTAGAGGCATTTCATGGGGGAGAGTCAGCAGAAGCTTGATGGAAGAGAAGCCGTTGCGAGGATCCAAGGGGGACAGAGACAAACCCAGTGCAGCTTGGGTTTACCCCTGACTTGCTTACTAGTCCCGGGTGATTTGCCAGGTAAATTGTCTCCCTTGTAAGTTTGTTAATTAGCGCTCCGGTGTTCTTTTGGGACAATCCATAATAAGGCCAAAGAGGCAGGCCGACCGCAAGCTATTTGTATTAGACAGAGCGAATAATGATCCGCGGTTGTCACTCCGCTGGTCCATGCATGGAAGATCAGCGATGGAAAGACAATCTGCACAAAGATCCCTGAAGGATAGAGACGGGATCGACAACGACTAGTGGATCATTGAGAAGGTGGTTATTGTTGATGACGCTCGAGTCAGCAATATCTTTAGAGGATTCTTGATGAAAGTATCAGCATATGCAGTACGAATACATAAGCTTGTACCTGAATATTCCTTCGAGACTAGGATGCAGCCCCGGACCAGGGCATAAAGGATTTATACCAGGGTTCAATGTGAGAGTGTGATTGTGCCTGGCCGCCTTGCATAGCATCGCAGGGCTTGACAGGGCCGACAAAGTTTGTGTGGGTGGTATTGAGGCTGACTCGGAAATCCAGTGTCGGGAACATTAGCATATGCTCAGATAATGGCAGTGTATCGAATGGGATGTTGTGAATCGTCATAAGTCCATTATGATAGTCATGGTAATTGTACGAGTCAGTACCTGCCATGTTGGGATTTTGGCTGCAACCTCTCCCTTGATTGAGTAAGGTATCAAGGAATTACCTGTTCATTATCATGAAACCAGACATCTGCCTCACGCTGCATCAGTTAAAAAGATCACATACGTACACACATGTCTCAATTATTGTTCAAGCTTCAATAGCTCTACGGCCCGTCTTGTCTCTGATTGCCACGTGCGGTTCCGTCCCATGCCATGCATTCTAAGATTGGAGTGGGGTTCAAGCGAGCGGGAGAAAGAAGCAAAGTGAACGATTGATGGCGTTGGCTGCGATTGAATTGGATTGATGAAAGTTGAAGGCTGCAAACATAGGCATTTGTTTGCTAAATGTCTTAGATTGTCGCCCTTCGAGAATGGAAGGTGCTATGGCTGATGGGCGGTTCTTGCCTCAACACCACTCCTCCATCTGCTTATGACCTCACTTACACCCTCGTCCAGATTTGACAGTTTTGCTTTTTCCATTCTCCAACATCCATTCATCGAATTTTTCTTTCTCGGCGACCTTTCCTATTCGACCCTTTATTTCTGTTTGGTCCGTTGCTTGCCAGTCATTTCTTTTTCTATAGCCACTTTCCTCTTTTCGCTTGACGTTCCGAGTGCCTGGCGTCCTTTATCGTCTTCTTTAGCTCCCAGAGCCCGCTTGATTGCCTGCCCCAGCGAGTGAGGTATCTTTGTCTGCTCCTATCGGTTCATAGTGGAGTTGCTCTCGTCCGAGAGCAGCGTTGGGCATTCTAGAATGTCTGACTTATATTGACATGATACTCGCAGCCGCGTTGCTTGTCTCGCTTCGTGCCGATCCCTTTCCGTGGTGATCAATAATCACAAGCAATTCAATTCCGACATTGATACCACGAATAACTGTGTGCTACCGCAACATCTGTTTCCATTTTGGGCTCAGACATTTCTCGATTGTCTACTCGGCCGTGTTAGTAGTCGGTCTTGGCTGGTCCGTCACCCGCTAACAACCCCGTCTCTCTTCGTGCAATGTACCAAGCGCTTAGCAGGCTGTCATGAACCTTTCATGACTCGTTGTGCTCATCTCATTTCCGTCTCCGCACTCGCCGTCGATGAGAGCGAGCCGGCTCCAATAGTCTGTCATCCTGATTTTGGTGAAGAGCCGCCATCGACAAGGCTGGCAGTTCCAACATCAGCGTCTAGCACCGAGCATTCGCTGTCGATCTGAGACTCCCCCTTGGGCATCAACTGTTCCAAACCCTTAATTCAGCCTTGTTCTACAAGGAAAGCCTCATTATATCGCGAAGTACTTGTCAATGTCTCGCCAGACTTGGTGTCGTTCATAACTACTTGCGCATCGCAGAACTCTTCATAAATCATCCCCAGTTCTCCCACAACCCAAACGGATCAACCCATGCGTCAACCTTGCACCAAAGGTTGTGGCTCAAAAACAACCCGAAGAAAGGACCAAAAAAGCAGTTTGGAAAGCTAAGTACCACCGATACGCCAAAAACCCTTTGACTCGTAAGACCCGTTCTGCGCAAACTAGACAAGCTCAACAACCGTCAAATCCAACGAGCACAACAACTGCACACCCGCACCCGCACCGTCTCTCTGCAATAGCGGACAGCCCCCAAATCACCCACCAGCCTGTGCCCTGTGCGACAGCGTCTTTGCAGCAGCCAGCAATCCTTCGCTATCCCTGCGGATCCCTTGCTCCCTGGGTGCGATCGCCGACGTACTCAGGGGCCCCGACGCTCGGGCGCCTCCAACTCGTAGGTTGCCCTTTACCTGGGCCACTGTTGGGTCTAGCTCCAAGCCTTCAAGCCCCGAACCCCCGCAGAGGAGTCGAGGGTCTACCCCCTGACGCCTCTTTTTTTTTTCTCTTTGGCTCGTCTTCAACCTGTAAGGGTAGGGTCTTGGTTCAAGTGTGGATACGCTTCACTGCTCTGCTCATCTGTTCCGAAATGCCTAGGCCTCCCTGGTCAGTCAGTCAGTTCAGTTCAGTCGAGTTGGCTTCTTAGTTTGGCTCTTGGGGTTCCTCAAAAGCGCCGCACCCCGTCTCCTTAACCCCCATCCCCTTCCTTCTTGTCTACTGCTTCTGTTTTGTTGTTATAATTTTGCTTTTGCTGAGGCTCATAGACGCTGATTCGCGAGCTATCAGATCTCAATTGCTGTTCTCCCTTGCATCAAAGACACGAGGTCAACGCCCGCGCATCCCGCGCCGTCGAATCATTTCTCGCTTCGTTCCGATCCTCGACGCACGACGCTCGTCCCTCGCTCACCCTCTTCCGTCTTTGCTCGCGCGCCCACGGACCCTTCCCCTCCAGTCCAACCAGTGCTTAGAGGCCCCACCTCCCCGAAGCCTCTACTTTCTCGTCTGGTCTTTCTATCAGCCCAGATCAAAATCTACAACAAACTCCTGAATACCTTTGGTATCTGTACAACAACTGTGTAACCGTATCCTCCGCAAAGCCCGTCAAAATGGGCTTGTTTTCTCGTAAAGACAAGACGCCAAAGAGCGACCAGCCCATCAACACCTCACAATCCAATGTGAGCGTAAACTCGCACTCGTCGAGCTTGAGATCTCCTCCTGGCAACGCTCGCAACCCTCTCAATCGAACTTCTGCAGCTAGCACGTCCCCAGCTGGCCCAATGTCTCCCATCAAACTTCCCAAGATCGACCTCCCTCGACCTCCGGACCCTCAGCTCGACCCTGCCGGTTACCTGCGAAGTCTTGGCGCTGTGAGAGAACGAAGCAAGATTGTTACCGACAAGGCGCAGCGCAACGATTTGAAGCATTTCGATGTGGATATGAGCAAGTTTCCTGATGTGGTTACTTTTGTTACTGGAATTATCAAGGTGCGTGGTGGTTTATCACGAGACGGGGCGACATTTGGCTAACGGCTTATAGCGAGACTACGATGCCCCTTTTATGTCTATCCCCGGCCACGGCAGATACCAGCACTTTTGCGTGGGCGGTCGAGATCGTATCGCGCAGCTTCTTTCCACCTGGCCTACCAACGTGGACAACACGGAGCGTTGCCGTCGTCTGATCGATCTTTTCCTCGTTAGTGTATTGCTCGACGCCGGCGCGGGAACCTCCTGGACCTACAAGAGCAACGAGAACGGTCGCGTATACAGAAGATCAGAGGGTATCGCAGTTGCTAGCTTGGAGATGTTCAAGACTGTGAGTAAAGCTCCTTTGTCGCATAACAGGATGCTAATATTGGCAGGGATTGTTTTCTGGAAATCCCAACAACAAGTTCCAAGTCGACAAGGATGGCCTCAAGACCCTCACCGTGGAGAAGCTCGCTGCTGGCCTTCAGTCAAAACCAGGCAATGAGATGGCTGGTATCCAAGGTCGCACTGATCTGTTGATCCGCCTTGGTGAAGCACTGGCCGCTAAGGACGATTTCTGGGGCTTCGAAGGTCGCCCTGGATGCTTGATCGGTAAGTTACTCTAAATACTTATTTCGACAAAGCTAATTTTCTAGATCATCTCCTCGGTCACCCCTCAACACAGGCATCATCCATGCTTATTGTTCCCCTACCCGTTCTGTGGAACGTTTTAATGTCTGGCCTCGCTCCTATTTGGCCCGCAAACCGAACCGCGATCAACGGCGTTTCTCTCGGCGATGCTTGGCCCTGCCAGGCCATGCCTCAGCCAGGCGCCTCACCTAAGGTTTCAGCCTTCCCCAACAGCTCAAACGCCGCCGCTTGGGAGTCCATTCTGCCATTCCATAAGCTTACTCAGTGGCTCACTTACTCGCTTATGCAGCCCATGCAACAGCTACTAAAGATGCACTTTGCCGGTACCGAGCTGCTCACTGGTCTGCCTGAGTACCGAAATGGTGGTCTCTTTGTTGACATGGGTGTCTTGAACCTGAAGAAGGACGATTCAGAGAGAGGTCTCCAGAACTATGGCGAATGGGTGCGACGGACAGGCGCAAAGGGTGTCGAGGTAGCACCCATGTTTGAGCCTAGTGACGACGTAATCGTTGAGTGGAGAGGTGTCACAGTCGGCTTCCTCGATATGCTGTGCGTCGAAGTCAACAAGGTGCTCAAGTCAGAATTGGGCGGAAACGAGTTGACTTTGGCGCAGCTGCTAGAGGCTGGCAGCTGGAGGGTAAGTCATTCCCTGTCTTATATCAGAAGCTTAACTAACATGCACCAGGGTGGACGTGAGATTGCCGAGATCAACAGGCCCAATACCAAGGAGCCTCCGATCCTAATTGAGAGTGATGGAACCGTATTCTAAGGCTTGTATGCCCTTCTTGGATGTATTAACTGAATAAATATGATGGAACGCGAGGTACACTAGGGTATAGAGAAACGAGAGCGAGGGTGGAGACTGGGCTTGAAGTTTTTCTTCGAAAGCATCAGCATTTTTTCCAATTATCCATTACCAGAGGATGGCCATCAAGGCATTGATTGGGGTTTATTACACTGGCAAAAGAGCTGCAGGCGGAAAAGGACCTTGGCAGGCTGCCTAGTTTATAATTGAGACACAAGTCGTTAAAGGCGTTTACCTTTATGTTCGTTTCATGCTGTATATGTTATGTTGTACAATTGGGAGTCTTTTCTATTACATTGATAGATACATGCTAGATACTTTTGTCTTATCCAGCGCCAAATGTCAGCCAGCCATGCAAAGCTCCATTGTATCTCCCATTATCTCATTCGCTCTCTCCCAATGCTATTATACAATGCCCTGATCCAATGGTGGAATAGTTTACACCTTGATCGCTATATTTACATTTTATTCATCGTACACTCGTTTATCGCTTGTACTTCTTCTCAAACTCATCACGCTCGAGCTTTCGGCGCATCTCCTCGAGCTTCTTGATCTGGTCCTGGCGCTTCTTCTCGGCGCGCTCCTCGACGGTACCACCATACTGGTTGGTGTAGGTGCCGATGGAATCGGAGAAACCCTTCTTGGTCTCGTTGAGGCTGTCAGTAAGACGCTCACGGAGACCAGCGGCACCAGTGGATTTGGTGACTCGGGGAGCCTCGTACTTGGGCTTCTCAACCTCAAGGATGGGGAGGTCAAGAGCACGACGGACGGACTCGTTGTTAAGGATGACAGCGGTGACGAGGGTTGCTGATCCGGTGGAAACCATCATTAGGTTGACACCAGCAGAGAGGAAAGTTGTAGCGAAGAAACCAAAACCACCCATTACCCACATGAACTTCTTCATCATGGCCTTCTGGGAGGCAGGGGTATACTTGGAGTTGACCTAAGGATGTAAGAGGATGCTTAAAATGGAGATCGGGAAACTTACAATAATGGAAGCGAACAAGAAACCAGTACCGACGGCAGGGAGGAGGAAATAGGGGTCAGAGACCGTAAGGTCAGTGAACCAAAGGAAACCAGCGTTCTCCAGAGAGGGAACGGGGATGTGCGCCATGCCACTGATGATTCGGAACAGACCGAAACTGAAAGGAATCTGCAAAAATGACCACAGCATACCCGTCATATTGGCACCGTACTTCTCACGAATCATCTTGTTGAGAAACTGTCCCTTTTGTGTCATCTCGCGATCTCCCGTCTGGTAACCCTTCTTAATAAGGTCCATGGCCTCCTGGCCGCGGGGATCCTTCTTCACCAGGTTCATGGCGGCGCTGAACCTGAGACTGCGGACCTGAGGGTAGAACATTACGACACGCAGCAACAAGGCAGTCGCAACGATGGAACTGCCCCAGCCAAGGCCGCTGTAGACGTGAATATGCTCAAGCACCCACTGCATGACCGAGGTGGGACCCCAGCCATAGTCAAGACCAATCTCACTCAGAAAACCAATATTCTCGGGCATGTTGAGGATGTTGGGGTTGGCGAGGTCGGCGATAGCCCCAAGGTCGACTTCGGAGGGCATAACGGAGGATGGCTCGGCGGACTTGGTCATATCTGCGACGGTCTCGGCGGGGATACCAGCGGCATCGTTAACGGCGATGGACGCAGGCTCAATTGCCTGGGGAGGAGTGGGAGCTTCAGGTGTTGATGTCGTGGCGGCTTCAGCGACGGGCTTTTCTGTCTTTCCTCCCCACCCGTAGCCCCAGAGGGAGAGTGACCTTGTGGAAGAAACGCCTCCCAAAACGAAAGGCGCGGCGACATTCTTGACACCAACTCTTGTTCCGGCCGCAAGAGTTCCGCGGGTGCTCCTCAGCGCTGTACCAAATTGTCGAGCATCTCCGAGTTTTCGGCCAAGGGTCCTTGAGGAGATCTACATTCAATTGTCAGCATATAAGACCATTGGTGTGCTTGATTTGTAAATATGACGTACGGATTGACCGCAGATTGGCCTTTGGAAAGCGCCCGAAGGCAGGGAGCGCACAATTCCTCGGCTGGGAAGCATTGCGGCGGTGATGTGGTGGGATGAGCGATTGATTGAGTTGGCGCGCGATGTGTTGCAGGGAATTTTTTGGAGGTTTTCCGGGGACCGGCGGGTAAATGTCGGGTTCGCGATAGTCCGCCGCCGATGGTCTCCGGATGACCCTGTCATTAGGCCCTCGGCTTGTGACGAGCTGATAGCAAGCGGAGATGATGAGTCGTGCAATCGCGAAGCTTGATGCGTTAAGTTTGTGGTATTTACATTTTGAGCCGCCTGTCTGCGATGAAACGCCGCAGTCCATGTTCCTGTCTAATGATATAGTCATATTATTTAACATGTTTGATATGCATTTATCCGTCCCAAGCTCTTCCGTGTATATGATTCAGTAGTATCGAGGGCGTAGAAGAGTTTGAGTATCGTGGAATCAAAGTCTTAAGATCTGCACGGAGCCTTTCTAACAGCTCTTTACTCCAGACTCGCGATATCGTCTAGCGAAGGGCGAGGGGAGTACGACTTTTCTCGAAGCTCGATACCAGGGCCGATGGCGTGAGCTCTTCTCCGCGTGAGGGGGAAAACCTATGAGTGTTAGTAAAGTTCAAGGTAATAGTCAAGACAAAGGTTGCGCAGGCAGAACATACCTTGGTACCGCCCCATCCTAGTCTGAAAGCAGCTTCATGGGCAAATAGCTCTCCAAATCCAAGCATCATTCCGTTGACAAAGGGTAGCAGCAGGTTGATAGCAGCTCCTCGTATCAATGACCAGACCGTAGGAGGCTTGTAGAGTATGACGGGGGAATTTGACGAGGGAGGTGACGATAGCTCATCGCCTGCAGAATATAGTTCGCTATCGGAGGGCACTGTGACGCCGGACTCGGCGAGGTGGTTGTGTTCGTCGGACATGGTAGAGGTTGATACGGAAGGTGGTATATGTCGGGGGTTGAGGCTTGAATCGTTGAGGGTTTGAGTTTGTCGTCGATGGTGGTCAAATGCTTGGACCAGCTTCTGAAGGAGGTGTTGACGATCTCGGCTTCTCCCAACCGTCGCGCTTCCCCCAGATCCTTACGTAAGGCTGCAGGACCGGGGGGAAGGTGGATCACTTGTGTTGTGTCACTGAAGTCAGGAAGGTGGGGTGCTGGAGCCACCTGCCACCACCGCCACCAACCCGAAGCTTCTGCTTAGCTGAGGTGACGAGCAAGCTGCCTGCCTGCTTCCTTTCTCATCAACAAACTCAACACAATTGAAACCTGTTCTTTCATTCCTCTTTCTCAGTAGATCCTATCAAATCCACTGACCTCACTCTCATTGCGTCGCCACACACGATATCGGAATTCTATTTTCCTCTTTAGATACCCCGCCTCATTTCATCATCATGGCAGACCACGAAGACCAGATCGTGGAGTTTGCTGGTCTCAGCGGCGCGAGCCCCGAAGAGGTACGTGTTTATTCCTACTCATATTACATCTTCGTAGCTAACACTTCCAGGCCAGACAGTATCTTGAAGCCCATAACTGGGATCTAGCCGAAGCCAGCAACGCTTGGTTCCGCGACGCCGAAGACGATGGCCGCGACACATCGACAGCTCCTGTCCCCGACAGCTACACTGGTCCTCGAACTCTTGATGGTCGACCAGCTCCAGAGGCTGCCAGTGGTAGCAGCAGTCAAGCGGCTCGCAAGCCCGTTGCGTCCCAACAGAAGAAGAAGGGAATCGCTACTCTGGGATCTCTTGGGGGCGGCTCATCACACCAACACGACCACGGCGACGATGATGAAGACGATTTCGACCCCGAAGACGACGATGGACGAGGCAACCTATTTGCAGGCGGCGAGAAATCAGGATTGGCTGTTCAGGACCCCAAGCAGGAAGGCGGTCCGAAGAAGATCATCAGCGACATTCTCGCAAAGGCCCGAGCGTAAGTAAAAAGGATTTGAATGAAGACGAAAGCTAACAAATCAGTAATGCTGCACGCCCAGAAGCCGAAAACGAGGCTGGACCATCTGAGCCCTCTCGCTTCCGAGGAACTGGACAGACTCTTGGTGGTGATGGTGTTGAGAGCCGCAGCATCCCCGACCCCCTCGGCCCAGTCCGCCCTTCCAACACTCAATCCCAGGAGCGAGTTCTTCACATCTGGCAGGATGGTTTCAGTATAGACGATGGAGAGCTCCGCCGATTCGATGACCCCGCCAATCAGGCCGATCTTGCCATGATTCGATCTGGTCGCGCACCCCTTCACCTTATGAATGTGCAACATGACCAACCCATCGACGTCAAGCTTCACCAGCACGAAACACCGTATCAGCCTCAGCCAAAGCAGTACAAGCCCTTCGGTGGCTCTGGTCAACGTCTTGGAGCTGTCGTGCCTGGTGTCGGAGAGAGCTCCAGCTCTACCCCCGCTGCACCTGCTGCCGCTCCCTCTTCTTCCAGCGCACCCTCTGTCGACGATTCTCAACCGACAATTATGATCCGAATCCAGATGCCCGATGGCACACGCTTACCTGCTCGATTTAACACCACCCACACAGTTGACGACATCTATGGTTTCGTCCAGGGAGCGTCGGCAGATACTCGATCCAGACCATGGGTGCTGGCCACGACATTCCCCAACAAGGATCACACTGATCGCAGCCTCGTCCTCGGAGAGGTGCCCGAATTTAGAAAGGGAGGCACTGCCGTGGTTAAGTGGACTTGAGAGATACGGGATTAGGTTGGCGTTGAGGTTATGATTTACAGACTGGCCAACTAATTGCATCCGGGTTGCCTAACACGGGCCGAATAGATAGGCCAATAACGAATAGAACCACCACAGGCAAGCAGTTGAATATCTTGTGAGAATGTGATTCGATTGCTATAGGTACAGCTATATTATACCAGATTCTCTGAACCCTTGTAATGCCCATCATAGTGGTATCTCAACACCCAACGCCTAAAATAACAAGCCGCACGCCGCGATAACTCCCTCCGTGTATATGATTCATACCATCGCATCAAGCAGCAGGCGTGGCGGCCGCGTTAGTAGGTTGAGTTACGGGACCATCCAGGAATCTAAAGTGCTCAATAGCAATCTGGCAGTTGAGCATGGCAGCGTTGAAACGAGCCTCTCCAGGTGGAAGCACGACCATAAGATAGGTGTTTGTCGTAAACTTAAGGATAAACAGACTGAATCGGTTACCAGCTTTATGCTCCATACGAATAAACTGCTCGGCATTACGCGGTGTGCCAGTAAACCGTGAAATACTCTGTTTGAAGTGTTTCATAATATTAGACATACGCTCCAGTCGGTCCTCAGTAGGATTGCGTTGGCCTTCGGAAGATGTCCAGGATGATACAGCGAGGAAAGATGTGCGTTCAAATAGCAGAAGCTCCTCAGCTTCAATGGCGAGCCCGAGATTAGCGAGGTTGCGCTCAATGACGGAGAGGTTGGGTACGAGGTCATGGATAATGGATGCCCAGGCCTTATACAAGCTCTGATCCCAAATGGAAGTAGCAAAGGGGGTGAGCTCGATCGAAGACGTGGAGATGCCGACCGAGTTGGCGTATTCGAATGTTTTCTGGCGGACGATTCGGATGCGTTCGTCGTAGACAGATTCACGAGCCGTAGGGACGACGAGATCCATCTTGTGAATGAGGATATAGATCTTTGCAGCGGGCGAATATTGTAGCAGAGCCGAGAGGATGGAGACGTATGTGGCGAGATCACGGTCGACGTCGCGGGACTCGATATCGAAGACGTAAATGAGGACACCGACGTTTGAAAAGACGTGGACGCGCTGCTGCGAGAGGTAGTTTTCCATAAAGGCCTCTTGACCACCGCAGTCCCACAGGTTAAGAGTGAGGTTTCCGAGGAACTTGACGTGCGAGAGATCGATATCGATAGTTGCGCCCCTAATACCATCAATCAGAAGTTACTCGGGCGTTAAGTAGGGGGAGAGTACTCACAGTCTTCGTGTGTCGCGGGCGATGTAGTTGCTAAAGATAATGCTCCTCATGCTAGACTTTCCCGAGCCAGATTTGCCCATGAGCAACACCTTTTTCTTCTTGGGCTTCTTAACCTCGCCAAGAAGCTCGGGCGCTGGCTGGGCCTCTGCCAGAGATGTGTCGATGTAGGACGCCATGGTTGCTTGTGGAGGGTGATGGTGTGGTTGGGAGGTGGAAAGATGCGTGGTGGAGGGTTGGAGTTGGAACGTTAGAGGGGAGCTTGCATGGAAGGGTAGCTTGTGCGCTTGATTAATTGGGTTTAGTGGCCCGCCCCCGGAATCGGAGGATGAAACGTCTTGGCTGAGGGCTACAGACGGTTCAATGATTGAGACGTCCACGTACTTTTAGTATAACAGAGCAAACTTTGGGTAAAATGTAACTCAAGTGCTTAATTTTTCTTATTATTCAGTAGCTCCCTTACCTAAGATAGGTAGATATGGCGACTATTTGCCAGGCCGCCTTATCCTTGACTTACATCGTTCTTTTAGATGTTATGCTTTGAGTACTAATGTTTGTCAAGGGCTATTTCCTCCTAGAATGAATGGTAGGTTTTATTCTAATGTCTAGCTCTGGGTCAGATGTGAACACCCGCTGGTGCTTCATGCTCAACTCCGAAACAACTCTCTGTCTTCGCATATGCTGTACCTACATATGAATATGTCAGGAGTAATGTTTCATGCATGCTCTTTGAGTGACAGGCTTGTATCCCAGTGTGATGCTATTAATATAAAGT